>KZ807661.1:43497-80559 GCA_000696205.2 Oncopeltus fasciatus | reverse complement strand
CGGTAGCATAAGTGGTAAATGCACCGGCCCGGATAGCAGGGGATCCAGGTTCGAGTCCTGGCTGGTACAGTTAGATTTTTTATTCTGTTCCCTTGCACTAAAAATTATCTAAATTTACGTGGGATTAAAGACCACAAAATAAATAATATTTTTAAAACAAAAATCCTAATAAGACCACCCCATAGCATTTTTCCCCTCCCACATTCCTAGAGCGATATGTCCTGTACCTTATGCCATTCAGACTCATCCGTTCTCCACTCCTACGTCTGTTTCCCGTTCCTTTACACAACAGTCAAATAAAAATGTTTTAAACAGATCAGTAAGGATGTAGTCTCAGTGGGACACGGGTCTCTCTCTCCCCCCATCACTCTACTTGGTATGTTAAACTTATGAATATTATTAATAATTTTTTTTCCCAATATGTTTAGTATCCTTTTTGTATAGTCGATTAGACATGTAAGTTGACATTGCCATGTCAATACACTTTTTAATTAAATAAATTATATATATATATATATATATATATATATATANTATTTATATATATATATATATTTGTACATACCTTAAGGAAATTCTAAGCTGTTTTTAGAGCATCATAATTAGTTCAATTGAAAGCTTGATCAAATCTTCAAGGTGTCCTTCTGAAGTAAATGTAAAAATCTTTTAAACTCTCTTTAGAATTCGAACATTAAGGTGAGATATTCACCAGAAGTTTTTCGTTTTGTATTAATTTTATGAATCTTTATCCTTTTTCCCCCTTTAAATAAAATTGTATTTAAAATGTGCTATAGCTTGATAATTAATTATTTTATTGTTTATTAATTAAATAACTTGCTCCGGAAATTATCTTCTGCATGAGCTAACAACAAGAGAGCCTCTAGTAACTAATTTTAAACAACATTTTCTTGCGAATAAAAGAAGAAGTTATTTATTTGAAACTCCAGTGTAGAAATATCTATCTGACAATGTCCGTAAGAAGAAGAAACGAAAATGGAGTCCCGTTTGCGCTTTGATTTACCCCTTCCCCTTCCCTGCGGTACTCTAAAGCTGGATTCGCTACAGTCTGATTGGGTCTGAATTTCTTCTAGGATCTTGTAAAAGGCGGGAGGTAAGGTACTCTCCTTCCTGTCCAATCCAAGTAAATTAGGATAATTAGGGGTTTTATCCCACTTTCGTTTCCTGAAAAATAAATTCAGTCTTCATGGCCAATTTAAAATCTAAAATATGGAATTTATGGGGAATTACATTGCTCGATAGCGCCTACTTTCACTGTTACTATTACTCCTAAAAATTGTATACCGAACTATAGTATATTCACGACTCATAAATTCCAAGCGTTCATTTAATGAAGAGCTCGAACCCTTATTGTCCGAATATTCTCTCAGAAATTCGCCATAAAATACTAACTCTTATCTCGGACGACACATGCTTAACTTTCTGTCAAACATCCCTAATTGGACATCTCGTGCAGTGGTGACTTAGGATTCTCTTTCTGCTATTACTAAATCCTACGATCGCTCAGGTTGAATTTCTTACGTTACTTAAATAAAGTATTACTGCAACCACCTAGGCACCACACGCTTTATTGAAGTCATTCTATCAACTTCCCCACATTTCGGAAAGTGGGATTTCCCTCCTGACCGATATATTCCAGCAAAATTGTGTTCCTCCATCTTCGTTTCAGGCAGAGTGATGAGAATAGTATAGAGTTAAAGTGGTTCAATTTTTTTTTTCTTTTTTTTTTTCTTTTTGTGAGGACTGAAAGTTTGTGAGGACTGACACCACTCAAATGAGGATCTTCCCCGTTTAATTCTTCTGGTAGCTAAAAATAACTAAACCCTTTATAGTTCACTTAAATTCCCAATTTTAATCACTTGGAGCTCACAGTCAAAATTGACCCACCTTTATCTCAAACTTCTGAAAGATCACTTGAGATACGCTCCGCCAACCAATTTTGGATTAGTTACAAATTTCACTGATCCGACGGAAAATTTGATTTCAACAACAGCAATTGCAGAAGATCCAGCCCTGTTCCTCCATCACTCCCGTAGGCTGTCTGGGGCATCTCGGTTAATCCTACCTCCGGATCACACACCGATCTGGATTAATGTTACCAACTCTCCAGGTGACCTTTCTGTCCCCAATTCTAATCTCCTAAAAGCAGTATACTCTTGTATTTGGGCTAATCGAAAAGTAAATCGTTCGCTTATCAGAGACAAGTAGTTCGCCAATCTTTCTCTTCCAACTTCTCTGTCACAACATATTACTCTCTGCCCATTCTGAGTTGTTATTCTGATTAATTATAAATGCAATTTCATCTAAACACTTCAGTTGTTTAGAGTCTTATCATATCATCTGATTGTGTAGTGTAAAAATTTAATTTTAAACGGTGAGGTGTTTTTTATTATTTATTATTATTATTATTACTAAACTTTAATTTATTTATTACATTCCGTTAAATTAAAACATTTTATAATTTGATCACCACAATGAATTTTAAAAAATTACATTCAATGTCAATCACATGAGGAGAGAAGGTGACCAATGACACCACTCTCAAATTATTTACAGACTATGTCCCCAGGAGGTCGCGGGGCCATCTTCGTTTGAGTCAACGGGGAGGATCGCAGGGGTTGGAGTTGGAAGACAAGGTCTGTGCTAGAGGAGTGGGATGGTACGGCAGTTTACTGTGGAAAAGGATGAAGCGGGAAGAAATGAAATCTTGAACAAAAGGGATATTAAGATCGTGGTGAAGGGATAAATTGGATACATAATAGGGAGCATTTGTAATTATTCTCAGGGTCGCTGAGGTGTTATTCTCATTAATTGAAAATACAATATCATCTAAACACTTTAGTTGTTTAGAGCCTTATCATATCATCTGACTGTTTAGTGTAAAAGTTTTGCTTTAAATGGTGAGGTACTTTTTATGAAATTTAGGAATTAACTAGAAAAAAAAAAAAAAAAAAACTTTTGAAATTTATCAAACCACTTCAATTAATTTTATATTCTCTTCATTTTACTTATATGCGGATGGTACTTTTTAAATTAGTATAGCGTTCTGGCAAGCGTGTTAAGCTTTAAATACCTATTTTTAAAAACTTAATAATGAGTCATACAGCTCTCTATTAATTTCAGTATTTTTGGGAGAGAGAAAAAATACATCAAATTTCATTATAAATTTAACTATATACTTTGAAAGGTTGCTGAAAAAGTAAAAATTTTATATTAAATTTTCAATGAAAAAATATCTATTTAAAACAAAATCTGGTTGTTATATTATTAATATTCATTTTAATGCTTGCCCTGAGGTACGTAGGGTATAATTAAAAATGAAGCCTTTGGGATCTTAAGACAATTTATAGAGTTTAATAGAAAATATTCTTAAATGATTATTTTAATATGGAATGAATTGTTGACAGTCTAGTTCTATGAAGAGAGATTGGTCGGGAATTCGGTCATGGTGGTTAAACAATTAAAAACTATTATGGTTACAAATTAGTTTTTAATTCTTCAATTGCCATGACCGAATTCCCGACAATCCTCTCTTCATATGATTATTTTAATGTTTTATATCAGGTTTCGTTCCGCCGAAATAGAAATAAATTCCAAAAGAGCATTAAAAGTTTCCAAGAATCTTTTTTTAGATAGTTCAATTTTAGATGTCTCCTCCTTTGTTATTTAATTTAATATTTTAAATAAAAGGTCTTTGGAAAGCAATTGTATAATCGTTTTACACTAATATAAACAAGTATATGTTAAAAGCAAAACTGAAAAATAGAAAAGAAAAAAAAATATGTATGTTTTGCAGTGCAAACTAAGAAGATTTCAATGTCTCACTGAAGATGAACATAAGAAAAAAAAAAGGATTTGACTAATATGATCTTTCAAGCTAGTGGGGAATATGGGAAAAAGTAAGGAAGCTAAGACTGGCCCTTTACCGACCGGTGAAGATAAAGATAGTGAATTTATTTACCTTTCAACTGAACGAATTCAAATTCTAGGTTAAATTGACCATTGTAAAATACGGAATCTAACTGTCCCAGCCAGGACACGAACCTGGATCTCCTGCTATCCGGGCAGGTGCATTTACCAATTATGCTACCGAGAAAAGTCTGATAAGTTATTAAATTCCCCGCACAAATTTATCTCGGTAGCATAAATGGAATATGCACCGGCCGGGATAGCAGGAGATCCAGGTTCGAGTCCTGGCTGGGACAGATTTTTTATTCTGTTCCCTTGCGCTAAAAATAGTTAAAATTTACGTGGGATTAAACACCACAAAAAAATAATATTTATAAAAATTGTAAAATACGTTTTGTTACTCAAAGTAAAAGCGTCATATACAACTTTTTTTGTATACAAATCATGCTGGCATGTAGCATTAAAATGACACAATGCTGAGATGTATAAACCAATAAAATAAGTTCAAGAGGAGAAAAGTTAATTGAACCAAGAAAATTTTAGGGACTTTTTACACACAATAGGTGGAATTTCTATTTAAGCAAATTAAAATTCGACTTTAAATAATAATAAAATAATTCAAATGGAGAGTTTTTTTNTCAAAATGAGAGTTTTTTGACCGTAGATATTATTATTAGATGTTTTCTGTTGGTGTTTGGTCAAGGTAGGTCCAAAAAAATACAAATTTTAATAAATGTGTATTTTTTAAATTGTCTGCCAATGTTCATCAACAGTCTTGAAAATGTGATTTTAGGGACAGGACGTCCCCTCTCGTCTTCATGATAGCCCTGAAGATGGCTTACAATGTAAGCCGAAACGTTGGCGGATAATTTAAAAATTACACATTTTTTTTAAATTTGTATTTTTTTGGATCTACCTTGACCGAACCCACAAAAAAAAAAATCTAATAATAATATTTGCGGTAAAAAAAACTCTCCCTTTGAACATATAACAAAACTTGGGGTGTTCCTACAATGTCCAGCTCTACACATAGACCTCTCACCGGACATCAGGCGTGCAACATGGCCTTCCAGATCTCCCCTGCAGACATACCACCACCAAAGAAAGACGGCACCAACACTACTTCATCACCTACACTTACTGTTGATTTTACCAGCCAGGAAGACACCAACACACCATTAAAGCCCTGAAATGGCTTACAATGTAAGCCGAAACGTTGGAAGATCATTTTAAAAATACATAATGTTTTTAATTTGTATTTTTTTGGAGCCGACTTTTCTTTAAACGACATACAACTCACTTTCGTTAAAGAATTAAACCTTTTTTATGTATAAAAAAAAATAAACTAAAAAATCAAATTAAAAAAACCAAAGAAACATTAACTGTAGCTACTAGAAGTCATCTTCTGTAGCTATGTATGCGTATTTAGGAGTGTGTTAAGAAGAAGATAAAGAAAATAAACTTTATTCTGGGACTAACAGAGTCCCCTTGAATAACATTGGTATATTTTAAGGCCTTTTATGTCTCAAAAAACATACATTATTATAAATAAGTAAAACAAAAATTATTTATAAAAGAAATAGTAAAAATTAAACAAAAACTTAAACAAAAATAACGTTTCTTTGAGGCTGATGAGTTAGTAATCTATAACAATATAACTGGAGAAAAATAAATAAAAATAAAGAAAAAGTAGTTAAAAGAGTTTTAAAAAAATACATATACATACACACTCAAATAACAAACATTTATTAATAATAGCAGATAGTAAAGGAGTTACTATTCAAAATTTACGTTGCGAGAACAACCGAAGTAATATATAAATTCGGGATTCATTAAAACAGTTTTACTAGTCAATTTTTAACACATTGATATAAGGCAATTCAGTTTTGAAATTATTCCACGTTATCTTGACGCAATTATTGAATAATTACTTTAATTCTTCAGCAAACCTACTCAGAAAAAGTTAATACATAGTTCTTATATGTATATAAGAATATATATAGAACTATATATATAATGAAGCATGTGAAATTATCACAATTTGCTATACTTTAGCGTAAATGATTTATTTGCTTCATCTTAATGTTTCGCTTCGATAGCTCTCAACAATTTAAAAAAAAAAAAATTATGGTGATTTTTACTGAAGAATGAAACCCACTCTGAATTGTCTGAGTTATAAATCTCTTCACTCACTGAATGTGAAGTATTTCTTTTGGCCATAAAAAAAAAAAAAAAAAAAAAAAAAAGAAGTAAATTAAAAAAGTATTGATAAAACGTATCTCCGAATAAAGTTTTAAAAGCGTTTAGGGTGAAAGTGAGTCAGAAGTTCTTTGCTCAGGGGAAACTTGCTCTGGAGAAATGGGGAATCCTCCCTTCCATCCCTCTCTAATCTACCCCTCCAGGACGACAGGAGGGGCTCCAGCAGGGCGACGGCAAGCTAACGTCTGATCGACCCAGCTCCAACTCGCATTAGGGCGCGACCAACTCCCGAACCCAGCCATTTGTAGGGTGTGACAATTAACGATAGTCAGAAGACAATGTGCCTCCTTCCCAGTCATTAGGGCCCCTATCCTCCGCACAACTTACCCCATTCCCAACCCCCTCCATTGTGGTTCCTTTCCCGCTGATTAGCAGAGATCATCTATAGCCGAGGAGGTGAGATATGAGGATAAGATCCAAGAGATGGAGGACCTTCAGGATATCACGAGAAGGAAATCCATTAACCAAGAGGTAGAGAGTGTAGTTTCAGCTTTGAAAGAATACAGCAGTAACAAGTGAAGTCATTACGCTTGTACCACGGCTAATTTGTTTTGTTTTTTTTCAGAGTTTTATGGCATATTTTAATAAGTACAATTAATTTTATAAATTTTTTTTTTGTGGTATTTAATCCCTGGTAAATTTTAAAAATTTTTAGTGGAAGGGAACAGAATAAAAAATCTAACTGTCCCAGCCAGGAATCGAACCTGGATCTCCATGCTATCCGGGCCGGTGCATTTACCAATTATGCTACCAGGACAAGTCTGATAAGTTATTAAATTCCCTGCACTAGTGCCGAGAGTCTAACCTCCGAGACCGACGAATATATCGTCTTATGCTGACTTTGTCAAGCTGTTTAAATGACTCTCGTTATTTACTTTTCAATTTTAATTTTATAATTTTTTTTGTCGTATTTAATCCCATGTAAATTTTAACAATTTTTAGTGCAAGGGAACAACAGAATATTCGCCGGCCTCGGAGGTTAGAATCTCGACACTAGTGCGGGGAATTTAATAACTTATCAGACTTGTCCTGGTAGCATAAGTGGAAAATGCACCGACCCGGAGATCCAGGTTCGCGTCCTGGCTGGGACAGTTAGATTTTTTATTCTGTTCCCTTGCACTAAAAATTGTTAAGTACAATTATTTTCTCTTAAAACAATTCAGCTATACACTGCATATTTTTGATAAAAACAAGCATTTTTTAAATAACCCAAATGCTGTGATAAACCGAAAGGAGGTTGTAATGGTCAATAACCTTTCACGACAATAAATTTATTAAGAGTCTGTCTTATTTCAGATAAGTTTTAATTTAACTTTACAATGAATAATTCTTTAAAAGAAAGCATATTGCTCACCCGCCACAAAATTGACACAAAGTTTTAAAAAGTCTGTCACGCTGGAGCTGCGTGATCTAAGCGAATTTCTCATTTATCGTAGTTGATGACTATTTGAAATTGGATTTTCCATCTCCTGCAATCCCCAACACATATGGAATATATTTTTACCAATAAACATAACATGGGTTCAGATTCATTGCTCTAAGCTAAATATTACGCCCAATACATGGCGTAAATATATTACATTTTTACTCGCACTTGACATTACAGATAATCCCCCATTCCTATTCGTCTGATTTCGCTACTAACGAACTCGCCCCATCATTTTATATTTAAAAGCTGTATGACAGATTCTATTTTAAAAAATTACTATTTGCAACCTCTAGGCCGCATTGTTATACATTTGCGGTTCAGGTAAATCCCCATTTATATTAGTCCAATTTCGCTAATAATTCATAAAATATATAGTTTATCAATAAACAAAACTAAGGTGAGTTTCATTACTCTAAAATAAATATTGAGGCCGCTAAATAAAATAAAAAATAGTTTGCTAATCGCATTTGAAATTTCAGGTATTCCCACACTCCTATTCACCCGATTTTGTTTAATAACGAACTTAGTCTTACATTTTTGCATTTAACAGCTACATAACAAATTTCATTCATTCACAAGCGCTCCCACTAATGTGTTTGTGTGCTAGTGAACATTTTTTGTGTCTATATATTGTGTTATTATTAGCAAAAAACACATACAATATTAAAAGGACATTTTCTAACACTAATTTTTTTTTTAAACTCATATTAAGGAAGGTATCAAGAAATTTAAATTCGGAAGATATTCTATTCTAACAAGTCTAAGAGTAATGCAATTATATGTTAGTTTTTTTTAGCAATTTCCCATAAGAATATTTCCTTCTCATTGAATGAATGAGATAATTTACCAGTTTTTCATCCCATTATTCAAGAGGCTAAAAATATAATCAAAATTTTCCTTATATACACACACTTAAAAAAAAAAAAAAATACTAATTTCACTGGCGTTAATGGCCATCAGGCTGCTACGTCATTTAAAAACACACACACACACACTTCTGGTTGGTTATACAGACCGGAATGTAGTGTATTATAAATTTTTAGCCGCCTGGGCTAACCTACTCTCTGTATCTCATGGGTAAAGGGCTTTACGATTTCCTACATTGTACTCTGTAGCATCTTTCTTTATTTTACCATTCCATTCTCGTTGGTCTCCCTTCGGCTTGAATTCCGACTAGTAATATGTTCTTTGACATGAACAAGGGTCTAGATGGTTGGTTTCTTGTCACATGCCTGCCCATCTTTGATTTCATAAGTGATTACTTGTAGTAGTGTTCTTCTTTTGTCTTCCACCTCTGTAATTCCTGATCTATGTCCCGTTTGGGGATTGTGTAGAGTTAAGGCTCAAGTTTCACAGTCCTATATTTGAACTAGCTTCATTATTATATTGTATATTCTCAGCTTAAGCATCTTGGAAATCTTTCTTTGACTTTAGAATGGGGACAACTGATATTTTTTTATTAGCTCATTTGGTACAAGTGATTGATGCCATTAAGTATGCCATTAATAGAAATTACCACAGACCTGAGGAATTTGAAGTGATCTACTTACAGGAAGGTTATTTTTGCAAAATTTATTTGTTCTTACATGTGTAATTCTATTAATTATTTGCCAGTTCCAGGCCACCACAATTTTTGAATAACAAGGAGTATCTTTTAATTCCTTCACCTCATTTAAATTCCTTCACTCTCAGTTTGGGAGTCTTCTGATTTGCATAGGTGCCAAATATTCCAAGAGGGAAGTTGGAGTTTTTTAGACAAAGCAAGAGTCGTCATCATTCTTAGATCACCAGTTCTCTTTTTTTTAATTTAATTTTTTATTTATTTTTTTTTTTTTAATCTGATAGCTCATCTGGGTACAGAGTGATTATCCCAATCACCCTTGGGGTACCTGTGATTTTTAGCCATAGAGTTTACTCTCTTTGATAAGTATTCACCTGCAGACTGATGGATATTAACAATAAGGGAGGGGTCCATAATCTATTATTCCTCACTCATGATTACACCAACAAGACACCAGTCCCCTTCCTCAGGAGAGAGAGAGTGATCAGGCTAACATTTTTTTAACTAGTGCTCTGATTATAGTGCACCATAGTGGGGATCTTTGAAACTAATACTTATAAAAAAAGTACTTGGAGAACTGGGATTCGAAGACCCAGTGAGACACTCACATAAAGCAGTACTTTTAGTAGATATCTTATCTAAGAATACTTCCTTAATTCTAGTGGTAAATCAATATGTAATAGGTATAATGGTCCATAACAAACCCACATGCTAATAGACAACTGGTCCACCAACATCTCAGTTCAGCAACATGTGGTGTGGCACCTTAGGTGACTGTCAGTGACAGATATAGTTTAAAAATGAAGGATTTCTCAGTCCTAATGGTTGGCATGCCTCTTCAACTAAGAAGAACACTGTAGCTGCAACAATTCTAGTTCCCGGCACATTACTCATTGGAAGAAAGGAGAGTTATAGCACAAATGTTTTGGGAAAAGTGTGTAGGGCATGGTGCTCCAGTATCTTAGCCCCCCCTTTTCCTTCCTGTAGGTAAAACTAAAAATACCATCTATAAAAACCCATTAGGCAGCCCTATCCAGCTCAGAGAAAACCTTGCAAGTTCTGATGGAGAATATCAAGGCAGGAAACTTGCCGCCTAATCTGACATTTTCTTAAGAAGAAAATTTTTTATAATAGTTTCAAAGTAATAATATCAAAATTTTCCTTATCTATAAAATTTTTACATAAAAGCATATTTAAGAATGCAATTATGCAGGTTAAGTGCAACCTCTATTCTCTTCTCCCAAACAGCCATAAGTCTGGCCAAAAGTCTAATGATCCTAACTTTTGTTTATTGCCCTCTCCAGCTGATTAGATAAAATTAATCATTTAGTCCTACCTATATCTAATTTTAATGAAATATGGGAAATCTGCTTAGTTTATGGAACCCTACATCAGTTGCTTGTTCCCATTGTCAAATGTTTATAAAATACAGTATTTGCTTCCTTATATTTCATCGTATCTTCACCATTTATATATAAAAGAAATTACTTAAAATTCACTTTGTTTGATTTTATTCAATTTTACATTATTTTATTTTTCATAATTTTGATATTTTAGGAGGGGCTTGATAGTTCACTAGTTCAGCACTTTTCTTTGCCTGGTTATATTTGTAATAACCCAGCAAATTACTAGAGAGCACCTGAGAAAAATATACATAAGTAAATATACATTGGCAGACTTGCCAGCCCTTATTGGTGTATTTAATGTTCCAAACCAGGCTTGAAGCTTTGAAATAGTCTGGGACCCTTATATTCCTTCAAATGATTAAATGCTAGGGAATAGAATAAAAAATCTGACTGTCCAAGCCAGGGCTCGAACCTGGATTTCCTGCTATCCGGGCAAGCTCGTTATCCACTTGCGCTACCATGAGAGCCAGATAACTTATTAAATTCCCAGCACTGGTGTCGAGAGTCTAACCTCCGAGAAAGACGAATACATCGTCTTATGCTCGAAGGAGCTGACATAGTCTAGCTATTTAGATGACTCTCGTTATTTATTTTAATTTAAAAAAAATATATATTTCTTTATTCCTCAAATAGACAAAATTAAATTGTATTATGATAGTTAAGAATTACATTGAGTATAAATAATGGCACTGACCAGTTAGAACCTATTAAATTACTAAAAGAGATATAATCAAAATGGCACTTGTTTTGGCCAGATGAGATCTTTTGTATACATTTGACTGATAAGTATTAAATAAACAATTCCTGTAATAGTGCAGTGAATTAAATTATCCTAGCCATATATTAATCGAGAATAGAATATTACAACAAATAAAAGAAGTTTGATTAAAATTAAGTCAGCAAAGCTGGTAGTTCTTGAGGATAATTCCAATTGCTATACCAATTCCTATAAGTAATGTGTAAGGTACATATTTAAACAGACTAAAATTCACTTTTATTTGTAGAAGTTTTTTCATCATTTCCAACTTCTTATCTGAATAAGGAGGGTACCTCGCACTGAAAAAAAAAAGAAAACAAAATTCACTATTATATTGCATAAAAAATGGAATAAATGTGAAGAACCAATCATTGAAACATACAATCACTGAGTGTTGGAAAATGTAAAAGATTTACTAAATGAAAGTTTGACTTTTATTTATTAAATAAATTTGACTTAAAAGATACATCTATGGGTTGGCCATAAAGTTTAAAGTGCACATTGCCTGCTGAGTTCAGAAACTAATAAACTAATGTATTAAGTAATGTTATCATTGTCAAATGTATAACCACTGTGAATATTTATTAATATTAAGACTATATTTTAGTTTCAAGACAGTAAACTGAACTACAAAAGTATATTTATTTATTTATAAAAAAGCTGTAACAGGGTTATCATTTGTCCAACTATTGATTTACATAGCAATGAAAAATAGATATATTATGAATTTTGTGACTTTATTCCGGTCTTTGATTGTGATGTAGAAGACAATTTTTCCCCATATTAGTCTGTTAGCCATCATTTTTTACCATTAGTTTACAGACTGATGATATTAGTGAGATGGGTCAGTAGCCAGATAACCCTTTATGGGGGGGGGGGGGGAGGTAGGCACAACATTAGCTCTTTGCCAATCTTTTTGGAAAGTCGTGAAGAATAGATATGATTAAAAAAATTCTTTATTTTAGCCTGATCAAATATTGATAGATTTTTAATCATAGCTATGCAAATGGAATCTAAACTGGGTGCAGTGTCTTTTCTGCTACTAAAAGCATGGTTAAATTCCTGGGTAATTAAAGGAATGTTAAGCATGTGAGAAGAATTGACAGGGAAATGCAAAGCAATTGATTCCTTATTATTATTTCTTTCTATTTTTTTTTATTATTTATTTTTTTTTTTTGCTGTGTTATCTTCCCTTGCAACCACTTAGGGTCATTGGAGGGAGGGGCTATCTACAGGTTGCCACCACATTTTAAACACCCATGGCTCAGGACAAGCTTCTATTTATAAATAAAAGATTGACGTGGGCGGGATTTGAACCCGCGGCGTCAGGATTGCGGATCCCCTGAGCTAGCCTGTCGCCCCCCTTATTAATTTTGATTGGTAGAAAAGCTTCAGGGAAATTAGCTGTTGCGGAAATGTTACAATAATGACAACCAAAATGATATGCTACATCAAAATGATTAGTAATAATTCTTCCCTCAATATTTATAAACATAATTGAAGGTGAATATCATTTTTTTTTTTTTTTTTTCAATTTTTCCCATACATCTTTTACTGATGTGTCATGTGATATTTGAGAAACATATTTCCTCCTTGAATAATTCTCACTTTTATTATAAGTATACTTGCCATGGACTTTAGCTCCATTATAAGCCTGGATAAGATTATGAGTTGGATATCCTCGTACTTTTCTAATAATTTTTATTATATTTTCCTTTACTTTTTGACATTCATCATTCCACCAAGGGATGGAAACTCTCTTACTTTATTTTTATTTGATTATAAACAAAATTTACATAATTTCATATGTCAATGGATGATAGGTCTGCTAGCTATTGATAATGATTCCAATTAGCAACATTTAGCTTCAATTTTAATGGTCGTGAATATAAGGGGGAAGTATTGAGAAGTGTAACTGTGGGGGGAAAGTGATCACTACAGTATATATCAGGAAGGGCTATCCAAACTACTCTGGGTGCTAATGATTGACTACATAAAGAGAGGTCTATTGCAGAAAATTTACCAGTACTGAAACAGAAATGTGTTGGGGAAGAGCCTTTTAATATGACTATCGCATTATGATTCAGAAGATTTTCGATAATTCGTCCATAATGCTTTATCGAATCACTATCCCAGATTAAGTTGTGAGAATCACCCATGAGTAAAAATGGAGATGGTAATTGTAAAATTAAGTTTATATTTGTTCTATTGTAAAAGGATTACCAGGAGGAAGGTAGAGAGAACAAATGGTAAAGAGGTAGGTAGGTGGTAACTGCTACAGCTTGCAGAGTGGTTTAGAGGGTTAAATTTTTGTATGCAACATCCTGGTATATTATGATGAGTACTCCCTGACATGGATGCAGAAGGAGTCTTTTTTTAATTTAGGAGAGGGACGCGATTTGAAAAGGGATAGACTTGCATCTGTAGCAGGGGCAGTAGGGGAGGGCTTCTCCCCGGGGACAAGGACTATCAGGGCGCCTACTCTAGAAGAAGGCCCAGGGGGTGGGGAGAGGCTCAGAAGCCTGGTGTTGGGACTAGCTGAGAGAGGAGAGGGAGCTGGGCTCTTTCCAGCAACAAGAGGTCAGCCCTTATCACTCGAGAGATTTGTTGCCTGCTAAGTTGCAGGTTCTCTCGCTTGAGAACTGAGATAGCATTTGTTTTCATCAAAGTGAAGTGTGGTGAAATGTTATTATTATTATTATTAATATTNTCTGAGATGTGACCATAAACCTCCTCTGGAGATATCTCCAGACATCACTGCCGGCACATATACAGTTTTTATATATATAACATTGACATTTATAAATTATATTTTTTTCATATTTGTATCATTTAGTTTGATCTGTAAATCTTTTTCTTTTATATAACATACCTCATCTCTGTCTGCTCAATCCAATCTATATATTCTATAAGTAATAATATGTATTGAACTTCAGCCTTGATGATGACATAAATTAAGTCAAAACATTGGCAATAATAGAATAATTACCCAATAATTTTGGAGTATTTGCAGGTTCTCTCGCTTGAGAACTGAGATAGCATTTGTTTTCATCAAAGTGAAGTGTGGTGAAATGTTATTATTATTATTATTAATATTTTTTGAAGTAAATATATTTTCACTCACTTTTGGCGCATAAGAGCGACTAAATTAGGTGCTTGAGAGTCAAAATAAAGTTTGTTTTTTTTGTAATGTTCTATGTTTTTTTAATTACCTGAGTGTTCTTTATTTATTTTTCTTTAATGTAGGACAAACTACTACACTATAATAGGGATGTAGTGGCTCAGGTTCTCCATTACAATTAATATAAAAGGGAGAGTTATCACAATTCATATCAGTGTGACCAGTTTTTGAGTACTTTTTACAGTTTGGATAAGTGATACCACAGTACCTGTGATATGGCCAAACTTATAACTGTTAAAACACCGCAGAAGAGCTGATATGTAAGGAGTGACATTAAGTTTTAGATATCCTGCTTTAATAAATTTAGGTAAGTGGGGTGTACAAAAAGTAAGAATAAATATAGGAGTAGGACCTCTTATCTTATTAACTATTAATTTCATTTCAACATTTTGTCAATTTTTCTCAAACAATATTTCAGTTGTTGAAACACACAGTAATTCAGTTGAGTATACTTTACCACTGTTTAATCTGCCTTTACTATTATTTAATCTTTTATGTGGTTCAGCTTTTACCAGTTTTTTTGTTATATGATTTTTCAGTAATTTTGATGATTGAGTATCATTATGACATTCAATTAAAATGCTCCCATCTCTAAGATTTTTATTTATATTAACTACTTCACCGGCACAAACTGTGATTGCCATATTAACTATGAAAGGTGAAATCTTTTTAAAGGTCTCCCTCTCCTGATTTTTTAAAAGTAATAAATCTTGTTCTCTATTCAACAGATTTATTAATATTTTCAGAGACAATATTCATATTCTAATTTTTTTTTTTTTTTTTTCTGCTTGGGCTTGAAAAGCCCCAAATGGGAACCTCCATTTTGAGGTTACTCTTCCCAAGCTGTAATAAAATGAAAAAAAAATAATATAACAAAAAAAAAAAGGGAAATGAAGAAAATAAAAAAAGGGAAACAAGAATAAGGTTAGGTTAAGTGTGCTAATCATGTCATAGTTGCGATATGTAATCATGTCTTAGGCTGAACCTGTCCTGACAAGGGTCAAAGTAATACTGAATAAACAGAATTATAAGGAAATTGCTATTGAAAACAATCTGGGAAACAATTGACAGGCCATATCCTGAACCACCTAAAACTTACACGAGTTTAAAAGAAAATATTTTGTAAGAAAGTCAAACCAGATTCAAAAAATGTTGTTTAGCCATTAGTAACATGTTTCCTTAACAAATTAAATAAGTATAAATTTAGGTGAAAACAAAAAAAAAAAGTTGCATTCATTTTTGGTTGATTAAAAATTATTTTGACTCACTTATATTTACTTCGAGAAATCTGCTAAAAGTTTAAAAGATTCAGTGATCAGAATTATTACTATTATTACCAATCAACAAACCATTGTATTTAATAGTAAAATGTATCTGAATCATTTTTTTTTTATTCAGTCAGAACAACAGAAGTTTTTGGCCCATTTTTTGCATACCTAAAATACAATTTGAAATGTGAATATTTATTAAGTACAATGGTGAGCAAGTTTAGGCAGTTCTTCTCTCCTACCTATGATAAAGTAAAAGTTATAACCCAAACATAAATATATAAAAATTCTATCACTTAGGAGCTACATAAACTAAGCAGATTTCCCATTATCATACCTTCTATTATCCGTCTTCATTGGTTTCAGCAAACCATCTTCTGTTGGCGAGCGCTTTCGAACATTGTCCATCTTCTGGCCGAAAGCGCTCGCCAAAAGAAGATGGTTTGCAGAAACCAATGCGATAATAGAAGGTATGATAGTTCTATATTCATTGGTGGTGGAAATAACCTTTTAGATTATTAGATTTCCCATTCATTGAAGTGGGATACAAACAGCACACAATGCTCATACTGAACAAAAGATTATCCAATTCCTTTCTCACCTTGTAAGTTTTTCTCCTAATTTGGAAAAGTTCTTAACAATAACACTCTTTTTATGAGTGAATGTCTCAAAAGTGGTCCATAATGCTTTATCGAATCACTATCCCAGATTAAGTTGTGAGAATCACCCATGAGTAAAAATGGAGATGGTAATTGTAAAATTAAGTTTATATTTGTTCTATTGTAAAAGGATTACCAGGAGGAAGGTAGAGAGAACAAATGGTAAAGAGGTAGGTAGGTGGTAACTGCTACAGCTTGCAGAGTGGTTTAGAGGGTTAAATTTTTGTATGCAACATCCTGGTATATTATGATGAGTACTCCCTGACATGGATGCAGAAGGAGTCTTTTTTTAATTTAGGAGAGGGACGCGATTTGAAAAGGGATAGACTTGCATCTGTAGCAGGGGCAGTAGGGGAGGGCTTCTCCCCGGGGACAAGGACTATCAGGGCGCCTACTCTAGAAGAAGGCCCAGGGGGTGGGGAGAGGCTCAGAAGCCTGGTGTTGGGACTAGCTGAGAGAGGAGAGGGAGCTGGGCTCTTTCCAGCAACAAGAGGTCAGCCCTTATCACTCGAGAGATTTGTTGCCTGCTAAGTTGCAGGTTCTCTCGCTTGAGAACTGAGATAGCATTTGTTTTCATCAAAGTGAAGTGTGGTGAAATGTTATTATTATTATTGTTTTCTTTCCCTTGCAGTTGTGGCATAGGCCATTCTCTCCCCCATCAATTTTTAATTTCTTGTTAATGTAATAATAATATAAATAGATCTT
The DNA here is from genome assembly GCA_000696205.2 of Oncopeltus fasciatus. Taxonomy (NCBI): domain Eukaryota; kingdom Metazoa; phylum Arthropoda; class Insecta; order Hemiptera; family Lygaeidae; genus Oncopeltus; species Oncopeltus fasciatus. The sequence continues at coordinate 63,407 of KZ807661.1, read as the reverse complement.
CAAATATTTATATTATTGTACAATTCATAATTAGATTTATGTTAATTGCTGATAAAGATTATAATTCTTAAAACTGACAAAACTATTGTCATATGACCTCAGAGTGGTCAGATTAACTCATATTATATGAACATTTAAATTTCCTGAATTAAACATGATGAAGTTGTGTTTTGCTAGAAGGCATGTTTATGTTGTTCTAGTGAACACATTTTATAGATGTTTTTACCTGATGTAGGAGGTTGTTACACCATTATTAAATGCATTAGAGGCATTTTGGCTCTATTATATATTTTCTCAGCTCTTCTCCTTACACTCTTAGAAGCTTATTTGTTATGAATAAGTAGTTCAACCTGTCAATATGGTACAGGCTAGCTATTATAAATTTTAAATTAAACATCGAGAGTAGCCCATCAACTTTGTACAACGGACTCCTGAGTCAAGGTTTCATTCATTCAATACTCCGACAGCACAGTTTTTTTTTCTATACTTCTGTTTGTGATGACCTTGAGAATTACTGGGGTATTCCAGGAAGCAGCTGGCCCTAATTGAATAACATTCTTCATTATATTAAAAAAGTCAGGCAGCCATAATGGGGTAACGACAACATACGAAGGGAAGCCTTGCACATCGCGGGTCACAAATTAACATTTTGGCAATAAGTCATTGGTTTTTTTTAATTTTAAAACATTTAAAATTTTTTTCTTAAGTGAAGCAAAGTTTATATATAATATATATATATGTATAACATTGACATTTTTTAATTATATTTTTTTCATATTTGTATCATTTAGTTTGATCTGTAAATCTTTTTCTTTTATATAACATACCTCATCTCTGTCTGCTCAATCCAATCTATATATTCTATAAGTAATAATATGTATTGAACTTCAGCCTTGATGATGACATAAATTAAGTCAAAACATTGGCAATAATAGAATAATTACCCAATAATTTTGGAGTATTTTATTTTTCTGATCACCAGCATAATTTGTAAAGATTATACATAAAAAGAAAACAATCTACAAATATCTAAAAATAAATTTAGATTTTATTAATTACATTATTTATTAGTATTAAATAAATATATAGTAAAACCTCAGAGTAACAGTTAAGTGTTGATAGGTATTGAGAACCTTTAATCAGATAATGATGCAGTCCTTAAACCTTTTTATGTGCAAAAAATAACTAATAAAAAGTACCAAATTCTTCATTTCAGAAATGAAATCAGCCTCATTTTTTTTTCTTTTAACCAAATATGACACTTTTTTTTTAAATTTAAAATTCTTGTTCGTTAATAAATAGATCAAAAAATGTTTCCCTTTTTTTAAACAATAGTTTGTTTATAAATGATTATAAGTACATAAATCAAATTATTCACAAAACTATCATTAAAGACATTTTTTATTAAATTTGCACAAATACTTTGAAACTTACCTCCAAAATGAATAAGTGTATCATTTATAACTGCAGACCCTGAAATTGTATTTTCAATAAAGAGGTCTTGAATGTTTTTATCAAGGGTAAAAATATAGGCAGTCAATGGCCTCTCTCTAAAACAAATTAAACTAATTAACATACCACAAAAACAATAAGCAGCTAAAAGTGAACAGAAAAAAATATGCACTTAGTTATTCTGATAAAATGAATGTGATTCTTGCTAGTACTAATAATAATAATTTAACTGAAGATGTTGTACTATTAGAATTACGTAAACATTTTGGACAATTTAATGGACTATTAAAGTTTTATAAGTCTGTAACTGAGCTCATGTCGCTTGATTTTAACATTTATTTTGATAACTATTGGCTGCACCACTGCTGAATAGTGTCAAGATGGTTTTGTAAAATGAAGGAAGGGGTTTTGTAATCAGGATAGGAGGAGAGGATAGCGTTTTCATCAGCAAAGAGGACATTAGAATGAACCATTAAAATTTATAAATTCAACAATTATGAAAACAAGTCTATTATATAAGATCAAGTATGTATTCCCATGTAGCAAATACCTAATCCTTAAATCTTACCTCTCCAACCCCTCAACCCCTTGTTTAGGGTCTAGCATGGATCAGACTACTCCAAATTTTTCCTGTGGAAGCGGTCCCGAGATCTGTGTGCTTAGACACAATGCACACTTTACAGAGCAGACATCCTCATCCATTCTAATGTCCTCTTTGCTGATGAAAAAGCTATCCTCTCCTCCTATCCTGATTACAAAACCATCTTGACACTATTCAGCAGTGGTGCAGCCAATAGTAATCAAAATAAATATTAAAATCAAGCGACAAGAGCTCAGCTAAAGACTTATAAACAGGCACTCAGCTCGCAATAGAAAACAAACTGACACTCTATAAGATAATAATATGATCAATCTGGTCATTTGGTGCAGAAATCTGGAGTGCCACTAAGCCTTCCAATATCCAATGAATACAATCCTTTCAGTCCTAAATCCTAAGATTGCTAATGCTCCATATTATGTCTCGAACTCTAACCTCTTTCAAAAATTTTATATACCTTTGGTCCAAGATCACATCTCCACCTTCTTTATAGTATTCCACCATAAAATCCAATTTCATCCTATCCATAAGCCCAATCTTTACATTCCACCTTGATGACTAAAACAAAGTAGGTTTCGCCAATTCTTGTGCCTTAATGCCAAAATTAACTGGGAATGGAGTCGATACAAAGTGATTATTATTTGTTATTATTATTATTGTTTTCTTTCCCTTGCAGTTGTGGCATAGGCCATTCTCTCCCCCATGCTTCATAATCCACAGCCAATTGAATAACATGGTTTGAAAATTAGAAAATGCAGTTTATTTTACAGAAAGTTATAAATAAATATTAAGAAGAAAAATACTTTTCACAACTGCAGTTAGATGCTCTGCTCCAAATTTTACACATTTTGTCATTTACCAGTAGTAACTGTGTGTCTTGAAAAATATCATCTACTTTCTGTTGCATTTCTTTCTTTAACTTTAATTTCCTGAAGGAAATATTTGTTTTTTACAGATTTTGTTATGTTTTCCCCTTGAGAAGTGGAATGTTTTATAATGAGTTGTTGTTTTTTTTTTTTGTTTTTTTTTTTACTTTTGGCCTTTTTAGGTTCTGTGGATCTCAAGGGGTTGAGAGCTTAAGAGGGAATCTTAAGGGAGTTTAAGATTTTGTATGAATCGTTATGCTTTGTCTTCTTTCACTTGATAACAATTCATTATGGCATCATTACAAATCACTATTTTTCTGCAATCTTCTGTTTCAGTTGTGTTAATCACTGTGTCATTAAAGCTAGTTCGAAATAAATGGTCCAATAATGTTTTAACAGTTTTTGACAAAATCTTTTAGAGTTCAGTAACATTTCGAACATGAATAGAAGGAATCTTGGGGTTACTTGAGTCTATCTGGATCATTGAAGCATTTTTTAAGAAGATTTATACATAAATTGTTCTGAGCTTTTCTCACTGTAGATTTTTCATGCTCTTAGGTCTAAGGAAGTTATAATTGGGGGCTATTTGTGATTTTTTCAGCTTACTACTTAGTGATTCTGAGGGAGATTTTTATATATGTGATATATGTAATGTTTAGATGAGTTATGTGAATTTTCACTTCCTGCAAGTTTTATGTCCACCAATCTTCAGTATCACAAGCAAGTTATTCAGATGTAGAGTTTCTAGAGCAGTCATTTCCTAATTCTGTAGTCTATTTAGACCTTGTAGAATATATAATATATATTGAATGACACAACTGCCATTTTTTTTTAACCAGAATATATTGCTACATACTTTTATAAAATCTAATTTTTTTTTTTTTTTCTTTTTAGATGAATACTTCTTATAGCAATAAATAATTCTGATCAAAACACAGAATAGTAGCATTTATGTTGAAAGGCCTAAGGAAAAAACTTTAAAAAAGTGAACAATAACCTAATACTTAAAATGTCTGTAAGCATTATAACAACTTTACTTACCTATCATTGACAAATTTAATTGCTTCAAGAGCACTGGCAACAGGAACTATTGGTAAGATGGGACCAAATATTTCTTCCATCATGATAGGGTGGTCAGTTCTGACATTCGTCAGAACTGTTGGCCCAAAGTACCTGGTATTAGCATCTGAATCTCCACCAAAGGCTATTTCACAATCTTTTAGTAAATTCTCTAAACGCCTGAAAGCATATTTCAGAACTTGAACATTATTGCAATATTCAGCTGAGATTTTATTTATTTAATTATTTTAAATTGACTATTTTAATTAAAAGCTATGCAATTAAGGATTTAATGGAAACTAAATACAAATGAAACCAGATCAAAAATATACTGTCTGAAGTATATAGTCAAATAATATACACATTAGAGAAGCTTATGAGGTGTGGCTGTTAAACAATGAGGATATTGCTGTAAAATATTTTATTTTAATTTATACATATTTAGCTTTTATTACCTTCATATTACCCCTCCTCATCTATCCTTAAAGTGCTCCATGTGAATTTTCCATTGTTCGAAACTGCTTGAAGTCCTGTTCTGTGAGCTTCTGCAAGACGAGTGCCACTCTTTCTTTCACAGCTTCAGCAGACTGAAATCTTGTTCCTTTGAATGCAGATTTCAAAGAAAAATTTTCTTTGTGGCAGGTCAGATGAATACAGCGAATGGTCTAAAACTTGGCTAGAAACATCTTGACAGACAATGCATTGTGACCCGCCACATTGTCTTGATGGAGAACCCATGATTTGTCCTTCTACAATTCGGGTTGTTTTTTCCTTACTCTTGATGGAGTTGAGCAAGCATGGTAGTAATGTTTATTTATAGTTTGACCATCAGGAACCCAGTAAAGGTACACAATCCCATAAACATCGAAAAAAAAAAGATAATCATCATTTTGAATTTCGATTTACTCATTAAACATTTTTTTGCTGGATTGCTCAAACTCAGGCACGTGATATACATTCATCGCCATAAACTTCTCTTAATTAACAATAAGTTTCAGTAGAGGCTTTACCTAATTTTACGTGAAATTTCACAACAATTCGTTGCTCTACTATTACGCTTATCATGTTTTTGGCAAAACAAAACAAACACCTTTTACATAAATTAAGTTTACGGCCAGACTGAAGAATTATTGCCCCAGCTTACTCAAGGCATTGTGTGATCCAACAATGAGAACATAACTTTAAGTAGTTTGATTAACAGAAAATCTTAGCCTAACACAGTTCACACTTCACTAAGCTCTCAATGGTGATTTCAACAATGGTGATTCTGAGCACCTGTAGAAGAAAGGCCTCTCAAATCAAGACGAAAAAGGATTAAGTTATAAAATCAATTTACCTTTATATTTGTTAATTTAAAATTCACTTCTAGAAGATGAAGTAAGTGATTGTGCCATTTTTTAAATACTTTTCATGCTTCATCTAGTAGTAATCTCTATAAAAGTAATCTCTAAAGTAATCTCTAAAATGTATCTGTCCAAGTTGTTTTTTATTATTTTAGTGAATGTTCTGTATTTTTCATCAAATAATTGTAAGGGCACCAGCCTAGCCAAACAAATCCATTTAGGACTCTCAAGCCTGGATTAAGAGTTCAAGACCCATCTTGGGCTTTAATTGAAACAACCTATAAAAGTCCTTCCCACCCTAACTTTAAGTGGCGGAAAAGAGGGAATAAAAATCAATGTACAAAACAAAAAGTCTATTTAAGTAATTTGATTAACAAACTTACTGGAAATGCTTATCTGAGATGATACGGCAAAGATCAGAAGACTTTGAAACATCAGTTCCATACCATTTTTTAATAACTTTCTTCACTTCTTTAACAAATTTCTCCTGCACATCTTTAGTGCAGAGCAAGTAGTCTGGAGCAATGCATGTCTGACCAGCATTGACACACTTTCCCCACATAATACGCCTAACTGCAAATTCAATATTCACTGTCTCATCAATGAAACAAGGACTGAAAAAAAAATTGAATACTACATAAATATTTTACTTAAATCATCAAATCTAGGTAATGGCATGTAACAATGGTGCATAGAAGTCAGGTAAACAGAGTATATTTTCACAAGTGACAAGGGGAGGAAAATTTTTACAAGCACTCCATCATAATTATTAGCATTACCAAACTATTTTCATAGGTTTAATTATAAATAATTTTATATTCAACTCTTTAAGTGTCAAAAATATGTAACATAATTTGAATTGGTACAGAAGATTGTTAATTTTTTTAAATACTTAAAGTGTATTATTATTATTATTATTTATACTACAATCAGCCTTTAAAACAAAATTTTGGTGGAATCATACATACTTCCTCATACAAAGTTCACTAAATTATAAGGAAAACATCCTTAGACCTAGATAATGCTACTTATCACTTTACAATCCTCATCCAGAGATGTGCTTGAGACACTTTTTCCCCAACACCAAGCCACTCACCCACCAGACTTCCTCTCCCCTCTCATATTCTAGACCTCATCCAGTCCAAATGCCAGGCGAGAGTCACATGACAGAGATCTCATCATCCAGACAACCGTCAATTCTACAACCGGCTTTGTCGGTTTGTGAAGCGTGAGCTCAATTCTCACTGGTCAGAATCCTATAATAGCTATCTATCTTCTCTTACAACTAAAGATAATTCTCTTTGGAAGGCCACCCAAAAAATCCTTTCCATCCTGTTTCCCCACCAATTCGTCGTGATGATGGAACTTGGGCTCGCGGCGACGAAGAAAAAGCAGAGGTACTGGCCAAACATCTCAGACAAACTTTTATCCTTCATCCTGATCCTAATGATCATTCCAAACCTACTGAAACATTAATATTTCTGAATGCTCTTCTTCCCATGTCCCTCCCTTCTAAAGGGGCTAATCCCTCCAAAGTCAAATACCTCATTTCCAAATTACCTAGACGCAAATTCCCAGGCCATGATCTTATTACCACTCGTATCTTACGACAACTCCCTAAAAAAGCAATCCTCTTTATAACCTACCTTTACAATAGCATTCTCCGCACCACATACTTCCCTCTTCTCTGGAAACTCTCCAACATCATCCTCTTTCCTAAATCCAGTAAACCACTAAACCTTCCTCCCTCTTACCATCCCATCAGCATCTTCCCCATAATGTCCAAAATGTTTGAAAAGATCCTCTTGCTGAGGTATTCGAGTTATAGAACACATCTCCCACACACTTGAGTGTAAGGAATATTGCTCCTCTGCATTCCTTGACATGACTCAAGCCTTCGATAGGGTTTGGCATAGGGGCTTGCTCTTTAAACTCAAGTCTATCCTTCTATAACTTTACTACCTAATTATCATGTCCTATTTTCCGATAGATACTTTCAAGTCCCCCTTGGTCTGAAGTATTCTGACCTCTACCCCGTTGAAGTGGGAGTTCCTGTTTTTTATACCCTTTTCACTGCCAACATCCCAACACATCCTGACACATTCCTCACGTTCTATGCAGATGACACAGCCATACTCTCCGGCAACCTGGATCCTTACATTGCCTCAAACAACCTTCCATCCCACCTTAACTCCATTTTCCAGTGGTCAAAATGCTGGCGAATACTCCTAAATGAAAATAAATCAGTCAATGTCACCTTCACGCTTCGCAAAGGTCAACGTCCGCCATTCCTTCTTAATAATGTTCCTCTTCCCTCCTTTCCAACAGCCCACTACCTTGGGTTCTACCTAGACAGTAAACCCAGAAGACTCACTTACAGACTAACAGACAAGAACTAAACAGATGCTTTGGACAGCTCTACAGATTGCTGAACTACAGGTCCAGATTAACAATAGAAAACAAAATAACTCTTTACAAAACATTAAGTAGACCTATCTGGACAAATGGTATTGAATTGTGGGGTACAGCGAAGCCATCAAACATTAGATGTTTCCAGGGGTTCCAGTCCAAAGTTCTTTGCAAAATCCTCAACACTCCTCCCTACGTATCCAATAAAACCATCCATTCTGACCTGCAAGTACCTTTTGTTTCTGAGCTCATCCCCTCTAGGTTTGATAAGTTCCACACAAACCTCCAAGGACATCCAAATCCTCTAGTCCTCTACCCGGCACTCCACGTTCATTCCAACCACCCTCCCTGACGCTTCAAGAGGTGGTGGCCAAGGAACCTACTCCAGCCAGTTTAGTTAAAATATCAAGAGAGTGAATGCACTGGCATTTTTCTCCCCCTCTCACTCCCTCCTTGCCAGATAGTCTATCTCGGCATAGATGAGCAAGTACTATTATGTACCCCATCAAAAATTGAAGTGTATGAAATATGTACAGAATAATTTTTTTTTTTAATAAAGAGTTAAATTATATAGGAAACATATAAATTTAAGTTTATCTTTCAGGTATATTTCTGCTCAATATATTGTCTGACATCTTATTAACTGAAATATTACTAAGAATATTTGTATAACAAATAACCCACTTGAAAGTAAGAAACTCCTAATACAAAAGACAAATGAAGCATTCCATTCCTGTATATATATCGAACAAATAATTGTTGCCTCAAGATCTCTCTAGATAAGTTCACCATGTAGGTACATGGTGACCATAGAGTATAACAAATAAATAAAATCTAAGTTGTTAAATGAATTTTAAATTTTCTTTTATTTTTAACTTTTAATTCATTAATATATCTGTGGTCAGGACTTAAAAGAAACACACATAAAAATTTTAAAGAGCCTACCTCTTTCCACCAAGTTCAAGAGTGACTGGTGTCAAGTTCCGATTAGCTGCAGCATGAATAATTCTGCCAACACTAGAAGAACCAGTAAACATAATATGGTCAAATTTCTCTTTAAGTATTTCAGTTGTTTCTTCAACTCCTCCCAAGAGGACAGCAAAACACTCCTAAAAAACAGATAATAGGAAATAATCTCCATACACCAAAATATTAGTAGCATATTATTTTAGCCAACTTTGGTTAGTAGTTTGGTAAACTGTCTTAACCATTTTTTATTAAATATTGTACAATAACCATCTGAAATCTTAAAATAATGGCTAATTTCATAATAACTAGACTACTAAAGGAGGAAGGAAATTTAAAGAAGAAAATGTTTTATACACATACTCACATACTCATATGTGTGTAAGCTCTAAAGAAATTAAACAGCTAATTAATAAACGGCTCCTAAATATAACAAACAGTTATTCAATTGGCAAAGAGATTGATCAGTTAAACTTCTTTTCTTTTTTTAATTCTGCAGCTCACCTTCTTTGTGATTCAATCTTATAATCTTATAATTAATACACACTCACACACACTGACATATATATTGCTTTCACTTCAAATATAACTCGATTGATAGGCATTTTATTTGCTTTATTAGCATGTGTATTGAACAATGAGACAGAGCTTTAGATCCTTTAACTTAAACCATTAATTCAATAAATGAAATAACAATGTATTATACTAAATTTTAATTATCAAGTATAATTTCTCATCACTTTAATAATTCATCAGACTCACATATTTTTGTGGGTGAAAAAAGTAAACCACTATGCATGAATTGGGAGAATTTCCACAAAATGATATCACAAATATGAAAAACCAAAGAAAATTTTTATGTAAATGAATTACCATAAATCATAAATGTTATATTTGTTAATAGAATCATTTATTAATAAATTTATGGAATATATATTTCTGATTATGATTCTGCCACTGTCATCAAGGTACGGCTAGCTCTTTTTGATCTTCTTTCTTGCTTTCTACTGTTATTACATGCACTCCACTTTTTGCTTTGTGACACTTATTCCTTTTTCCAAGGCACGATAGAAGATTATGATTGAGAGGCAGTCTACTTGTCACAATTCTGAATCAATGCTGAATGTTTCAGTATTATACCCCTGTATAATGACCTTGCACTTACAGCAATTTATACATACCTTCTTCAAACTCATCAACTTAACCCACTCATGAGTTTACAAATACAGCTTGCTTCTGCCTACAGTCATAGACTGATTGAAGTTCATGCATCGGGCGTGAATGTATTGATTTACTACCATCTTCCTCTGAAACCAGTCTATTAATCACCTAGAGCCTGGATTTCATTCATCTAGGATTTTTTCATAGAATGAATTCATTCTGTTAAGCAGAATATCTGTCAAGATTTCATACCTATTAGAAGTAAAATTATGCCTCTGTAACTTTCTCATTCTGACATGGAATAATTCATTCAACTTGGGCAGATTCTTATACCTCACCCATATCATCATCTGCATTCCAGATGCAGAACTCCAGCTTTAACGCCATGTTCTTTCCTTCCTAATTTCAGTGAAGAATTTTATTATTTGGCTAGCCTTCCAATTGATTTTTATGTCCCCTAAACTTTCTGCAAAATGTTTCTTTTGGCTTTCTTCAGAACTCTTGGTCACCTCCTATTTTGCTTAGACATACCTGATTATTCTTTGGAATATTAGAGATTTTAGCTGTCCATTTATATATTACAGATGTGGGTATGAGTTTATGTTTGTGTATTTGAATGTGTGGTGTTTTATCATTATATAATAAAATAAAAAAATTCCTAAGAAAATAATCCACGATAAAAATGATTTCATACTTGATAAAAAATTAGCACTATCAATGTCTGAATAGCAAAATTAAATTTTTAAAGCTAATTAATGGTGAAAAATGAAAATTAATTGCATTCTTTTACTAATGTAGCAAATAGAAAATTCACAATTGAAACTTTTCATAATTTAGTCAACTGGATTAAATAGGTTAAATGCTACTATATAGTTACTGATAGAATTTAATATTGTACTATGAGTTTATTTATATGTATTTATAACTATTCTTAATTAGAACTATACTAATGATTATTCATTCACTTTTTTATTATAATTTCCTCAATTAAACCCTTTATGTATGGAGAATCACTACCTACATATCCCTTAGGGCAGTCTACTATAGGCCTAAACCAAAAAGTTTACATTTCTTTCCTAGTATATAGCAAAAATTATTATTATCAATATTAATTTTTGGTTTAGATGGTACATATATAAACAGGAAACCCTTGTTTCCAGGAGGGTGACTAAAGAAGACAAAAAAAATTGAATCTATTGCATTATGCATTATTATATTAAACTCCATGAGTCTTGACACATGATATTTGCAAAAAAGAGATTTAAAAAAAGCCATTACTTCGAATCCATATAGCTTATTAAAATAAACACATTAGAAGCTATATGCTGGAGAAATTAGTCAGGGTTTTGGCCAGAATCAGAAAATAAAATAGTCCAAAATTGTTGGGTAATTATTTTATTATTGCCAATGTTTTGTCTTTACTTGTAAGTTATCATCAGGGCTAAAATATACTATACACATACAATTATAGATTGAAATAACAGACAGAGATGTGGTATGTTATATGACAGAAAATTATATTCAGAATAAACTCAAAATGTAACAAATATAAAAAATAAATCTACTTTATATGTACCATAATGGTGATGATTGGTTTTAATGATTTATGGAGAGATCTCCAAGGGAAGTTTATTGTGTCATTTCAGAGTGCAGAACTAAACTGAGGGACAACTGGGGACAGAAGATGGAAGGAGATTAGTCAATAAACTTCAAAGGTTCGTAACAATTAATCCCTTCAAAGGAATGTTGGAAAGGTCGAGGCCAAGATTTGATTACCAGAATTTTTCCATTCCTGGAAGTGTTTCCATAAAATTAAATGCAAAATATTTCAATAAGCTTAGAAAATGTTAACTTTGTTTTGTCTATCATTGTCAACAATCTTTGTCCCGTCAAAACCTTAGTAATAATAAAATAATTACCCAATAATTTTGGAGTATTTTATTTTTCTGATCCTGACTGATACCCAGACTAATTTCTCCAGCATAATAATCTACAGACAACCAACCATCAACCATTAGAAACTATAGTTTTTAAAAATTAATTATTTAGAGAAAGAATTACTCTTATAAAAACTTACTGCTTTGAAAATTAGACTGCCCAGACTTATGTTAAAAGTAGTTTGATTTTTTCAGGTTTTTTTGTTGTTTTTTTTCACTTCAATATTTGTAAACCATGAGAATCAGTTTGGACAGTTGTAGACACCATCCATATTTAATAATTTATCAGGAAGAACAAACCTAATCAGTAAAGAATTATTTATTTGAAACCTACTGTCCTCTAAATGCTCCACTCAGAGATGGATTGTTGCCTCCAAAAAATTCAAAATAAAAATATTTGCAAATTACTAATATGGGGTTATGATAGTAATGCATTAATATAAAAACATATTATCAAAAATAAAAAAAGAATGAATCTTTATTTGCATGAAATTTGGGATCTTAAACTGTCAGGTTTTTTTTTTCTTTCATGTTTCTCTCTATAACCTCCCTTTCAATCCTATGTCAGGGAGAGAGTGGTTAAATATGGGTTTCCATCTTATGCAATATGAACTTGCATCACTAAAATTGGGGTAGAACTAAAATCAATTGCCAATTGATGATACCATACTCAAAAAAATTAATTCATTGATTTTTTTCCTAAAAAAAGAAATGACAGGATTCATTACAATGTTAAATTGTGATACTGAGCTATTTCCTAAATTTAAAAATTATAGCTAAGACAATGTTACTAGAAAAAAAAAATTTAAAACAATTTAAGCAAACTAAAAATCTAAGTCATAATATAATTAAAGTGTAAAAAGCAAAATCAAAACCAAATAAAAGGAAGAAATGTAAGCTTCTTGGTTGAGGCCTATAGTAGACTGTTCTCAAGGATATGTATTGATTGTCCATACCTAAAGGGTAATAAATGAGGTTTAATTGAGAAAATTATAATAAAAAAGTGAATGAATAATCAATAGTATAGTTATAAATAACAATAGTTATAAAACTCAAAGACTACAGAAAGGAGGAATCTAACATGATAAACATTAAATATGTTTCTCCAATGCTGGCTATTAAAATTAAATAAAAAAAAACTTACTTGGTCCAAATATGTGGCTATAAGCTCAGCCAAAGTGTTGCCTGTAGCAGGAGCCAGTTCCGAGGGTTTGATAAGAATTGTGTTACCAGCAGCTATGGCTCCTACTATAGGCATTAGAGTAACAACCGCGTAATTCCATGCTCCAATCACCAGTACCACACCTTTGGGCTCCTTATAAATTCTTACTTTGTCAAAAAAAGTAATCAGATTTTTTTCAGGCTGTAAGGTTAATAATATTAAGAAAATTGAGTTATACAAAAAGTAAATAAATCCTCGAAGCATATAATTTAAAATTAAATCAATGATAAATATTGAATGGTAATATTCCTTCAATATTAAATGATGTGTTTCAAATATATGTCTCTAAACCAGATAAATTAGTTGATCTGAAGTGAGATTTTCATGAACCTAAATGTGATGAAAAAAATTTCAATGGTATAGTAGTTGTAATAAATCCTTAAATTAAAAATAAATCTTGTAGTGCGACGTTAAAATGAATGCCAATTTATAATTCAGAAAAGGAAATGGAGGAAAAAGAGTGAGGCTTATGTAAAATTTTAATTTTAAAAGTAATATTTATTTACTGTATTGACAAGAAATATGCTTAGTCTGTCCAGTTTCTGGAAAATAAGCTTTTTATTATTCATTATTAAAAAAGCAAGACTCAGAAGCCCATATCAAGATTAATAATATGGGGGATCAATTGAAGAATGTACCGTCCTGCTTTGATATTCAAGACAGCATGCATGCACTATTTTGGAGTTTAATAAATAAAATTCTTTAAAAACCTTTTCTAATTCTATGTGCCAGGAAAAGGAGCAATAATATATTACTTGTTGGGAACTTTAGAATTCAAAGATCCTTTGCTCAGATAGGAACACCAAAGATATGGTAATTATTTCTAAGAATAGAAACCTTTTTTTTTTTTTTTTTTTTTTGAGAAAGGATTTTCCTCTACTAAGAGTTTAGAGTATCTTGAAAAGAGTTTTTTTTTAATGAAGAAATTGTACATCTAAAAAAACAACTTCAAGGACCAATATTAAATTTTAATTCCATATTTCTAACCACATCCTCATTATCTTATTGTTATCTTTCTACTCCATTATTATTATCATCTAGAAACAAAACCATTGTTTCATTAATTACTTTAATTATAAGAATTCTCGTTATAAAAAATATTTAAATCGTATCATTTCCCAAATTTTTAAGTAAATCTAATTTTATTATATGACTGCATGAGCTATGAAAAAAAATTGGAGTGCCCACCACTTAACTTTGCCATAATTAATGGTTTATATAATTTAATGAATGTGATTTAAAATTTGAATAAAGGCTCTTTTAAGGAATTTTAAGCTTTAGCTGATGAAAAAGGTGAAAACAGTTATCTATTTATGAATACTATTGGCCTATCATTTTTACAGCAACAATTTAACATTAAAATCCAAGCACCATCACTACAAAAAAATTTAGTATGAAATATAAATCTTGACTGATCAAGATAAGAAAACAATAAAAATATAGGAGTGTTAATAGGTTAATAGTTTATATTAGCTTCTTTTTGACACCCTTTAGCAATAATTTTTATGGAAATTATTAAATAATGGGGAGGTATACATCCTTAAAATTTCATTTCAATTTTTTTAGTTTTTTTTTTAATTACTTGGATCAGAACAAAAATAGCTTCATAAAAGAAGTAAAACATTAATTGGGAAATAAAAAGCAATATTAAGCTTACTTTTTCAGGGGTCATCCAGTGTTTAAGATTTTCAAGACTGAAGTCAATTTCACTCATAAATATATTAATTTCATGAAATGATTCTGTTTTACTCTGAAATAACAAAATAAAAAATTTTAAATTTTAATATTCCATGATGAAATAAATACTTTTAATAGTGAATTAATAAATTTACTTTTTTTAAGTCTTGTTCTAAAGATTTGAAAATTTTATCAGAATTATCCTCAAACATTTTTCTTAGGTTCTCCAACTGTTTTTTTCTAAACTCAAAGGAACGAGTTTTTCCATTATCGAAGGTTTCCCTTAGCCTGGTAACAATCTTAAACAAAAATTATATAGTTACATTTTTATAAATACTGTACTTGGTTTATCAATTTCTATAATCACATTCTATTTATTCAAAATAATTAAATCACAAAAATGTGTGTACATGTGTTGTGTGAACGTGCATGTGTGTGTGTTTTTAAGGGTAATCGTGGCTTAGAGTTTAGAGTGAGTTTACTCTAATACCAAATGTCTTATGTATGTATACCAGAACCCCAGTCCTTCTTCTGAACTATTAGTTCCCAAGTTCCTCAGTAAGGTGCATTGCTTTCCAAGTCTAGTTGTTGCAATGCACTTAGAGGTCAGTGATGCCTGAGGAAACTGAAATTACATTGGCAGTGTCCTTGGCACTGAAAAGAATCAAGGCCACCTAGATTATGTTAGTATACTGGAGATTAATCATGTAAGTGAGTAAACCTCTACAGATAATTCACTTCCAGGGTTAGTGAAGAATTGAAGCAGGATCCATCATCTGACTTCATGAAGAACTACCTACATATCTGAATGTATGTATAACTCTGTATAGGTAGGTTTAAGAGTGGCTTATTACTGGTTAAGCACACGAAGCAGATAAAGATCCCTTGAGAGTATAAAGACAACCATTAAAAAAAAAAAAAAAATACAATGTCGAAATAAATATTTCAAATATATAAAATATACTTTCCAATATTAATAAAATATTTATTCCAATAATCAAACATATTGCTTGAATATAAAACATTTTGAAACCTCAAAGGTAGTCATGATTATATTACTAATTTATTTTAATATATTTTGTACATAAAATATTTTAAAACCTGTTTAATGTATGATAAAATATTAATAACAAATATAAATATTTATCAATTTCATCTATTTTTTGAGAGATAATGGATTTTTTTATTAATTGTGGAAGATTAATAAGTACTTGTAGTAAGTCTAGACTTAATTTTGAATGTTGATTCATGAATTTGTTAAATATTGGTATTAATCTAAATATTTTCTACAAATATATCAAAATTTGCAGTATTTTCTTAAGCATAAAACGTGAGTAATAGATTCAAATGTAGACACATAAGAGACCTTGAGTGAGAGTTTTTAAAAATATTTCACATTTTTATTAATTAGACTCTTAAAAAAAAAAAAAAAAAAAATTATCCATGCAGGTTCATAGTGTACTTAGGGATATTAAACATTGAAAACAGAAATATTTCCATATGCAATGTCAATTTGTATCATAAATTATATTTATTCTTATATAAAAACATTCACACACAAATAAAAAAAAAATATGAGAACGCATACAATATACAGCATACTTACATTGTGGATGTTTGACATGTTTCCTATATTTTTCAATAAATATTAAACCATCAGTCCTTACTAGGCGAACACTAGACAAAATTGTAGTTTTCTGACAATTATTATTATTAAGAGTGTCTGAGAAATGAAGTAAATCAGAAAATCCTTTACTGATAAATAGATAAAAGAAAAAAAAATGTCAATGACTTATGAAGAGGCAGTTAAATAGATATAGCATTCAAAAGACAGAGGCGTAAGACTAGTCAAATGAGATAGAATAGGTTGTACAAAATAAAGGGATACTATAGCTGGCCTTCTAATTTAAGAATGTAAATGTTACAATGCGTTGAAAAAATATTGAAAGTGATTTGAAAAATACCACGGGCCAGCTCACAGCCTTAACGAAGAGGAACTGAGTCAGTACAAACAGAATTAAAGATAGCAGAAGAGTTATCCGTGTTCGGCAACTTTCGGCTATCTTCGTAGCTGTTCGTAATAGTTCACCCTTCTTGAATGAGAAGCGACGGTGACATGACTAGCACTGATAAAAGTTTCCTCGAAAGGGCAAGAAATAAGGAAATTTAAAATGGTAGTTTTCGTGACTCCCCAGCTCTTGTGCATTTAATGCGAGTAATTATTATTTAAAAAAAAAAAATGTTTTTGTTTTTAGCGAATTTTGAGGGAATGTATCAATCGAGGTCGTTCTCTGGAGGTTGTTTTTGCTTTCTCCACCTAACGAGCGTAATATTCAGTGTAGAGTAATGCAACTCAAGACAGATATGTTTATTAATGATAAAAATAACATATTTTAGAAATTACACTGTGAAATTGAACAAATAGAAATGGGGGTTTAAGTCAAACATTTTTTTTTTTTACTTTACAATCTAGAAGCCGCGATTAGTTGTTATTCAAAATGAAATTTGATTATCGCTTTTCAATGCAATTTTAAGGACAAAGTTCGTTACAAAACGGAAGAATTAGAGAGGGTATAACCTAAAACCGTCAAGTTCGACTACAAACAATTTTTTTTAGAGGGCTTAATATTTAGACTAAAGTCATGAAACGCAACACATATTTGTTTATTGATTGCAAAAAATAATTTAGGAGTCACTCAACCATATTGAACAATAAAGAGTGGGGTTTACCTGTACCGAATATTTTAATTTAACTGCCTAGAAGCCGAAATTGTATGTTTTTTTAAATGAAATTATCCATAGAGATTTTTAATGTAAAAATATGAGTTCTTTATTGATTAAAATCGGATTAATAAGAGTGGACATTTACCTGAAAGTCATACGCAAATACAAAAAGTCTTTTAATGCATCAGTATGGAATAATATTCATGTACTAGTAAAGAAACTAAATTTATTTAGTGATAAAAAGTATATTCTAAAAGCTTTGAATATATATATATATATATATAACAGGAGGGAGAAAGAGTGTAGTGAACACACAGAAAGAAAAATTTACTGTGAGCAAAATTAGCTGGGTGACTTTTAGCCCNTGTGTGTGCTTGTATTTATATTTCTGTATATATATATTTTTATTTAGTAAAACATTGAAGAAAAAAAAACGTTAATGGATAAATGGGTTGGAGGTTCATTGGTCGTCGAGTATTATGCTGGAGAAATAGTCAGTGTATCGGTCAGGATCAGAAAAATAAAATACTCCAAAATTGTTGGTTAATTATTTTATTATTGCCGACGTTTCGAATTGACTTGTAAGTCATCATCAGGGCGATAGTGATGTCTGGAGAGATCTCCGAAAGAGGTTTATGATCACATCTCAGGGTGCAGAACCAAACTCAAAAATATAACTTCCCACTCTCTCCAGACATCACTATCGCCCTTTTGATGATGACTTACAAGTCAATTCGAAACGTCGGCAATAATAAAATAATTAACCAACAATTTTGGAGTATTTTATTTTTCTGATCCTGACCGAAACCCTGACTAATGTCTCCAGCATAATGAATAAAAACGATCGTTTAAAGGGGTGAGGGGGGGTGGGGAGCTTAGAGGGAGACCACATTTTAACGTAATATATTCGTTATTATTAGCGTAACGAAAAAAAAAGTACAGAACAAAATAGCTGTATAATATAAATACATATAAAATACAATTTATAAATGTGAATTTTTTAAATTATCTGCCGACGTTTCGGTTTACACTGTAACCCGTCTTCAGGGCTATCATGAAGGCGAGAGAGGACGTCGTGTCACCTGGATCAGTTCCGACATGAAAATGCGACGTTTCCTTTCGACTTCGTGGTAGCCCTGTAGATGGCTTACAGTGTATGCCCTAACGTCGGCATACAATAAAAAATACACTATTTTTTTTTATTTGCATTTTTTTTATTTAACCTTGACCGAACCCCAAGAAAAAAAATACAACTATTGATATTTCTGAATGTATCTACAATGGCTGAACGTATCCCCACTCTTCCTTTACGGTCAGTCTAGAGCCAAGCTTTTTAGTCGCTCTTTTACGCCTATGCCATCCCCGGCTTATAAGATATAATACGTCATATACTCTCATTTATGTCCATCTTTAATGAAAAATGAGAAATTCGCTTTGTTTACACATCTCCTGCCGACAAACTCTAGCTCAGCAAAACTTAAGTATCTTGCAATAGAATGAGGTTTATTGTTTTAAGCCTGGCTTTCGTCCCTTAAGAACAATGGGTTATAGTTATGTAAATGCTCTGATAGCCAATGAAAAAAAAATATGGTTCGAATGTTTAGAGTATTTATGTATTTTATTTATTTTCTTGTTATCGAATCTAATTTACTTTTAACACTGTTCTATAGAACATCTAATCCTCTAATTTTATATTACATTCCTTGACTTCCCCTATTCTAATATTGGTCATCATTTGTGTGGGGATATAAGTTTTATTTTATTATTTGTATATTTTTTAATCCTGTAAATGAAATCAAAACGTTTCCCATCGATGAGAAGTACCTAATTTACACGCGTTTCTTGTTATTGTGTAACGTTTGCGGAATGTTTCACACGGCCCTCAAAAAAATTCATAAAACAGTTTTATCCCACTCATGTGAAAACTCATTACTGTTAATGTAGAAGAATAATTATTATCAGAAAGAATTGTCAATATAAGAAAGAAATTGTTGGCGCCAATGTTCAAAAAACATTTTTTTTCTCGAAGTTCGTTTTATTTATGGTTTCCATTTTTAATGATAAATTTCAAAAGTTAATTTAACTCATAGATAATACATTTAGTTGTACACGTAACATTTAATCTGTTAAAATTATTTAATTACCATTTCATCTTCCGGGTTGGACCGAGTCAAATTGTTCTTATTTGCCGAGCTTTCGCACATCATGTGATGCCTTCTTCAGGGCTGAAAAGAGAATGAGAGTTGTAAAGAGAGATTTTTAAAAATACAGATGGTATATATTTACCATGTTTTATACACCAGGTGGTGTATAATCCCGGCGAGGTCTTGTCCTTGGGCGAAGTCTGCCTTCCCATTGGTTGATACTGTGTTCTGGTGGCTGGTCTCTGGAGTAGTCAGGTAGCTGGTCACTGATTGGTTGGATCCTCTTGTCAATTAGCGCTGGTTTCCAGTTTTTGCTCAATCTGTATCCGTCTTCTCTGTTGATATTTTTCGG
>KZ807661.1:20733-33792 GCA_000696205.2 Oncopeltus fasciatus | reverse complement strand
ATAACTTATCAGACTTGTCCCGGTAGCATAAGTGGTAAATGCACCGGCCCGGATAGCAGGGGATCCAGGTTCGAGTCCTGGCTGGGACAGTTAGATTTTTTATTCTGTTCCCTTGCACTAAAAATTATCTAAATTTACGTGGGATTAAAGACCACAAAATAAATAATATTTATAAAGTTAGAGAAGATATTGGAGTTGTTTAAAGGGAAGTGGTCTGATAATTAATGAGGAGGAAACGAAGTATCTGGTAGTTGGAGGAATGGCACTCAGAGCTCGTAACAAATTTTGGGTTAAATGAATAAGTGGAGTTAAACATCTTGATACACTAGTCGACATATCAGGATCTTGCAAAGCAGAGATTAAGGAGAGTTGTAAATAAGAAAGGCACTTTGAGGAAAAAGGATTATGGAGGATAAATTAGTTATATAGACTCTTTATGGGGCTGAAGTTCTAAAGATTTTCTCAAAATCTTGGTCATGCTTTGAGAGATAGAGATGGTTTTCTGGACATGGTGTAAGTGTACACTAAGGATATTGAATGTCTCTTGAATAGAAGGAACGAGGAAATCCTTCTTTCTATTTTAGCATCTATTTTGAACAAAATATTATTTCTTCATCTTCAAAAATTTCTCTGCTATTATCTCAGAAATACTAGAAGTAGACTTTTTTTTACTAGAAGAAGCCAATACCAAGTAAAACTTTACTAACTGTTAAAATCAATCATAAAAGTCCACCAAGAAAGGCTACACGGGCCCTGCATACTGCATAAAGAAGTATATGCTATAAAAAGTTACTCACGAGAGGAATAAAAATTCGATTATACTCCCCAAATAAAACAGAGACCATCACAGCTGGTAACCCCATGGCAAAAGGAGCTTTTAGATGGTTTCAGACTCAAAATTTAACTTGTGAAATTTTTTTGGTAGATGTTTGTCCAATTTTTAAAAATAATTTTATCTTCTGTGAGTTCTCATTAAAAGAAAATTGTCATGATGAGCTTTTCAAAAAGGTAATAGACTCAGGACAGACTGATATAAAATTAACAAAGTTTCATTATAGGTAAATATAAAAAAAATAAGCAATTTGATCATAAAATCAGAAAAACAATGAAGGAAAAAGCTAATGTACCTAAGGTTAGCTGAGAGCTGACAGAAGAAAGAGTTGGGAGTGATACTCAACCCTTCTAGTTAATTCTTAGAAGTCCTTGTTATTTTCTGCCCTTTGTTAAACTGCTGCAATTCATAAATAAGTTTTACAACTATTTTGTCCTACGACCTCTCTACATAACAACAAAGATATTAATGATTACAGAATTTGATCTTCCTCAACCCCCCCCCCATCCCTCCCCTCATTTAATTTAAATAAAAATAAATAAATCCCTCCAATTTATTTATTTTATAATAAATAAGGTTCTATCCAATCTCAAAATTAAATTCTTAAGCATCCTCCTTAAAAGGGTATTTTAAAAATATTATTTAACATGAATATTAGTAAATTAAATTGTTTTACCTACTACATTGTATAAATTTTATTTAATACTAGCAATAATGAAGATTTTAAAATTTTGAATCAAACCAAAAATGTAGTTTGCATGCCTGATTTACATTCTAAAGTTCCTGAGTTCAAATCCTGGTTTCCTCAATCCTTTTTCTAAACTATTGGTTCCCATGTTCCCTACCCGAGTTTCTTATAGTTGTGGTGCTATTGCACCTGCAGGAGGTTTATGTCCTCTGTCCTTGATTGCCCTGGGTATAAAAAATGGCGATGACCCACCAGATTAATGAGTTATGTCAGTCTCCTGTACCTCTACAGATAATCAAGATCAGAGCAGGAGATGGGAGCAGGACCAATCACTCTACTTTCGGAAAAAAAAACCTGATTTTGCAGTTTCATCATCATGCATGCGGATGCATCATCCTTGAATGTTTTTATAGGTGTGTGTCAGGCAGGTATAGATCTATAAGGTTTGATAAAGCAGACATAGGTGCCACACGAAGAGGCTAAAGATCCCTCAGGTCTACTGAAAAAAAAAATGTCTGCATATTATGTAGATGTACATAGTAGACACAAACACTTAAAATTTGAACTGGCCATATTTTAACTTCTGCTAAGTAAGGTCAGTGCTGAATTAAAAATATTTTTTAAAATACTTAAAGTTACCAATTTAGGTCAATTGATTCCTTAAGAGAAATGTAATAAAAAAGATCATTTAATTTGACTATGAATAACCGTTTTCCACTATTTGAAAGATTCTATTTACAGCTAATAAGTAGGATGTGAATTAATACAATAGTGAATTATTATTTCCATACTTTGATGATTTCTGTCATCTACAGTTTGATTTCTTATAGCTGTGTTTTTCAATGTTATTGGCAGACAAAAATAGCTACTCAAATGGAAACTGATAATTATGTGCAGTGATTATTAATCACATAAGAAATAATTTATCGGACAAACAAGTAAATAGGTGGAAATTACAAATTCATGCAATTTTATGGAAAGAAAAAAAAAAATATATATATAAACATAGAAACAGAAGATCATTAGCAAGGGGGATCAAGGTGAATGAAATAAATTATTTATTTGTGGAAAATACAATTTATTAACAATCTATAGAATATTACAAAACTAGCAACATATTTTAATTATAATGAGAGCCTAGCAGGAAAGTCATAAAGTACTATATATGTCACAGCATAAATGACAGCCATACAACTAACAGTCATCATAAGTTACTATAACAAGAAAATTATTAAATATTACACATCACAATGAAAAACATTATTTGGTAATTACAGGAAAACAGAGAATGAAACTATTAGTTTGTTAAAATTACATGCAATAAATTCTAGCATATTTCAAATGAAAAGGAATAAAAAATATTTTTTAAATTAGGGAAAGGAAAGAGGTATTTAAGATCTTTTACATCGAGATTTTGAGTAAAGTACATACTTCAAATATCATGATAAATATATTTTGCAAAATAAGTGAATTAATTAAAACCATGTCACAAAAATTTCTTAAACTAATTTTACAATGCAAGCTCAATTTTTTGGAAAAACTTTGTGTATCCAGCACTTATAACCTACCATTACATCTCTATGAATTAAGTGATTAAGAAGACTCCCCCCCCCCCCTCCAACCCACTCTTTGAAAAAAATGCGATCCCCAAATAGGGAGATCACTGCAAATAAAAAAAAAAAGACAAATCTATTGAAAGATTGGGTCACATCATACTGAGGTCACAAAAAGGATAACCATTTCTGGGCTGGATACATTAAGGTTTATCTTTCATTTTTTAAAATACATAATATACTAAAAGTCATGGATATACATAATGCATTTTCTTTAAAAATCCAGTTGTTAATGAATAATTTTAATAATTAAATATGTGTTTTAATAATTAATTAAATATGTGTTTTAATAATTATGAAAAATATTCACAACAAATTTTGGTTGTCTAGAAAATCCTGAGATAATATGTTCCACCAAAAATACTTCTTCCTGACTGGCTAATCATTATTGATAATATTACTTCAATCAAAAAACAAAAATACTTTTTTCTTTTTCTTTTTAAGGAAGAATTGGTCAGGGATTCGAACTTGAGATTTAAATAATAAGAAACTTATTTGTAAACAAAAGGTTTTTTAAACAATTAATGCAAGGGAATAGAATAAAAACCTATCTCAAACCTGGATCATGGTTCTAGTTTATCTAGCTCGTGGTGCATAGCATGGTGCAGATAGCATACCGGCCAGGAAAGCAGGAGATCCAGGTTCGAGTCCTGGCTGGGACAGATAGATTTTGTATTCTATTCCCTCCCATTAATTGTTTAAAATTTACATGGGATGATACACCACAACTAAATTAATATTTATAAAAAGTTTTTTATTATTTTCAAAGTCTCTGCTTACATTTAAGGCCTTCTTCAGGGCAATGAGGGTGATGAAAGGAGAGAGTCTCCTACTTTAGGGAACAAATTTTACTTCTTCAGCTCACAAGACTGAATGCCTGACTACCCTCTCCTCGACGAAAGAAAGAATCCTCGACCAATCCTTCCTAATAAAGTTGGATGGTCAACTATCTCCAACTGAATATACAAAACATAATGTTCTATATTCGCTATGAGGCCCTATGTTCCACCTGTCAAATACAGCCAGTATTTTTTATCTATCTGTCAATAAAATGTATTAATATGTTGGCATATAAGAAATATCATTCCTAAAATATAACAATTAGATAGAAAACTATGAAGTTTCTATAAATAAATAAGATTCACTGCTAAACTAATTGAATTGAATAGTACTAACATGGCATACTCATATATATGCGACAATCTACATATGAATTTATTTTGCATAATTTATTAAATAAAAGTTCTAGTGATATTTTCTAAGATTTTTTTTTAATTCCTAAAAAATTAGTGTCAGAAATTTAATTTTAATAGTAAGAAATATCATGGTAGATAACCTAGAAGGTTTAAAAATAGTCTGCATAATTCATTTTCTGAGCATCTGTAATCTTTCAGCATTAACTTTCAATGAAGATCATTTCATTTTTTATGCTCATCTCTCTATAATAAAAATTTTCATTTTGTGTAAATAACTGATGAATCATTTTTGTAATAATTATCATTCATCATACTTATGGTAATATTTGATACTCAATGAATTCTTAAAGAAAATAAATTATTATGGAACAAAAAATAATAAACAACATTATAAATACCCTCAGCAATCTGGAGTAGTATCCACTCCACTTCTTGAATGACAATCCAATAATAGTCATAAAATATTTTCAATTTAAGATACCCTGTATGTTTTGTGAGCAAATCGTAATAAATTAGATAAGTATTTTCAATAAACAAAATTTTATTTTACACATCTATAAATAATAAATAGTCACATAATATTCTTTTGAAAACTCTAAATTGCAAATTAAAAATTATATTTTAAAATGAAATTAGTATTCTTTGGTTCCTATTTCTTTGGCATTTTACTTTAAATCTGTAAATCTCCTTCACAGACTTCTTCCAAATACCTATTAATACAGTATCATATTATTATTAATAAAGTATTTGAATGTGGTATGGGCCAAAGGGGTGTGTAAAACAAATTAAATAAGAAATTATAAAAAAAAATTTCAAATTATATCACTCAAAATCTACATTATATTAGATTAAGGTTAAAAATATTGCCCTCAGGAACTTTTATGAATCCTAATAATTAAAGTAGCCTTAATTAAAATTTTAAATACAGTAGAAAAACTGACTCCCACTTTTTTTTAACTAGAAGCCTAAGTGAAAGTATTGGTATTCAATACATTTTTAGATAGGCAAAAAAGTTGGGGTAAATTTTAAAATAAATAAACTATCAATTTATTTATTAAATTTATGATTCAATTTTATTATTTTTTGATATTCCCATTTTTAATTCTTAATAAATAAGTTTTGAACAGTAATTGTCACATATTTTAAAATAAACTATAGGTTTTATTTAGTTTGGATATTTACTACAGCACCTTTAAAAAAATTGGGCCAGATTTTTTTTTTTTTTTTCCTTAAATCATAAAATATTAAAATTAAAATAAAATGAAACTTTACAGTCTTTTGCACTCTTTAAAACCTTATCCTAAATACAGAGTACACAGTGAGAGTATTGAAATAGTAGAGAAGTGAGAGAATAAAAAGTAAAAAAAACGAAATTTTTTTTTACATACCTAGAATATTTGTTCCCAAACCACTACAATACAATAAAAATACTTACAGAAACTAAAATACGACAAATATGAAGATTGTGCAACAACTAAATTTCCCCAAAGAAGCCAAATTTAATTTTCATTTATTGAGGATTAATCAAAATGATGTACTTTGATACTTCTTTATCCATTGATGTTCAATCGTTCAATAAAGTAGCGAATAACACCCAGCATAATTGAAGCAAAAACCTGGAAAAAAAAATTACTAATGCAAATATTTCAGCAAAACAATATGAATTATATAACTGTAAATATTTTTTATAATAATAAAAAAATTAAGAGAAAACACTATATGAAGAGATTAGACAATTGAAGTTCTTCAAGTAGCTAAGGAAGGATATTGATGAAGCTCCTAACTAAAACAAATCAAGACCATTTAAGGAAGGTAAATTATTGACTAAAAATTAAATTAAAACAAATTTTTAATTATGACTATTAATATGAGTCAGTCTCTTTGAATCCACCATTTGATAAAAAATTATTGCTACTATAAAAAAAATTATTTTACATTTTCAGAAAATTGGAGTGAGGACTTCATAAGTATAGGACAGGAATATTTTTTTTTTAATTTATAATAAACTTTTTCCCCTTACTTTTCTCAAAAATAATGCAAACAAATAATATTAATAGTTTTACGATTTTGAAATCACTCACAACTAAAATCAAGAGAATTTCATGCAAATCTTACACTTAAGAGTATATTGTCTATAATGAAGCTATATTGTCTTGTAACATTTGATAAAAACGAGTAATTTTATAAAATTTATATAAGGCCATTTCTTCTGCAAAGTAAATTATAAAAAACGCATTTTGTTAGAAAAGTAGAATTCTCAATTAATGAAAATTATGTAAAACATTAACAATTTTATAAATATTTTATTTTGCCCGGATAGCAGGAGGTCCAGGTTCGATTCCTGGCGAGGACAGATAGTTTTTTATTTTCCCAAAATAAAATATTTATAAAATTAAAATTTAATAAAGTAAATGACGAGAGCCGACAAAATGCATGACAATGTCAGCTACTTCGAGTTTAAGACGAATTTCTCGTCTTTCTCGTAAGTTAGGCTCTCGCTAATGTAGAGGGAACTGAATGAGATAGCTGGCTGGTCCTTGTGGTGTAATGGATTAATTTGCATTCCAGCCCGGATAGCAGGAGGTCCAGGTTCGATTCCTGGCGAGGACAGATAGTTTTTTATTTTCTGTTCCCTCTCATTAATTATTTAAAAAAAATTAACAATTTTAGAGTAAAAGCAAGTTTTTATTTATTTATTTTTTTCCACTTCAGATTATTTTGTCATAAAACCTGATGAATAAACCTGATTAATATTTTTTGGTTAGTACACAATCCAGAAATTGAAATTTTTAAGGAATAGTATTAGAAAATGATTTTATATTTTTTTTAACTTAATAATTTTTCCCTATATCCTAAATTCATGTCATAGGTAAGTAATATAAATAAGCAAATCTCACTTCTAAAATTATTGCTCCAATGATTTATATTTTTGTTTACTATTAGCTAAAGATCAAAATATGTAACAATTTTATTTTATTGAATTAGTTTCACATCCTATGCTAATGTCTCCTCAAGTTAAAAAGGGACAATGAAAAATAAGAAGTTACTTGAAGAAAAGATAGCCCCGAAAGCATTTTGCATCCATTAGAGTCTTATCTCAGTAAATTCACCATTTATGCAGGTAACGACCAATCCAAGACATTAAATAACAAAATTAACTCATATGGTTCGATAACAAATCTAATTATTTAAAAAAAGTATTATTTCACCTGCATAAATGCGTAAAAAATATATTATTATCTATAGACCAATAAAAATGAGGGGGGGGGGGGAATAATTGTCTCATTAAATTATGAAAAAAAAAAATACAGAATATAAAATGTGTTGAAACCAAAGTGACCTGAATTCAGTTTAGAAAGGTAAAAGTGAGCCAACTGCTATAAGGCCATGTATTATGTTAAAGTTTATAAAACTCTTACCATTTTCTCTAGGACTAATAAACAGATTATTATTATTATTATTATATTTAGCAAATAACACTCATGAAATAAAAATTCCCTAACAAAATTTTGTAAGCAATTTGGATTTCAAGGTAGTTTTAAAGCTTACAATCAACTCTACAATAAAAAAATCCTAGACTGAGAAAAGAGAAAGTCACACAATAAACTTAGCAAGTGTTTATCAATATATAAAAATAAGGTAGGTAATTGATCTTATCAATCAGAACAGAGAAATTCATTATAATTAAAAGGAACCAATGAATCCTTTGATTCAAACCCTCAAATATGTATTTTTTTGCACATTTTAAACAGTAACATAGAAGATAGGGAATTGTATTTTTCAAATTAAACATTCAATAAATATACCTTTAACACTAGTAGAATGATTAATATTTATGAATTAGCTAATTTGTTCTCTTTCCCATTGCTTAATTTCAAATACTTGTTTAACAATTTAAATAAATAATCTTAAAAGCTTAGTTTTCTTTTAAATAAAAACATCAGTATGAGAAAAAATAATTAAAAAATGCATTTAAATAATTTTGAAAGAAGTGTATTTTGGGCTATTAGTTGATCTATTCCCATTAGAAATTTTTTCAATATTCACATCATTATAATAACAATAAAATAATTTAATTTCCCCTAAACAAATACGTTAAATTGTTTTTATTTCTGCCAAATTTTTCCTTCAAAAAAACTTTTTCTTTCGGAGAGTTTTTGTCAAAATTACAAAACTGACATCCTCTATCACCAGTTCTAATTTTACCTCTTCTTAAGAAATATAAAAAGTATTTCTGATATATATTACAACTATAATTATTCTTACTAATAACATAGTTATATTAATAATGTTATTTTTTAGTTGTAGTTTATTCTACATTTTAGCCGATTTCAAATGAAGAAATCAAGCTAATTATTTTAGTAATATTGATGTGTCTTTTGGAAAATTTTATTTTATTCAACAATCCTATTAGGAGAAGCGAAAACTGTCGTCTCAAAATTCTACATTTCAATATAGGATTTATCTATACAATACCTAATATTAGTCAATAATATATATTATATCCCAACACACATATACATTCGTGATCTATGTTAACATATTTTTTTGAAATCAGTTGAAGGAAGGGAGATTAGAGAGTAACCAAAATAGAAAATCATATCATCATATCTATATCAATCATATTTATATTCCTTATCATTTAAAATGATAAATATATTTTAAGGAAAACCTTTATGATGTAACTTTGAGATTGTGTGACCCCCTTATTTTTGAAACATTGTCATCAAATTTGGTATTTTGGATTTAGCAAGCTATTGAAAAAATTATTTTTGGTTAAAATAGGATGAATGGAGGGTGGGGTTTAGAATAATATAAAATTGAATAATATATCTCCAATATATATGTATTCATTAGATATAATAAAAATGGGTAGAACATAATAGGAAGAAAATTTATTTTTCTAACGTTTTTCTTCAATAAAAGTTTTATTTAAAAAATGCAAATTAAATAAGATATTTAATAATGTAAATATAATTGCAGATAATTTTCCCCAACCATATCCCCCTGACAGTAGAGAGCCACCCTCAGCCTTCTTATATATCCCCACTCATTACCTTCTCCAGGAAGTAAAATCAAAAAGTTATTTACGCCATTTTTATTGATGAGAAGTTTGCTTAACATAAGCTGCTCTTTTGTGACTCACTTTTATTATAAATATTTAAAATTTTATAAATTATATCACATCTTTATTAATAGTAGATGATGCATGACAACTTCATTTATTGTTAATTCTTGTCTGAAAATGAAACTTGCTGTGTTGAAACATGTAAAAAGCACAATAAAGATTTATAAGAAGAGATCCTTTAGTAGATTATCAGTAAGGAAACAGTGTTGTGATAATCAGATAACTTTTAAAAACTTTCTTCGATTTTTCATCGATTCTACTAGGAGAAGCTAAAAAAATTGACCATTCAAAGAATGATATATATTTACAAATCTAGAATCCACAATATCTAAAATAAAGAAGCTCCTCTCCCACTCCTTCTCGACTGATTTAAACCCAAATGAATTTATCTAATGGTTAACAGGAAGTTTAAATATTGAATTAGGTTTCTTTATTTTTAAAATGGTGGATTTTAGAGTGCATTCAGAAAGGTATAAATACATATTAAGCCTTTTCCCCCATTGTCTTCTCCAGCTTGTAAAATAAAAATAGCCATTTACTCTTATCTATGTCCATAACATTTCACATGCATACATATTAAATACACACTCACACTAAATGTTCCTGGCAAATGCTTTTATAACCACTTGATTTAAATTAATGATTTTCTTTATTTTAAAATGCATATCATATTTAATTAGCATCTGTGTCCATGAGCAAAAAGTATGTTTAATACTTTACAATGAAGTATATCATATTTAAGCAAAATTGTTTCTAAAAATTATGATAAAGACTGGGTTTTAAAATTATTTGAGATAATAAAGAAATAAGAGAAATTACAAGAAATACTCAAATGGAGAGTTTTTTGACGATAGATATTATTATCAGACTTTGTTGGGGTTAGGTCAAGGTAGATAAAAATAAATACAAATTTAAAAAATGTGTATTTTTTAAATTATCTGCCAACGTTTTGGCTTACATTGTAAGCCATCTTACAACAGGACTGTTGACTGTTGAAATAAAATGTCATAAGAATAAAAATATAAATAAAAATAAAAACCAAAAAAATTAAAGGATTAACATTATTATTACATAGAATTGCCATAACTAAATGTAATGTGATACCAAAAGAATGAATATAGTAAAATATATAGAGAAAATTCAAAATACAAAAAACAAACTACAAAAAAATACAATTCACCACATATCATGAAGGCGAGAGGGGACGTCATGTCACTAAGATCCCATTTTCATAACTGAGAGGTAGGTTTGAATGAGAAATGTGGGTGGTGGAAGTCTGGGGGGTAAGAGGCGTTAAGTGCAAAGGGAGAGTGGCCTGTATCAAAGGGGGAAATACCAGGGGGGAAAAAGGTAGGGCATTATTACGGTAGCTTCAAGAAACTAGGAGAAATGTTTGACAGGTTTATTTTGAAGGAGGGCTAATGGTTTTTCAGAATGTTGAAAATGTTTGAATAAGTTGAACAAATTTATTTTATGTCAGTTCTGTCATTTATTGGATTGTGTTGTAAGTTAATGTGAATGGTTTCAGATAAGTTTGAGTTCATAGGGTTCAGTGGAAAGAATGGTAATGTTATCAAAGTCGAATGTGTTTTACACATTTGACTTTGATAACATTACAATTTTACCAACCCCATTTTAGATTAAAAAATAAATTTAACACTTTTTTTTTTGTTAATGCACTTACTATCATAAAAAAATATATGAGATGTATCTTTTTGTAGAATTTTCAATGCCATATCCACAGAATAAAATTACTCTAATTGGTCTCAAATGAGTGAATTTAAACTTTGATCAAAATTACTTGTAGAATTTTGACCGATGACCATTTTCCAATTTTCGGCTAAAACTATTTTTCCATCCCTTCTGAGATTTCTGGGCAAAAAACTATATCAAATTATTTTTAAGCCTTTTCGGATATAGCTTTACACCATAATTCTGCAGAAAGCAAAACCAATGGCAGTCAGAGCTTTTTCTGTTAATTCATGTGGAACCCATACTTGGGTACTTAAAAATTATACTTAATTATTATTAAAGATTATACTTAATCTTTCGATATCCATTTTTAAGTATGTAAATGTTTAAAACATTTTTATGGTTGATGTTAACTTCTTGAGTGATGTTGGAAAAATAAATGTGTTGATATGCTTCAGTTTGTTTTTTAATATCAGAACTTTTTAAAGAATTTTCTGGTCTGGATGAGATTCATCATTAATGTCAAAATTACTGGCGAGTGAAAATGAGTGAGTCAATTTTGGCACTGGCAGTCACAAAAGAACTTATCACCAGCACATAATTTTCAATGAGCCAGTATGGTATTTTTCTCTTTTAGAAGTAAAAAAAGCAAAATATGACCAAAAAAAAAACCTTCACAATCTCTGTTTTCAAAGAGCAAAAGCTTCTGGCTAAGTAAATGAAAAAAACTCTTTTCATAAATGTAATATTCTCTTGTCCTTGATCTTTCAAATGCTTCATAATACATCATATCTCAATAAGGATTTTATTATTTAATATCCTTGTTACAAAATATACAGATGGATTGGAGCCGTCTATTGAGATAACTTTTTCCCTAACTCTATATTTGTCTGGAACAAGAGACATGTGTAAATATTGAAAGGAGAAGAGGACCTTATAGCTTTCATATATCATGCCATAAAACCCAAGCGAATAGCTTGATTTTTTTTTTTTTTTTTAAGGAAGCTTGAAAAAAATGTCAGTCCCTAACACAAATGATATGCGTAAGTCAACGGGTCCTGTCCTTTAAGGAAACCTAATCCAAATATGTGTATGAGTTTGCAAGAGGTCACGTAAGTCTCAGAGGTCTAGCCAAGCACACATGAATATTTAACTACATAAGGTGGGAGATATTTATCTCCTTAAAATCAAATGAAATTTTCAAGAGGTGTGAGTTTTTATGTGTGCATTCATAATTTGCCCAAGAATTTTCATCTGGGAGTATTTTAAAGAGCAACAATTGCATTTCTGAAACACTCTATTAAGGAATATTTGTTCCTTCTGTTATCTAATGTATTAAATAATATTTCTCTATGATAATCATAGTTGATTAAATGAGTTCAATTAAGATTGCACTTATTCTGACTAAAAGAGAAACCAGAAAAAGGAAAGGGGCACTCTTTTTATATCCGTAAGTTTGCTGAACCAATTGTCAGATGGCACAATAAGCAGTCGGCATTGAGAGAGATTGAAACCACGAATGGGTACTCAGCCTCCTTCTTCCCGTTAGGAATAGATAGGGGCAGTAATGTTCATAACTACCAATCCTTTCATTATCTCCTATATATAACCAATGTTTCAAGAAAGCAAATTATATTTTGTGTCAGTTTCACTCAAAAACTGACTAAGAAATTTTAGATTTATTAAAGAAAAAATTTAGCTATAATATATTTTCTTTTGGTAATTATTAGTGCCACTAATAGAACTGAACTGCTAAATTTTCATAACAACTTATTCAATAAGAAGATATTAATATTTTAAGTTTAATTTTGGAGGAATAAGAAATTTTGTATGTTTGTGTGTGCACATAACATTCAACTTATAACAAAGTGTATATATATATATGTGGTGTAATGGATTAATTAGCATTC
>KZ807660.1:332074-349335 GCA_000696205.2 Oncopeltus fasciatus | reverse complement strand
AAAACAAACAATTTATTCGTGGAAAGTGAGGGGAAGGAGTATAGACAAAAATGTCTTCTATTGACATTAATTATTTAGGATGTATTTGAGATGTGCGACTGGATATCCAGTGCGAGTGAACATTTATTTATTTATATAGTGAACAACATTTATTGGATCCATTAACTAGATCTAGTTATTCGCACCCATCATTCCCTGGAGTTTTTGCCTTTTTATTTTACTCATATATTTGGTTATTAGAAGGTTTATTTTCGAACTCATCGGAGTTATTTATTTTTCGCAGAGGATATTTATATGATACTTAATAATAATGGTATTACTAATAACTTTAAGGTTGTACGTTTTTGTGTCACGTCTAAGACTGTTAAGAATAGCAGCGGATGTAGACTACAACCTTGAGGAACACCTAATGCAACCTCTACTTATGCTGTATAACCACACATCTAGTCTTGTCCATCATCTAGCCAAAGCCGTCCCTCCATCGATGCCTTATCTCTGTTCTGTTTCTTTTTCTCTCTGTCGCATTCGCGGTTTTGTTCAGGTCGATGTAGCATCTGGAAGCTCTTTATTGACTTTCCCTTTAATTAGAACCTTAGTTAATGGATAGTAGTGGTCATCAAGTAAAGAATTTACGTACAAATTAACAATTGATAAAGTGGAAATAAAGATAAACCTTCACTCAGGCTGAAATGGAAATGCATTCCCGAATTCATTCCAACAGTACACACATGTAAACTGTTTCTTGAATGCACGTGTTGCTCGAGGCCATTACAGAGCTAATCACGTGTCTATTTATTTATTTATTTACTTACTGTAATTCTCTAAAACAAATTTCCTCATCAATAACAAATTTCCAAATCATTAATTTAAGTGCAATTTTATCTCAAATAAAGACAACTTCTAACTTTCAGACCAGAATAGCTCCGAAAGTATGAATGTAATTCACAAAGAATAAATTAAACTAATCACCGAATATTACCAGAACTTTCAGATGTAATATGAACTTTTCTTATTACAACAATTAAGTGAAAGAACTTTTAATCTTTTCAAAATTATTCAGTTTAATTACAATACCTCCATAAACCCTATCTATCTTGAAAGTACTGAGTAAGAAAACGTTATAATGAAAAACAGGCCCCTAGGACATAATATTTATCCTTACAAATTATTTTTTATTTTAATATGCTTCTATTGATTACATTATTGAAAATCAAGGTTGCAAAAAAATGAAATAAAATTATTGAAAGCATTTGAATTATAAAATGATCTGTTTGAGACACAAATCATAAAATAATAAAAATGTGGATTATGAACATTTTCTGGTGAAGTATGTGAATGTGAATGAAAGAGAAAAGGCCAATAAAAGTAGAAATTAGTTACTTGTTAAATATTTCATTTAATATACATTTTGAAAATTATTATAGAACAAAAATTTGACAAAACAACACAATAAATCTATCATGTCCCATAAATGTTTTCATATACAAAGCAGTAATGAAAATATAGACCAACTTTGAAATTAGACTTTAAATGAAATCCAACCCCCCCCCCTTTCCGACAATTAAAAAATATATGTTTTTTATAAATTGTATTTTTTGCATCAATCTTGACCAAACCCCAACAAATAAAATCTACTAATAATTTTTACGGTCAAGAAACTCACCATCTGAAATAATATTATAGAGTCATGTTCATTTCACAAGAATGTTCAATAAGAGATTATTAATTTTGTATTTCCTACAAATCTATATATAGATTAATTATAATACGTCCCATGATGAGAATGAGGTAGGGAAAATACGTAAGTTAATTTCCTTGCTGGAAAAGAATGTCCGTCGCCGGCTTCAGTAATAAACAAAGATATANTTTTTTTGTGGTATTTAAACCCACGTAAATTTTACTAATTTTTGGTACAAGGGAACCGAAAAATCTAACAGAGTCCTGGCTGGGACAGTTAGATTTTTTGTTCTGTTCCCTTGCACTAAAAATTGGCTAAAAACAATTTTTAAGCATTTTTAACTAATGAATAATACTTTTCTTGGTAACCATTTTTAATGGTAATTTCATAAATTTCAATGTGGTGAATGTAGAAGTAAGTGGAAGTAAAAGTTTAAATTACCTATAAAATATAATGAACTAAAATATATTAATTATACAATGAACACATACTGATTTAATTAACTTATTAAATATTATTAGGTGTGAGGGTATGTTTCCAGAGGGGTGACACAATAGCCTTTGAAAAGTACAATGATTTTTACCCCTAGAGCCAGGACTCTGTGCCTAACTACAAGACAAGGATCCCTTTGAAAGGGACATGATGATGGCCTCTCTTAACTGGGCGAGTTAGGGCAGAGTTCGACCCGAGTCCAGAGTTAGTTCAACAACTGCCTCCTAGAGGGCTCTTTCATTCTGTAGTTATCATGTTCCGCTTCAGACATATAGGGGTGTTATCACGTTACAAACAGTCTTTCCTTCCTTGTTAGGCCTACAACTAATAATATTGAAATTAACGAAAAACAAACGAAAGATTATTCATTCAATCAATAATTATTGTGTTTTAAAATTTAACATCAATTAAATTAATTATTTCAAATACATACGTTTACACGTGAGGGTGAATGTAGCTTTTCTTCAAAGATTTGCTGTGTGCAAATGACTATCAAAAACCATTTGCACTGTACATCCTCATTCTCAGACATTAGAGCAGCGAATGTCAAAACTTTCTATAGAGCGATATATGTTAGTATATGCGACTTGTTTCCATTAGCACGAACAACATATAGCCTCCGTAGGAATGTATATTACATAGATAGCCTTCTTCCTCGGCAAGATAGACGAAACGTTGGCAGATAATCTTTCAAAAAATACACTTTTTTAAAATTTGTATGTGTTTTGGATCTACCTTGACCGAACCCCAACTAAAATCCGCTATCTAAAATTATTTGTAAGATAGTTTATAGAGTACCAAATATACATTAAGTATATTAACAAGGATATAAAGTTTTTCAATAATAATTTTAAATAATTAATACAATAAATAGTTGATTGAACAGCCTTTATCTACGATCCACACAAGATATCAATGACATAAGGTTCCAATACAAATTTACTAATAATCATAATCCAGCTAAAGTCCTAACAATACAGTTTTCTTTTAAACTCCCATAAGAGTTATCTAGCCATCCTTTACTATTTAAGGACCAAAAAGGCGAAAATATGCTTCTCACATTTAAATAGATGCAAATAATAATAATATATTTAAAATCATATGATAATGGAGTATATTTAAAATATTGCTATGCAATAGTTTATCTTTTAATTGTAGAAGAATAAAATAAGTCTAGAATCAATTGAACTATCGTTACTTCTAAGAAAATAAAA
Organism: Oncopeltus fasciatus; assembly: GCA_000696205.2. Classification (NCBI taxonomy): domain Eukaryota; kingdom Metazoa; phylum Arthropoda; class Insecta; order Hemiptera; family Lygaeidae; genus Oncopeltus; species Oncopeltus fasciatus. Next base: position 345,951 of record KZ807660.1, on the reverse strand, counting down.
ATCATATTTGATGGACAATAATTGATTTGTGCGTGAGTGTATTTACAAAGCGCAATATACGGATACACAACTTGACCTCATGTAATATTCAATTATGCCATAGAGTCAAAAGGACAAGCATAAATAATTCATAGACGTAAAATATAATCCACATGAGAAGGATCGTTTACAGATTAGTCTCACATATAGACAGAAAGATTTATGGCGGCATTTAGGAATACAATGTGTTGAGAATAAGGGGAAGGGGGCAGTCGTGTAGGGGGGGCGTGGCATGTTGAATCCTTAAGGAGAAGGATGAAGGACCTCACGCCAGGACACATTAGCGACGAGAATCGCCAATTGACCTAGGCCCAAGAGTTTTGGCAATACTTCAATAGCGCTATCACCAACGGAATTGCTACTGACAATTTGGACACCGCAGAAAGGCCTAAGGATTATTAGCTTCTCTAATATCCCCATCGAACCATCTAATTCCAATTATTTTAATATAATTTTATAATGAATAATATTATTGAAAATGCTAAAATACTAAAATAAACAACTAAATTGAAATTAGGGAATATTTAACATATTTTTACATAATAAATAGGTAAGCACACATTAGCTTTATTGTTACTTAAAATCACAATTCTTATAATAACATAATTATTATTATTCTAATATTATTAGTCATTAAATACTTCAATAATATTATTACTCATAAGCTGTTTGAAGTTTAGAATGAAAAGAAAAACATATTGAAGATTTCGGAATGAAATAAAGGACATATTGGAAATAAATAAACATGGACGGGAACAGGATGAGAGGAAAAGATGAGTTCTACTCACCACCGTAGAGATCAGACAGCCAATGCATTATTCATTGAGGTCGGGAGTGAAACGCCGGGGGCAGGACTAAGGACGAATGTCTATAAGCAGATACAAGCCTCGGAGGCCCAGCGACCGAAGGACTAGAAGGAAGAGAGAAAGAGAAATAAAGTGAAATAAGGGGTATTCCTACCGATGGGGAATCCGAATGAAGCGGTGAACGGAAAGCGAAGCAGGCCAAGGAGTGACAAGAATTCTCTCAGGGTCGGGGCTGCGTGAGTCGAATCCGAACAGAACAGCTCCTAGAGTGGGTCCCTAGATCTGATTTAACGGGAATAACAGCTCCAACAGAAGCTAGAAATACATAGAAAACTGTTCACTGCAAACGAGCAAAATACCACCTGTTTTTTCAGAATTAAATTCATTCAACATAATAGAGGAGAACTACACCTTCTTCGCTAACTATATAAACCAGACAATAAAAATAAATAAACAATTTTCAAATTGGAAGCATATTGGGGAAGTAACTGCCGGACTTTCGGATCCACCAGTGCGTCATCAAGTGAAAAAAGGCTAAAAACAATTGTATAAAAAATTTTTTATGTGGCATTTAATCCCACGTAAATTTTACTACTTAGTTTTGCAAGGGAACAGAATAAAAAATCTAACTGTCCCAGCCAGGAGTCGAACCTGGATCTCCTGCTATTCGGGCCGGTGCATTTTCCACTTATGCTACCGAGACAAGTCTGATAAGTTATTAAATTCCCCGCACTAGTGTCGATAGTCTAAACTCCGAGGCCGACGAATATATCGTCTTATGCTCGTTATTTACTTCTTTTTTTTTTTTAATTTTCATTTATAAATATTAATTTTGTTGTGGTTTATTATCCTACGTAAATTTTAAACAATCAATNATTCCCCGCACTAGTGTCGATAGTCTAAACTCCGAGGCCGACGAATATATCGTCTTATACTCGTTATTTACTTTTTTTTTTTTAATTTTAATTTTATAAATATTTTTTTTGTGGTATTTAAACCCACGTAAATTTTACTAATTTTTGGTACAAGGGAACCGAAAAATCTAACAGAGTCCTGGCTGGGACAGTTAGATTTTTTGTTCTGTTCCCTTGCACTAAAAATTTTGTAAAAACAATTTTTAAGCATTTTTAACTAATGAATAATACTTTTCTTGGTAACCATTTTTAATGGTAATTTCATAAATTTCAATGGGGTGAATGTAGAAGTAAGTGGAAGTAAAAGTTTAAATTACCTATAAAATATAATGAACTAAAATATATTAATTATACAATGAACACATACTGATTTAATTAACTTATTAAATAATATTAGGTGTGAGGGTATGTTTCCAGAGGGGTGACACAATAGCCTTTGAAAAGTACAATGATTTTTACCCCTAGAGCCAGGACTCTGTGCCTAACTACAAGACAAGGATCCCTTTGAAAGGGACATGCCGATGGCCTCTCTTAACTGGGCGAGTTAGGGCAGAGTTCGACCCGAGTCCAGAGTTAGTTCAACAACTGCCTCCTAGAGGGCTCTTTCATTCTGTAGTTATGTTCCGCTTCAGACATATAGGGGTGTTATCACGATACATACAGTCTTTCCTTCCTTGTTAGGCCTACAACTAATAATATTGAAATTAACGAAAAACATGTGAAATAAATCCATTTAATAAATAAAAGATTATACATTCAATCAATAATTTTTGTGTTTTAAAATTTAACATCAATTAAATTAATTATTTCAAATACATACGTTTACACGTGAGGGTGAATGTAGCTTTTCTTCAAAGATTTGCTGTGTGCAAATGACTATCAAAAACCATTTGCACTGTACATCCTCATTCTCAGACATTAGAGCAGCGAATGTCAAAACTTTCTATAGAGCGATATATGTTAGTATATGCGACTTGTTTCCATTAGCACCAACAACATATAGCCTCCGTAGGAATGTATATTACATAGATAGCCTTCTTCCTCGGCAAGACAACTCACAAGTTCTGGTTCTCCTCCAATAGCCTTCGCCAGTTGGCACGATCCTGGGTTGCGGACTCCCAGTGCGGGAAGTAGAGTCCTGGAGTCTGCAGCCTCCTCTCTCTTACACGGCTTCCGACTCGCCTCTTCATGGCTTTGGCAGGGAATCGTCTGGGCCTAACGCAGGAGTAAACATTTGTCGTATATGAATCACACACAGGCAGACCACGTGTGAACGGCCTCACATTATTGTGTGTTTTTTTTTATCTGAGAGGGGTTACAGATTTGAAGCCAAAACCTTCTATATGGGACAGATTGGATTGATGTTTTGTTTGGAAGATAAACAACGCGGATAATAGGACCACCTTTGATATAAATTACATATCTGGGAAGAGATGGTGATTCTGAAAAGGTATTTTGAGGGCAGATTTTGTTGATTTGTGAATATATATATATATAAGACTAAATTTAGAAGTTAGGCTATATTAAATTAAGAAACTTAATACAAATGATTAGACGGAAAGATATTTATTGTGCATCTAATGTAACTTAATATTTTTAATCAGAACATCTGTAAAGATAATCTAATTTATCTTGTAAGATGCATGATATTTTGAAATCATAATTATTTGTTTCAAGATACGAAGTTAAATATATTAACATTTAGTTCATTATCTCACATATGAATTGATTTTTTAGTTGTTAAATGTAAATTTGAGATGAGGAACTTCGTAAGGATTCTACAGCAATATAGTTAATGGATATTTCGATTTCAACTTTTTATCCCCATTCCTCGTTAGGAAACATTTTTCGGTTTTAAGAAGTATAATAAAAATTTAGGATTTCTTATCCATCTTAAATAATACTATGCAATTGGATACAATTCATGGAGTTGCAGTGTATTGTTAAACCATCAAAATGTTCATAAATTCAAATTTTTGGTTACAGACAAATTATATCAGAAAAGTTATATAGTAAACCATAAATACATTTAAATAATCAATTTAAAGTTGTGAACCACGTTGTGTTTTAATAAAAATATGGTCGCTGTGCATTTAAAAATGTTTACAGCAAATGCTCAAGTTTTATGTTAATACTGCAATTAACAAAATAAATTTTCGAATAATCCATTCAATAATATACATAAATAAAATGTAATTCAATTAATTAAATAAAATGAAAATTAATAAAATGGTGAATTATTGACCGTAGAGATTATTAATAAGGAATTTTTGTTGGGGTTCGGTCATGGCTGATACAAAAAATGCAATTAAAAAAAATGTATATCTTTTATTATCTGGTGATGTTTCAGCTAGTAAGCCATCTTCAGGGCTGTTGAAATACAGTTTTATAAGAAAAAAAAAATTAAATTATTTACATTATTATTACATATAATTGCCTTAACTAAAAGTAATGTTAAATCAAATCCTGTGCAAAAATGATAACAAATGTGTAGAAAAATTCACACCTACCTATAATGTCTTGCCACTGGGATCAAATGTACATGACTGAGAGGTAGGGCTTGAAAATTAGGAAAATTTTTTAAAATGGATGACATGGGTGGTGGAAGAACCCCATTCTTTACCCCCAGTATGAGGCGGTAGGTACAAAAGAAGAGCGGCCTGTATCAAAGGGGGAAAAACTAGGAATTTTCTGGAAATACCTCCTATTTAGGTAGAAATTATTACAGATAAGTAGCCTAAGGAACTAGGAGACGTTTATTTAGGAGGAGGGCTAATGGTTTTTCAGAATGTTGAAAATGTTTGAATTTGAAGAAATTTGTTCTATGTCAGTTCGATCATTAACTAGATTGTGTTGCAAATTTGAAATGTGAACGGTTTCAGATAATAGGCGTTGTGTTCATAATGTTCAGAGGAAAGGTAATGTTATCAAAGTCAAATGTGGGTCCTTCATAAATGACGTGTTTTGTGAGGGCAGTTTTTTTTTTTTTTTTTTTTTTATCAATTTCACTAGTGCGAACATTTTCTACATTGATTCTATGGAAAATAGGGTCTGCAAAATATAAAATCTGTGGCATTTGGGAATGTAACAAGATATTTCATAAGCAACATTGGTTCTATTACAAAGGAAAAACGGGTTTTTATGGGGCAAGTAGAATATTGTTAGGTCAGTCAGAAAATTCACCTACCTGCTTCATCATTTTACACATATTTACCAATATATTTACTCCCTTCTAATATACTTACTCACATACACATTGTTACTACCTATGCACTCACATATTTTTCTGTCAATTTTTCTTTAAATTATTGTCTGTTCTAATTATTATCATTTCTCATGACATTGTATTTCTGTTAACAGCCCGGATGATGACTTACAATGTAAGCTGAAACATCAGTTAGTATTTTTTAAAATTAACATTTTAAAAGAAAATAGTGTTCTTATGATTTTTTTAACTAACCCCAATTGTTTTTTTAATTAAATATCTCCATCTAAACTATAAAATATATCAATAAGTACAAAATTTTTACTTATGAAATATTATAGAAAATAAATATTATTTTTATTGAGGTAATTTATCCCACATAAATTTAAACAATAAATGCAAGAGAATAGAATAAAAAATCTGACTGTCCCAGCCANAAAATCATTCACTTTATTTACCCAAGCCCCTTAAAGAAATTATTTATAATCTCCAAAAAGTTTATTTTTAATTATAAATAAAAAGTATAAATAATTGACAGATTAGGCAAAAATTATTATAAACACTATAGTGAAAAGAATAAATAGGTAAAATGCAAAAGAACTGTGGTATATTATTAAGACGGTTTACCCACACATTTCTTCGGAACATTTTGCATTGCATTTTTCTATTTAATCTAATATATATAACACATTACCATCAATCAAATGGAGAGTTTTTTTTGTTTTGTTTTTTCATGGCCAGTCATGAAAATGGAATCTTGGTGACACGACGTCCCCTCTCGTCTTCAAGATAGCCCTGAAGATGACTTACAATGTAAGCCGAAACGTTGGCAGATAATTTAAAAATATAAACATTCTTTAAATTTGTACTTTAGAATTGCACTAATAAATCTTGATATCACATTATATTATTGCAATTCTCTATTATATTCATTTCAATTATGATTGTAGTCTCATGACATTGTATTTTTACAGCCCTGAAGATGGCTTGCAATGTTAACCAAAACGTTGGCAGATAATCCTTTATTAAAAAATACATTTTTTTAAATTTGTGTTTTTTGTATCTACCTTGACCGAACCCCAACTAAAATCATCAAAGAATAATATCTACGGTCAACAAAAAAAAAAACTCTTCTATTAAATACGTCATTTCCTGACAAATTACTTTCTTTTTTTTCTTTTTTATATTACACTTTTATTTTTTATTACATTCTGTTAAATTAAAACATTTTGTAATTTGATCACCACAATGAATTTAAAAAAATGTCGTTCAATGTCAATCACATGAGGAGAGAAGGTGACCAATGACACCACTCTCAAATTATTTACAGATTATGTCCCCAGGAGGTCACGGGGCCATCTTCGTTTGAGTCGACTCCCCGTCGTAGGGGTTGGAGTTGGAAGACATGGTCTGTGCTAGTGGATTAGGATGGTATGACAGTTTACTTGATCAGTATTGTAGGCCAATAAGTGTCAAATTCTTTCTTGATAAGTCATTTTCAGAAATGACTTAATCAAGAAAATCAGAGTCAGCTTAGTCCGTCAGAGAGGTAGAGGAGCCTGTCGACACCACACTCTGTTAATTTAGGCATTAAGACCAAGGAGGTCACGAGGCCATCTTCGTTTTAGTCGTCGGGGTGAATCATAGGGGTTGGAGTCCGACGACAGGGATTGGGCAAAGCAAAACAAAGTACTTCTGAAATAATGAAATAAATAACAGTGCCGTTTTCGTTAGATAAAGCAGAAATACAAATTTTTTTTTCTCCAAATAAGTCATTTGATTTTTTCACTTATAACAAGAAATGTTTTAATCCAAAATTTGATTTTTTGATCACGGCGCGTTGTATCTGAAACTCATGAGATGCGGGCAGCAATCCACAACGAGACACCCGTATCATCTCCCACAGTGGCAGTGTGAAAAGGGTTCTTGAAATGAATAAATGTTTAATTTGAATTGTGCAGGGAGCTAGAAAAAAAACTCTCTACCTCAGCCGGGGAACGAACCCGGGTCCCCCACTTTCCGGGCGGGTGCGCGAACCACTTATACCACCGAGATGTATAAGAATAACTTCCAGTTCCTCGCACTTCACCTCACTACGAGTCTGACCGCCAAGTATGACGAATATATCGTCTTGTACTCGGCGGAGTTAAACTTGTTAGCTATTTATTAGGTTCTCGTTTGGCAAAGGGCCACTACCTGACTTTCTAATCATGAGGATGATTGTGGTTAAGTAATCCCACATTTCATTATGTATTTGAAACGTGCAGGGAGCTAGAAAAAAAAACTGTCTACCCGGCTGAGGTAGTGAGAATTTTTTTTAGCTCCCTGCAAGATTCAAATTAATAAATAAATGTGGGATTTCTTAACCACAATTATCATCATGATTTGAAGAAATCTTTAGTTTTTGTATTCGCTGAAGGAAAGGACCTTTGTGTACACGGAAAAAAGAAACCTGCTTGTTTCAAAAGGATGTTTGCTTGAAAAAACCTGAGATAATTTCATTGTTATTTGCAATGAGTGAAAAAAAAAAAAAATGAAAAAAAAAATATAAATAAATTAAAANATTTTTTTTTTTTGTGTTTAATCCCATGTAAATTTTAACAATTTTTAGTGCAAGGGAACAGATTGTGGGACAGTTAGATATTTTATTCTGTTCCCTTACACTAAAAACTCTTACAGAACAATATATTTTAACACGGATAGAGAAATGACTGGAAATAAGTTTCGCGAATTGAAGATAAGAGAATAGATGGAATTTCTTAATTAAAAGTTTTAATATCAGGAGAAAGTTACTGCCATGAAATAGGTGATGGTTCTCATTAAGGGTCGCATTAATTAAGGGATGCTAATTAAACATTTAATTAATTGTTAGGAAGCAGCTAGACATCTGTCAGCGTGGTTTGCTCGAGTTAGGGACAAAAAAATACTAAATAAGTATTGCCTCGTTTAATGTCCACTTACTTCACTTCATTACGAAGATAAGGGAGGCACAGAGGTAAGTTACTGTTGGGATTAGTTGAATAAATCAAGTCGGGTTTGGGACATATGTATGTGCGGCCGTGGGTGCTTGCTGAAAAATAGCAATTCGAATATATTGCTAGTTTGCTTACCGCTAAGTAATTCGTAAATCCAATTTAAAAACTGCAGCAAGGAAACGACGTTAAACTTCAGCCTACTCTTTTCTCAATGAATGTATCATACAATTTTAAAATTTTGAGATATAACTAGATTCTTTGCCTTCCCAAAAACAATAATGTTATTAAAAAGGATTTTTGATTTATGCCTCCATCTTGTCCTATGTGAAGAGTGACTTTTCTTTAAGAAGTAAACGAAAGCGTCGATTTGTCTTTACCACCTGACAAATGTGTGAAGCCGAAAAACACTTTTCCAAAATATTGTTCACTAGTAAAAAGTGATATTCGAGACGGCCAACTAACCATCAACCATGTTCACTAGTAAAGTTCTATCATTGGGTGCGCTGCGGGATCGAGTTCTACCTGGGTAAGCCATGAGCATTTGGAATAAACACAGCCATTTCCTCCTCCCTCAATATATATATTTAAATTCTAAATCTTTTTCCCTGAGATTTTTCATGTATTTTAATTTGTAATAATTATTAATTCGTCACTATATTATAAATTTTGAACCAACTGTTTTACTAAAAAACAGTTTGATAAATGCGCAAAAAATTAATGCATAGGTTAGGTATAGTTAAAGCTGTTAGATGTAGGTATAGTTGTTATTTTACTTTCCAGGAATGTTTGTTGTTAAGTTATTATTAGTCATAGTTGCTAGTTGTCAAGCATATTGTTAGGTACAACTGGCAAGCATACATAAGAAGCATCAAATTCAGGGGGGGGTTATACTACGTCACGGTGAAGAGAATTGGAGCTTACTCACCTAGGCTGTGTAGTACACATCGCTCCGACACATGAGAGCCGATACTGGCGACCGTTTGCCCACTACAACTAATCGTGCAACTAATCGCTGTACACCATGCTTCACTAAACAGAAAATTACCTCTAGAGAGAGTTTCAAATGAGAGAAATAGGTAATATAAGATAACTAATATTTACAGTAATAAAGAGTTGGCCTTCTGGGGAGGTTTTGATAAATCGGTAAGAGGACACGCATCTTTCAGGACACATAAATATAAAATTTTACAACTCTCAATAGATCCTGGCGTACAGCGAACGGCGAGAGAAGAACTCTTTATCTGGGAAGTAATAATTTTAATGGAGCGATGGAAGGAAGAGATTACAGGGGAGGGGGGAGGGATGGCAGTATAGATGAGCTGGCTCTCAGCAATTACCTGGCGATCCAGGTGGACTAATGGAGACATCACCATCTTGCCGATAAGATCGGGGAACCAGCTCCAGCACATCTCCAGAGAGTATATCTGGAGGATTGCTTCTGAGTAGCCAGGCGGTGGAAATGATGTGGCGATGGAAGCTATGTATGAGCTGTGCACAATAATGGCCACTCTCAATCACAGATAGAGCACACAAATTCTTAGTCAGGGGACTAATCGAGTAAGTTATCTAATATATTGATAATTTGGAGAAAGTAGAACTTGATAACCACGAAATTTATTTATCCTCTCAGTCGATTCGAAATGTATCGCAATGAAAAATAAACTCAAATGTGGAGATCTTTTTTTAATACTAGAGACTACACATTTACGGCAAAAAACCAAAAGCTTGGTTTTGGTACTGAAGAAAGCCAGAAAAATATAAACAGACCAAAATTGATAAAACAAATAAAGATTAAATAAGCATATAATGAAATTAACAAGTTTAGAAAGGTTATTTTATTATTTTTTTTTGTGTTTAATCCCATGTAAATTTTAACAATTTTTAGTGCAAGGGAACAGATTGTGGGACAGTTAGATATTTTATTCTGTTCCCTTACACTAAAAACTCTTACAGAACAATATATTTTAACACGGATAGAGAAATGACTGGAAATAAGTTTCGCGAATTGAAGATAAGAGAATAGATGGAATTTCTTAATTAAAAGTTTTAATATCAGGAGAAAGTTACTGCCATGAAATAGGTGATGGTTCTCATTAAGGGTCGCATTAATTAAGGGATGCTAATTAAACATTTAATTAATTGTTAGGAAGCAGCTAGACATCTGTCAGCGTGGTTTGCTCGAGTTAGGGACAAAAAAATACTAAATAAGTATTGCCTCGTTTAATGTCCACTTACTTCACTTCATTACGAAGATAAGGGAGGCACAGAGGTAAGTTACTGTTGGGATTAGTTGAATAAATCAAGTCGGGTTTGGGACATATGTATGTGCGGCCGTGGGTGCTTGCTGAAAAATAGCAATTCGAATATATTGCTAGTTTGCTTACCGCTAAGTAATTCGTAAATCCAATTTAAAAACTGCAGCAAGGAAACGACGTTAAACTTCAGCCTACTCTTTTCTCAATGGATGTATCATACAATTTTAAAATTTTGAGATATAACTAGATTCTTTGCCTTCCCAAAAACAATAATGTTATTAAAAAGGATTTTTGCTTTATGCCTCCATCTTGTCCTATGTGAAGAGTGACTTTTCTTTAAGAAGCAAACGAAAGCGTCGATTTGTCTTTACCACCTGACAAATGTGTGAAGCCGAAAAACACTTTTCCAAAATATTGTTCACTAGTAAAAAGTGATATTCGAGACGGCCAACTAACCATCAACCATGTTCACTAGTAAAGTTCTATCATTGGGTGCGCTGCGGGATCGAGTTCTACCTGGGTAAGCCATGAGCATTTGGAATAAACACAGCCATTTCCTCCTCCCTCAATACAATTATTACCAACAGGTTACACTGAGTAAATTTAAACACTCCATGTCTATGATATTTGAATGCTATATGTTATTGTCCCTGTTGTACAGCAAACAAATGACCACTAAAACATTAATATTCAGGAAATGCGTTTTCTAATACCTAATACTTAAGAAAATCCCAGTAGTTACGTATAACCCAAAAACTGATGTATAAGAAATCTTGACTCAAGTCGTTCGACCACTAGTGAGTTAATAAATTCTTAGCTAAGTTTAGAACCATAGTCATAAAATTATATTGTTGCGTACCAATTTCACAAGCAGCTTGGCCTTGGGTTAATTAAAAAAAACAACGTTTAAATTATTATTTCATTAGCATAAATATATGGGAGAAAACGAGAGGCACCATTTTCCCTTAATGTGGGACATAAAAGAGTTTTGAAAGGAGCAGAGAACGATTGGAATCTACTCCTCCGGTACTAGAAGAGTCATAAAGACTGGAGAAGGTGGACAGTTATTGTCCGGAGAGTTCTAATCAGGGGGGCTCGGGGAGTGAAAACCCATCTGATTAGGAGCAATAAATTGGTAACACATCTGGGCAGATAGGAAGTGAAGAGTTGGCAGGCCCTCGTCAGTCAGAGCGATGGTATCTGGGCCGCGTCTTCAACATCCCGCAGGGCCCTGGAGATCCGGGCTTATCTCGCCAACCGAGAGCATCGGGGATATCCTCGTCAATGGCAGAGGCCTACCGGACAATACTAATTTCTTTTTCTTTTTCAAGGATTTAATCAAGTTCTTGAAAAAAAAAAAATTCCTAGGTGGAACGCCAAATATTAATCCAATGTCTAAATTAAATACCATATACAAAATAATTCCGTATTTAAATTCATATTAACTAATAAAAATCACTTATTTATTTTTACGTTACGTTAAGAAACAAATATATATCTATTTTTATAATCAAATATATTGAAGCCTAAGTGCTATTCAAAACGAAATGAAAATAGAATTGTAGTGAGTCGGAAATGATGAAAACTAGTTCCACACGATACATTTATAACTGCCAAATAGCCGACCCAAATTTTATCAAACACTTAATCTTAAACGGTTGATAGATATTTAGCCTTTGAAAATAGTAATCACATATAGTATAAGCTAAATTTCAATAGATCGGTTTCCAAATTACGAGAGTCATTTTTCAAAATCCCTTTATGACTAAATTATTATAACTGATGATTTTTTTTTCTTGTATTCAACTACTTAGGTTCATAGAGAATGGGCTACTGACTTGAGGTAACTAACTCAGCATACTCCTATTTTCCGGTAAATGCCAGTCCAGTACAGACCACTCTGGCGCTATCTCTAGGGCCCTATTCAATAATGCTATTTGATTTAATATTGAAGAGATTATCAGCTCATGTACAAGACAGGAAAGTGAAGAAAATCTGTTAGCTACTATAAAAGGGGTGTGTGTGTGTGGGGGGGGGGATTATTATATATACGAACGAGGTCTTATTATTGGAATATTTTATCTTTTCGGGGCTATTGAATTAAGAAAACAGCTTTTCTGTGGACGAATTAGAGACATTTTTAAAATTCCTGCAGGCCATGAAGTTTTCACAATCCACTCCATGTTTTTCTTGAACATCTGTAACGTATACAGGGAGTCCCAGACATTCATAGGACATTAGTCTCAAGAAGAAGAAAGAGTTAAGGCTTCAAAGTATTAAGAACTCCATCTTCCTTCAAGAGTTGGGCAGATGCAAATAAAGAGAGGTCACTTCCGAACTTATTCAGAAGTGTTCGGAATATATACTGCTGTACCCCAAAATGGCTTAATAACAAAGATAGAATACTTAAGAGCTGGCATAGAGTAGCTATGGGGACATGTAGAACAACAAGCTTGGAATTTACATACGTAGATTCAAATCACCTACTTCTTCAGAGCTAACTCATCACAGTTTAATCCCCCTACTGCGTAAGAGGAAACAGAATATAGAACCTCCGGAACGCTATGTCTTCTCTCGGTGCCCTTCTCTTTCACCAATAAAAATCATGCCTACCCTCCAAGTCTTCAAGGGAGATCCACGGACTTCTGTGCCCTGCTCCTTGGCCCCGTATCTTGTAAGGGCTATCCTTCGTATGTTCAGTCTTAAAAACTGTCCTATTTCTTTTATGATTGTCTGAAGTGGTTTGTGTTTGAGGTTGGACCTAACTTAATAGTAATGTATTGTATAATTACTTCAAGTGCGATCTCTTTTTGTTTTAAATTCTACTTTCATAAGAATTACATTCTTTTTTTCAAGCCTAAAACTCGCCAGGTCATCTGCAGAGGCTAATAACGCAGGTTGCCCAAAGTGGCTCAGATCGCATTCTCAGCTTCACTCTTCAGGAGGCCGTATAGAAGACTAAGACGAAGAAGAAGCGGCCAAAGCAACGCTCCTGACATAACTCAATAAGACAGAGCGACATTCATTGGAGGAGTAGAGTTAGATGTCCTCACGTGGTTTCTCAGTCGTCCGCACAAACTTTCTACAGCTGTGACGCGGTCATCTCAGTTCCTCGCAGTCTGCAGTGCTGTGTAACTTCTAATGACTTTCTTTTCTACTCCTGCTTCCCCTTGTTGTCTTCCAGACCTTATCTAAACTCAAGAAGCAGTAGTCTGATCCTATTTCACCTTCTCGCTTTTCTCGCACATCTACTGTTTCTCAGAGCATTTCTATTTTCAGCAGTAAGTTGACCAGAATAGCTCTTTACGTTCTTCACTGCTCTCTCCAAGTAAATAAGTGTGCGTCTTTATAAGATAAAAACGAATTACTTTAAGGACGATAAAGGGGTAGTCTTTCCTGTTTCAAATAATTTTATTTGCGACCAGTTTCCTCGTCAATACACAATCTTCAGGCACTAAAGAGTGTCGCAAGATACGGTTCTTACCTCGGAGAACTGCGGGGAGAACAGTGCTCGTTGGGATACTGAAGGGAGAAGTGTATTTTGCGAAACTCTTCAGTGCCTGAAGATTGTGCATTGAAAAATAAAATTATTTGATAAAGGAAAAACTACATCTATGTACTAAGTATACATCTATCATCCTTAAAGTAATCAATATTCCTGTAATTCCAGAAATATATATATA
>KZ807660.1:295029-329063 GCA_000696205.2 Oncopeltus fasciatus | reverse complement strand
GGACTGGGACACTCTCTGGAAGTCCGAATCGACCAACAATAAACTGCGAAGAATTAAGAACACCACCAAGGAGTGGTCCACATCGAACCGGGAGAACAGAAGAGAAGAAGTCCTACTAACCAGACTTAGAATAGGTCATACCAATCTTACCCACATGCATCTAATCACTAAAGATCAGCCGCCAATATGCACTAAATGTAGCTCTCAAATGAGTGTTTAACATTTCATCGAGAAATACCCATGTTACACTAATCTATTTACATGCAAAACCCTCCCAAGACAACTGTCGGCATCCCTGGCAAACCATGAATCCAAATGTAGGCAAACTTATGTGCATTTTAAGAGAAACAGGCATATATTAAAAAATTTAATCCTAATCCTAGTGTTCTAATGGAAAACATGAGTTACATCAAGCAGCAAAAATGGGGAAAAGAGAGAGAGATGACGCAGGGACATGTAAAGTACTTTGGTAAATGGTGAGTGGTGAGGGGAGGGGGGGGGGTGTCGATAATCCGAGCAAACATTGTAGAAGTGGGACGTCATAGGCGTAATGGAATCCTCTTCCGAGGCCTTTCTGCAATCACCTAACGCCCGACTAGTCTTGTACAGAGCGAGCAACAGAGGCCCCAACATGTAGCCGCGTAGTACCGCCGACATAGAAGTGGAGCTCCAGCTGGAGCTGGGTCTCGGGGCCTCTTGTTAGCTACACATGGAGGAGTCAACTCCAACATGTCCACCGACTGCATTACGTACGTACGAGGCGTTGGGGGAAGCCCTACACAATGGCGAATGGGAAGGGACTTAGCGTCCACACATTTGGGAACTTCTCCTACTCAGCTGAGAGACAAGCACGAAATAGAAATAAACGTTTGTCACGCACGAGGTGTGCAATCTGAGCGGATTTCCAATGCTTCATTATATAGGATATAGGTGGATGGAACAGGTGTAAAAGGTTTGTCCACTAATGTTTCATCTTAACTAACTGGAGAGGAAGAATGGGGAAAGCGAATTTCCTTTCACTGTGAAAGACCACTACAATTAGCAAAGCATACAAAGTTGACATTATTCAGAAAAAATAACAAATTTTAATTTTACAAAAAACCTGCCAACTACATCGTTCTTCATATTTATTTAACAGACTGGATTGAGTAAGCCCTAGTATACCCCCACTTTTAATCACTAATTTTCCATTCCGATTTATATAAATTCGAAAAAAAATTAGAACAATAGAAAAATTTCATACTCAGTTAGTACTTGGTTGGTTTCCTACTTAACCCCATTCTTGTGTTAAAGACACAATTTTACTAATATCCAAAAAATACTTTGAACTATTTTACTATTAAAAGTGAATTTTCGTTCCATTTCAGTCCAAATTACGTTGAGTAAACTTTTAATTTAAAGGTGGTTTTTAAGCTAATTTAAATTTTCTTAAATAACATCGCTCCAAGTTAATTTTAAATATTATTAACTCAAAGTTAATTTTAAATTATCATACCTTCTATTTTCCGTCTTCATTGGTTTCTGCAAACCATCTTCTGTTAGCCAACAGTTCAACAGAGTTCTATATTCATTGGTGGTGGAAATAACCTTTTAGATTATTTAATTTTTAAATATTCATTTTAACTATGTGCACCAAGCTTTATAAATTAATAAAATTTATAGTCATTGGCGTATTTACAGGAAAATCACTTACAGGAAACCAAGTACTTGGCGACATTTGTGATGAAAACGCAATACTATATATATGTGGTTTTCGTATCGTCCCGCTAAATATGTCTGATTGTGCGTTTGAATAATGTACAATGTCAGGTAAAACACTTCTCTAAAATGTCTAAATTTGGCAAGTATGCTACCATTTGCACCACCGCGGCGAGCTAGAAAACTCATTAAATTCCCAAGAAACTAGCGAGAGTCTAACCTATTGTCTAGCAATTTATCGACTTTCGAACCTTCGAGTCCTGGCTGGGACAGATAGATTTTTATTCTATTCCCTCTCATTAATTGTTTAAAATTTACGTGGGATAATAAACCACAACTAAATTAATATTTGTAAAAAGTATATTGTTTCATGAATGAATCTTTCACCTCTGCAGCAACGTTCAACCAACAATTTGGCTGGAAATTTGCAGAACGCAGTTTTAGTATTTAGATCTATACAAATTTGGGGGGAGGGGGAGTGTGTGGGGGAGGGGTTAATGTCTGGGGCTGCTAGTTCGAATTTCACCCCGGTACCTGTCTCATAAACTTAATGAGGCATGGCTGGCTGTAGAGAGACTTTCCTTACAATACTAAGTAGTTGCATTGGAGGTAAAAAAAAATGTTAAGGCACACCCATAATTCAATTTTATCGAGTCACCTTCTTGTCATATGAAAAGAAACTACTGCCAATACAAGAGGGTTTTAGGCCAGCCGATAGAGGAGAAAAAGAGAGGGAGAGTGATGAAGAGATTGAGAAGAGAAAGAAAAAGGAGCATAAAGAATACAGGAGCTTACCGAGAGAAAGGAAGATTGAGACAGGAAAGGTTTTGTCCTGCGGGACCTCTAGGGCTGGTAGAACTTCCCTTTATCAGCTGTCAAAGTGCCCCACTTCTCGGCCAGCTCATGCATATTAGAGGGTGAGAACCACAGCCGATGTTCTGGGGGGTAGCGACTTCTCGTCCAACATCCCCCATTGGCCGCACAAAAGTTCTCTCCAAGGGGGAAAAGTTATATCCCAGGGTAATAAAGCTTCCCTCACTACTCCCATGGTACTGTCTTCAAATAATATACAGTTTTCTTATGCTATGCGTAAGGCAACCATCCTTCCTAGGAAGTGAAGGGAGCCAGTCGTATTGCCGTGATAGATTTCATTCCATGGATCCTCTGTTATTTATAAAACACTTACTAACTAACATAACGCCCTTTAAGGGCGGGAAAGACTCCCTTTCGCAAGAACTATTTACTGTAGCCTATTTACTTCCCTTCTATGTCTCCAAATCGAAATCTAACTAACTCTTATCCAGGGTGGAATTATATATATTTCTCTACCCCCATCAAAAATGTTAAAAAAATAATTAAATGCTATCAAACTAACCCACATATTACCTATGGAACCAAATTTATTAAATTGTTTTAAATACTATAAAATAATCCATGTTAAATAATCATCAGACTTTAAATTCCAATTATTGAACAAGTCTCATTCAGCCTTTTTAAAATGTATCCTTTACCCAATCCTGAATGCAACAATTCTCAGATATTAAGCTACATTCAACTCAAACAGCCTTATTCTTATCCTCATCCAAGAAAGTTTACGCAATGCTAGATGGTCTCTCGAAATGCAAGGCGTATGACGAGAGTTCGTACGTTTGTGAGCAGGTGACAGTATCTCAGAGAGCAGACCGCCCAGAGTGTGAAATGTAATGTTTGTGAGGACGACAGTCTTGTGTATGCAGACGTCAGTACGTGGCATCTCCTGGGAGACAACCAATGGCCGTACATCCTATCACATCCATTTTCTACTATAACCGTTTGTAAAGGGAAATCTCATGCACATGCCATATCAAGAATTGCAATACTCAAACTACTAACTGCCACGGACTCTGCAGTACTGGAAGCTACAGGTAAAGAAGAAAAAACGTCACAGTTACTATTCCAACCATTGACCTCAATAAAGATGACTGCTGCACGAGGATTGATAGCCACTCCTCTTCAATTGTCAAAGAACTTATACCTTTAAAGCTTACTATTATGAATCTAGACGAATCAGTGATATCTAAATCTCAACTGAAGAGCACAAACGATGTCTTCAACAACACTTAAATATCTGTTATATAAGAATATCGTCAACAGCTTCAACTGGCTGATGACGTCCATTGCTATCATCATCAAAGGAATTGCTGTTCTCATCTTAAGCTAAAACCTGGCTAAGTGGTACGGAATTACAGCAACCTTGAGGAAGACACTTTGCTTTGCCAAAGAACCTCGAAATCCATCCGATAACAAGGGTTCCTGCTGGCCCTGATTTAAAATTTATATTGAAGCAAACCAGGTAACTCCAATGAAACTAGCAACCATTCAACCAGAAGAAGAAGGCATCTCTGTACATTACTAAACACGTGAACCCAGGACACGGCAACTGCCCAGACGCAGCATCACTATCAACAATGACTGACAGACGACGACTAACAGACGTAATACTCAACAAAAAAGTAAAATAAGTTGTGCTAATAATAAAAAAATTATAATAATTTGAGTTAAAAAGAAAAAAATGTATAATATTAATGTAAATTCATAATATTTACCTAATACAGTGGTACTTGCAATGGGGATCGAGAACGACCGACTCCCATGGCCGTGCTTTGTATAATTGCAATATCATCCCAAAACCTCAGCTCAATTAGTCCTTGCTCTCCCACTTATTGACCGTCTGACGTTAACCGCCTCCCTGATATCCTAGACTTCTTCATTTGCAAAAACCTTACTCCTCTTCATTATTCCGCTTCAAACTTAAACGAGCTCTCCTCCGACCACAGCCCAGTTCTCCTAACGTTATCCCTGATTCCTATTCCAAAACAAGTGCCCCTCTCCTTCATTAATGGACCAGTCGGCTGGACCTTGTTTAGAACTCAAATAAAAGAGTCTTTTGACCTCGGAATTTCTCTGAAAACCTCCGATAGTTTAGATGATGCTGTACACTCCTTTACCGTATACCTTCAGCAATGCATGTGTATGGCTAATCTCAAACCAAGATTTACCAAATACTCTTCTGAGTCCCAAAGCCACCCCCAGATTCGCTTAAAAAGCTCATCATAGCAAAACGCCGCTCAAGAGCATTGTTCCAAAAATATAGACACCTCTCAGACCACAAAGACTTCAATCATCTGCCCAGACTCGCAAAACAAAAATTAGGTGTTTAACGAAATGAGGCCTTTAATGCCCATCTGTCTTCCCTCTCAACAGGAGACAAATCACTCTGGACTGCTACTCGCAGATTCCATAAGAGCCATAAAGCTTCCACTCCCTTGCGTTGAGGAGATGGTTCCTGGGCCTCTTCTGACAAAGACATGACCGAAATGTTTGCCCAGCACCTCAGGCAACCATTTACTCGTCACTCAGATCCCTTAGACCTGTCCAGGTCCTCCTCCATACTGAGGAGTTCCTGGACATACCATTACCTATGTAGCTCTATTTGCGGACGACAAAGCTATCCTATACTCCTATCCTGATCCTAAAACTGCTTCTAAAAACCTACATGATCACCTCGAAAAAATCAAACAATGGTGTGGCAAATGGAGAATAAAAATCAATAAAGAAAAATGCGTTCAAGTTAATATTAAATTATTTTAGTTGGGGTTCTCGGTCAAGATAGATCCAAAAAAATTCAAATTTAAAAAAAGGTATTTTAAATTTTTTAAAGATTATCTGCCAACGTTTCGGCTTACATTGTAAACCATCTTCAGGGCTGTCATGAAGACAAGAGAGGACGTCCTGTCCCTAAGTTCACATTTCCATGACTGAAACCCCAACTAAAATCATCTAATAGTAATATCTACGGTCAAAAAATACTCTCCTTTTGAGCGTTCAAGTTAATTTCCAAGTGCGAAAAAAATACTTCCCTGAAATTTTGAAATTTAACAATATTCCTAAACCACATTCAAATTCCGTTCGTTACCTTGGGTTCCATCTTGACTCACGACTTACATGGGGAGAACATACTAAAATTAAAAGACAAGGACTCAATCGGCGATATGGACTTCTATACAGACTCATGAATAAAAACTCAAATCGTACGATAGAAAACAAACTGACGCTCTACAAAACCTTATTACAACCACTCTAGACTTACGGAGTAGAAATCTGGGGTGCCGTCAAGTCTTCCAACATCCAACGAATCCAAAACCCTCCGAATAATTGCAAATGCTCCCTATTACGTATCCAATTCCTCTCTTCTCCACGCTTTTAATATTCCTTTTGTTCAGGATCTAATTTCTTCCCGCTTCAGCCTTTTCCACAGTAAACTGCCATACCATCCTAATCCACTAGCACAGACCTTGTCTTCCAACTCCAACCCCTACAACCCTCTCCGTCGACACAAACGAAGATGGCCCTGTGACCTCCTGGAGACAGAGCCTGTAAATAATTTGAGAGTAGTGTCATTGGTCACCTTCTCTCCTCATGTGATTGACATTGAATGTCATTTTTATTTCATTGTGATCAAATTACAAAATTTTTTTGTTTAAAAGAATGTAATAAATAAAGAAAAATTCATTAATAATAAAAATAATAATAACTACAGGGGTATAATTTTATAATTGCTCTACTTTCTCTAATTAATTAAGTACAATAAGTTTATTGTACTATTATTTTTTTAAATGTCAGTTTGAACGAGATTTCTTACCAAAAGATTGGTAGGAAGCCTCATCACACAGATGGGATGCCTCATCACAGAATGGGAGAAAGAATAAGTTTTTAGCACAGGTATTTTAATTTTCTATTTTCTATATCTTGTACTAATAATTACTATTGTATAATCATTATTACTGACTGTAGATTATTTTTTCGTTATACTACAACGTTATTATATCCATATTGTATTAGACATTAGGAATAATTGATACGATTTATTGAACACTATATGTACCTATGCAAATGTATGTAACCCTAATTTCGGAACTAGTAATGGTTATCACTTTTTTAAATTTTGGATTTTATTAAACATCATCTAAAATCTTGTAATGGCTGGAGGAAGTCCACTATCAGGGTAAATAGGAGAAGGCCTATTTCCAAATCCTTTATATAGACTAATAAGGGTGAGAACGGGGCAAAGTACTTGTAATTCTAATTATCCTACATTTAATGTGTAATTTAACAGCTTACAGGAAATACAAAAGGCAAAGGTTAAATACAATAGGTGTTTTGAGTAGTTCTGCCTGTAAACCGAATAAGACTTGTACAACTATAATTAAGAGTTTAGAGAAGATGAAGAATACTACACTCACAAATGTTCCTTTTGGAACAGTAGTCAGTATCGGCTCTGGAGTCGGAGAAGGACTGTATGGACTAAAGGGCCAGCAATTCGACGTAGAGGGACTTCCCTGAAGGGAAAGCCAGTTGAAGAGTATCCCTTTTTGGCTATTCTTAACTAGATTTCGACAAAAAGGGAAAGTAAATAGGCTAAAGTAAACAGTTCTTGCGAAAGAGGTCTTTCCCGCCCTTAAAGGGCGTTATCTTAGTAAGTAAGTGTTTTATAAATGACAGAGGATACATGGAATGAGATCTATCACGACAATATAGTGAAATTTATAAATACCTATTACTATACTACTTATTCATATATTAATTACATTGATAATTCATAATAATTTTTACATTCATAAATTAGAATTAAAGCGAGTTTGTCATAAAATTTCATAGAAATATCATTTATTTTTATATATTCATTATTTATTCATGTATTAAATTTTAAGTATTTAAGTCTTTGAAAAAATTTCTTTCAATTGAGAAAATAAATTCTTTCCTTCGATTATTAGTCATAAACCAATGTATTCAAAATAAAATCATGAATCAATATTTAATTTTTTTAAATTACAGTTTATAATGTATGAAATGGAAATATATAAAATACATAATATTGCAAGTGACAAGAGTGTCAGTGATCAGTCATCTTAAATAGCGATATTCGCCTGGAGAAACCAACAAAAATCGCAAGAAACTTTTAGGTGTTGACATATGAGTTCTGGAGGTTTCTCCGGATTGGAATTTCTTCCTCTTTGCCCAGATCCTCCTCATCCCTTACGAGGGAATGGTTCCAGGAGGCATCTGTCAAGGGAGAACTCAGGGAATGGCACCTGAGGACGCAGAGACTTGATAGATGCTTTGGGAGATTCCATCTCTGACAGCAAGCGTTCCCATGGATAACGTATCCTAGCGAGCCCAACCTCGCGAATCAGCAAATAGTTAGCCCGAAATATCGGCTAATTCCTCCAATTATACGATAATAAATTGATTTTTTTTACATCCTAATACAACTTCAGCAAAATACAGGAACAGTTCACATCTGTTAGGAAATATACCTAGTTAAATCCATCTAACTCACTGAATCTAGCTCACAGCCAATCCTCCTTTTAGACAGACAAACAATATATGCCTATCTCTCTATATACTGACACCTCTATATTTATTCTTACAATTCCTATGTACTGTCGGGATAACTCCAGCTCACTTGCACTAGCTTAGTTCTCTTTTTCATAGACTTAGCTCCCTAAATAAGTCTTAAACAATTTCATTTAAATAACTAAAGAGTCCTACTCTGGAAAAACCTAAAATGTACAATTACATTTTATATTTTATTTTATAACCTTACAAATTTGTATTTAAGATACAAACATGGTAATAACAATGCTGCCAGCATTTTCCAAACTACCGATGAGAAATTAAAAATGAATCTAATAAAGAAGTCGAGAAACAGGGCTGATAAGAAAGATTTAAAAACAATAGATCTATCAAAAAAAAAAAAAGTTTAAAAAAAGGTTATTGCTGAATAATTAAACCAACTAAGAACGAAACAATATTGAGACTGAATTCTCTGAAATTTATAATTTCTTAAAGTATTATATGAACATTTTCTTCTTCCGGGTTGGACCGTGTCAAGTTGATGATAGTTGCCGAGCTTTCGCACACCCTGTGATGGCTTCCTCAGGGCTGAATAGAGAATGTCATTCTCTAGCAACTATCAACAACTTGACACGGTCCAACCCGGAAGAAGAAACTGTAAATACTTCTGACGACCGTGGAAGCCTACGTGAACTTCTTAAAGTATTGTTTAATCTCGGCCGTCCAGCACATTTATTCCTCTGTCTAACTGGAATCTTGGCAATACTCGAAGAGAGTACTTCTTTCCAACGAAGCAGGAGATGTAGTGTGCCCAAGTGAATCCTTCCATCGGACAAGTAGGTGGGAGATCTCTGGAGGGAATCAGGTATGATTGGAGTAGTGGCGACCTGGGAAGGGGCTGATAGGGGGGAGGGACTGCAGACATTGCAATTTCCTAACGCCGATAAGCAGGAAATCAGTGGGCGACATTCAACATGCACACTCCTCTCTACTTCCAAATCACGAATAAAGGCACACAACATTCCTTGGTATAACTAAGGCACAGTCCACCTGAAGGCATTGAAGAAAGAAAAAATAGAGTAATTTGAAATATGAATTACTCTATTGACTTTTTCCAAGCAAACGAAGATATATAATCTTATTTACTGGAAGGAACTGAAATGTTTTCTCATTTTATTATACCTTACCTGGACCAATCTATGATCGAGTATTACCGGGTATTTTATATGAAGTAACGAATCAGTTAAAGGCGCAAGGCAATAATTGATAACTATTGCACAATAATTCCATCATGCTAAATAAATTATATCCTTCACATTAACTGAAACACATAAAATTAAAATGACTAATATCAGTTTATTCTATTTAACAATCATGAATCTTTATTTAATTATATAAATTATCAGTGTAATTTCAATTAGTTGGCTTATTACAATTAGTATAATTACCTTAGTAATTGTACTCTTTCTATACGTAGACTTATAAGGAGATAGTCTACATACTTCTGAGTCATATTTTTCTACTATATTGTCTTTGTTTACAATGTTTTTGTATGCACCATTTTTTTTATACACTATTACATAAATTTGACCAGAAATTTGAGTGGAAATCTCTTGGCAATAGAAATAGAGCGAGTGATACGATTATGATACTCTAACGTTGTTATAAACTACCTAGAAGAATTTCTTCCAGGCAATCGAAACTTGTTAAAAGTCTATAAAAGTGGTTAAACATTAGGCATAAGGAATACAAATGAGAATAGGTCCAGAATTACCAGTTTTAATTAATTATGGAGTTTAGAGTTTGCGAAGTATCATGTTAGTGCTAAAAAAAGTATAACATAACACACTAGGTGGTTTCGTACAAAAAGTGTAATAATAATGATTATGATAATATTAAACTTTATCTCACAAGTAGTAGATAAAAGAAAAACGATAAATTCGTTTACCTGAATTACATGTTCCAAAAATGAGTTGATATTACTTACCTGAAACAAAGAAAAAAAAATTCAAATTAATTTTTTCCATGGTTTCCTCTGGTGTTGTCAGAGGACAGAGGAGAGAATTGTCACAGCTGAGTGTGTGGCGCGAGATTTTCTGGCGAATTTCCTAGTAACCTACCTCATTGCTGGTGACGTCATACAAGCGACCTACCCCCAGGTGGATCCGAAGAAATTTCCTTGTAACTATCCCGTAACCTACCCAGATGAAATTCCAAATAACCATGATGTAGCCTAGTAACCCGGCGTGAACTACCCTATAGAAGTACACTTTTGAAAGGACTAATCCTCCCCTTCCCCCAGTTAATAAGTGTTTAAGACTTATCTATTGATCATTGACCCCTAGAAAATTGGCTGGATTTTATTTAAATTAAATTAATTAAATATCATAATCCCCATCAAATGAACCCCCCCCCCCCTCCTAGTCCTCTACGATTATTTATTTGAGGATTATTGACTGGGCATATTGTAAATGTATTTCAAAGAGTGCGTCAATGAGCGAATTTCATCTAAAATGTCGTGGGGGTTAAGTATTTTTTATATATTTAGACACTTGCTGTTAAGACGCAAGGCATTAGTTTCCTCAAATTTCGGATGTAGTATTTATTCATTTTTTTAAAGATTCATTCCGCTTAAAATAGTCCTTTAAAAAACAATAAAATAGTAAAAGGGGGGGGGCATCAAATTATAGAGTTCAAATATTCAAATACATTTTCAGTTGAGAATGATCATAAAAATAAACTACATTTACTGGCCTTAATGACCATCAGGACGCTACGATGGTCATTAAGACCAGTGAAATGTAGTATATTTTCATGGTCATTCTTAACTAAAAATGTATTTGATCTCTAGAATATTTAATAGTGATACATACCGACATATAAACGATAAATAAATCTTTGATATCTTCATTTTGAAAAATAAAAATTTATTTCTAAAGACAAAGAAACATTATGTTTCAACACGATTATGCTCCGAGCCACAACGAATGTTTTAATTTAAGACTATAATTTTAGAATGATTTAAAAAAAAAAAAAAAAAACCACTGCACTGCGTGTNAAAAAAAAAAAAAAAAAAAAAAAAAAAAAAAAAAAAAAAAAAAAAAAAAAAAAAAAAAAAGTATAAAGGTTGATACTGGTCCCTCAGTCCCTAAGTGCAGAGTATATTTAAATCAGGAAACCGATATAATGCAATTGAATGTGATTGTAAATTCATAATCAGCTAATTATAAAGTTGATTGAGTTTTATATCTACTTTAAAAATTTCACCAAGTCTATATAAAACCTAGAATTTATTTCAATAGCTGACATGAATTTTAGCGCTGCAACAAAGCTACTTTACAGTGATATATATGTGTGTGTGTGTATATGTATATTGCCAAGGGTAATGCTATTGCCAACGAAAATCTAGAATCTATTAATTTTTAAAAAGAATAAAAAGAGATGGTAAAAAATTAGTGCAAGAGAACAGAATAAAAAAATCTATCTGTCCTCGCCAGGAATCGAACCTGGATCTCCTGCTATCGGATTTTTTTTTTCTGTTCCCTCTCATGAATTGTTTATAATTTACGTGGGATAAAAACCACAACCAAAATAAAAATATTTAAAAAGAGATGGGTTCCATGCGCTATTAATAAACAAGCATTACAATAATACGGTAAAATGAATAATTAATGAACCTGCAACCTGACACAACATAAAATAAAGAAGCCTTTTTAAAATCCCAAATAAGATGGCTTAAGAAGTAAACATATAGAAAAAGTGAAATTCTCATCACAAATGCATCAAGAATAGAAAGAAGAGAAGCAGGTTAGAGAAGGTGAAGACATACGTGGAAATGGACAGCTCTATATAGAGTACTCAGCTAGTGAATTTCCCTGGGATCCCACTGGAAGAGGTCGGGGACTGAGAGCACCCACAGGTGGGATAGAGAGCAGTCGACTACTCTATATAGGGACCAAGCCCTTTCCCCCGAAGATATAGCACTCCAGGGAGAGGTCATACATTTCAGGCCTCCAGGAATTCCGCTCCTACTGAAGTAAATAAGAGTGGTTTTCACAACGTTATGGAGCTTAACAAAGCGACAACTTGACTAATTTGGGCCTCTAGGAAGAATAGATATGAGGGAGAAGGGTAAGAGGTCTAACTGAAGATAGAAAGACAATAGAGTAAATAACTCGGACCTTACGAGCAGATTAAGTATGGTTGGATCCAATCGTTAGGTTACAAGTACAAATATATATTCGTCATACATTGCGGTTGGACTCGTGGTGAGGTGCGGAAAGCCTGGGATAACCCATCTGTCTTGGTGCTGTAGTTGATGCATACATCACCGGTAAGTGGGAGACCTGGGTTCGATTCCCGGCCGAGGTAGTAAGATTTTTTTCTGGCTCCCTGTACGATTCAAGTAATTAAGTTGGTTTCTTTATTTTGAAAATTGTGGACGCAAAAGCTCATAGAGACATATAAATATACTCTTCATTGGAAAGATGTAGAATAGTTACCACGCTAATAAATATGTTCGGTTTTCGAACAAGAAGTAGTCAAATTAGGGCTTCTTGTAAAAAAAATAATAGGAGTTATTGATTGATAAACATAACATACTGTTATCCTTCTGATATTATTAAATCTTTAGTGGATGCCAAGGTTTCACTCGAACATTATAATAACTCTCACTATGCCCCATTTTGCGTTTAATACTACGCCCCAATATAGACAAGTGTAGCAAGACAATTTCACATTCAGGATAGAAGATAGGAATAGTCTAGTGGCATCATTCATTTAAAAGATCAAAAGGAGAAAAAAAAATTATTTTACAGAAAATAAAAAAATTGTAAAAAAATTAAATTGATGACAAATGACATATAAAATAGCTATATAAAAAGTATTAGGAAGAAATTATACATTTTCACTCAAGAATTTATTTCGTTTTTGGAAAAAGGAAAAATGATAGCTATGAGTTAAATTGTAATGATAGAAATCATTCTGAAAGAGGACTAAAAGGTCGAAATGCAATGTAGATTTAATAAAAAAATATTGGATTCAAACTACGTCCTTATATATCAATCTAAAAGCTATTTAAAAAGAGATCACTAAAAAAAAAGCAAAACATTGTATTTCCTTCTTAGTAAAAGTGAACATTGCTTTTATTTAAATAATCAATCATATTCGTGCAAAAGAAAAATATTACAATAAGAATGGTAGATTACCAGCAAGAAAAATAAACTATTCTGTGTCAAAAACAAAGTTTTTATTTATTTTTCGTAATCGAACTTGGCTAGAAGCGCTTATATATAAGAAGAAGAATTGATTTTGTAAAATAAAAATTAGAATATTAAGGAACAAAAGACGTAATACAAAAATAAAGTTTTTTTAAAGTATTCATGGAGAAAAATTAACAGAATTCAGTGGGGGAGGGAGATTCTCACCCTATTGGAATAGAATGTTCTTATATATATTACGATTGTTATTCAAATGAAAAGAAATTATACCTTAAGAGATAGAAAATAAATTTTAATACAATATTTGGTACTCATAAAAACAGCATCACTAGAATTAGGAATTAACCAAAAACCCGACAATTAATTTATGAATTTATCTTTAGCGGCAATTTGAGAGTGGAGTCATTGGTCACCTTCTCTCCTCATGTGATTGACTTTGAATGTCATTCTTGCTTTTCATTGTAATCAAATTACAAAATGTTTTTATTTAACAGAATGTAATAAATAAATAAAAGTTTAAAAAAAACCTTAGCGGCTGAAAAATGCATTTGTTTAAGCAACGAAATAGATAACATTGAAATGGTAATTTAAAAAAAATAGTCTATAATTCAATAAAAAATTAAAAGATTATTATTCCATATTTAAGCGAGGCGACGTAAAACATCAAAATAACTCTCTAAAAACTTCTCTAATTCAGAAAAATGCATCGTTTAAAGCAGAGGTTAGTTGAAATGCAGAGCGTATAAAACTGTGCAAAAATGCATTGGCCTTACTTTAACTCAAATGTATTAATTAGGAATTTGGATTTACTCCAAAAATCAAAAGTTGGTTAAAAGGAATTTACTAATTAATAGTCCTAATTAATTCCTAACTCATTAGTTATCCTAATTAATTACAAATATAAAATAAAATCTTCATTTAGGTTAACAAATAAACTCGAAACATGAATAATACTGTTAAGCGAAGTTAATGACTTAGTCTACAGAGCTCCAATGGAGACTTTTTGGCTTTAATAATAAAAGGAAGGCCTAATTATCGTTATAATATCATGTAAATCTTATATGTTTTGTTTTTTTATCTGTTACTCAACCAATTAGGTTTAAGGAAGGACGGGCTACTTTATTCTACACACCCATGGCATTGGGAAAGCATTTATTTTTCAAATTGCGGAACATGAACCAGAACAGATTACCTCAGCTATACCAACGACCATTGAATACCTTAAAGCGTACGATATCTGACCCCCAATTTCATAGCAAATTGGCCCTCTAACATGGATTTGTACACAGCCAAGCAACTCTTTGAGTAGATCTGATACATTACGATTTTTAACGTATCTCTTTAACCACTGATAAATAAGTTGGATAATGAGTAGAGAACGCTTAGAGGATAAGAATGTAAACATCTAGATTTATTTTCTAAGGGAAATTTGCTGAGAGCGGAAATATGTAAGATGTGTGAGGGGTACGTTGGGGAGGGCCTATCGTAAGACCCCTCTTAGAGATTGATTGTGAAAGCTGGTCACGACACCTTGAATATTTCAAATGACGGCAATCGATTCTACACCACAGCTGCTCATAAACACACAGAGAAGGACAATGGCCCCCAACTATCCACCCAGCCCACTTTGCTTGAAGTGTACGGTCTTATGGTCTTATTGTATTGGGACAACCATAAATGATATGTTCTCCACGCAACAAGTTCCAACGGCTTGTCTTCAAGCATTTCCTCATTTCTCAGTCAATACAGATTTTATTTATCAACTTTAAACATATGTTACTCGAACCAAACTTCACTTTTATATTTCGTATTTATTCAATATCTTTATTATACTAAATGATCCATAACACTTATTATTTAAATTACGTATAATTATGTCATTCGTATTGTTGTAAATAACTGATAAGATTGTTGAATGTTTAGCTGTTGAACAAAATTGTTAGAATTATTTTGTAAACAATTAATGAGAGGGAATAGAATAAGAAATCTATCAGTCCCAGCCAGGAATCGAACCTGGATCTCCTGCTATCCGGGCCGGTATGTATCCATTACACCGCCGGGACGAGCTAGATAACGTATTAAATTCCCAACACACTAGCTCGTCCCGGTGGTGTAATGGAAACATACTGGCCCGGAAAGCAGAAGATCCACGTTCGTGCCCCGGCTGGGACAGATAGATTTCTTATTCTATTCCCTCTCATTAATTGTTTACAATTTACGTGGGATAATAAACCACAACCAATTTAATATTTATAAATTATTTTTTAAATTGCGAATAAAAAATAATTCATTTTCATTGATTATATTTTCTTAAGTGAATACATATAAAAGACATGGATTGTCTACAATTGGAAAAAGTCTATATGATTTCAGCAGAATTAAAAGTAAAATGTATGGCTAAAGGCCTACATATATGTTTTATGCCCGAACAAACTTCTTTCGTCAGTTTGATGGCCAGGAATATGTCGTAGAGGAAGGTTTCTTCACTCAAGATTCAAAAACTATTTTAATATTTGTCTCTAAATAAAACTTAAAGCTTCCCTTCCATTATTTAGAGAAAAAGCAACTAGAAATTTATAATATTTTACATTAACAATATATTTTCCTTTAAAAACATGTAAGTGAGGAGCGACAACCTCTCTTATTTATTTTCCATAGAGTAGAGCAAAATTATATTATAACTGCATTACCATAATAATCGTTTAAACTGATATTTGTCTTCAATCTTGAATAACATCCTTCGGGACTCGTAAAAGTCGCCAATTGTGTGAGTATAACAATACATAATAACAATAAAATAATACATACAATTAGTTTATAATTATACACACAAATTTGTATGAGGCCATATTGGTCCTTGACATTCTATGTTTCATTAATGAATGAGAAATTGCAGTCTACTAGCTGTAAAGAAAAGTTCAACTTTTAACACAAAGTGATATACAACATAAATAATTAGGAATCCTAGAAAAAGTATCACAATAAAAGTTATATAGGAGCCAGGTTAGCCCTGTGCAAGCTTTTACTGGTAAATAGAAGCATGTCCTGAACCACGGATGTGTTTGGAATAGAGTGGTAACGTACAGATAGTCTGCCGCACCCTCCATAACCCTATCTTGCATGAAAAGGAGGCTAACACTATATATACTGTAAAATCCTAACTGAGGATTGTCACATAAATGGACAACGCATATAACATACATATTTTTTTTTTAAATCTGCTCTTTCAATGGGCATGGTTTTAAATAAAAATTTCAGCTGACAGGAAAAGGGTTTTAAAAGTTATATTTAACGATTGAAATTTAATATGAGCATATATAATAATATCAAACTAACACATCAAATACGCACTAAACAAGATTAAAAGACTGAAAGTATGCAACAAACTGTTCCAAAATCCAGAGATACCCCATATCTCACTAGAACTGCAAAATAAATATTAATTTTCTTCTTTTCATTTGGTAGAGTATGTTTTTATTCATCATAGATCTTGCAAGAGCTAGTCTCCTCTAACGCTGGAAAAAATAAAATATAAATAACAAGAGAGAACGATAAGAAAGGGAAAAGAAAATTGAATGGGGGAGGGAGTCGAGAAGTAAATTTTACTGAAGCAGACAAACGATAGTGCATAAATATGTCTCTTTATTTACTTCATGGAGAACGGCGTAAATGTATTTGGCGGCTTTTCCACGGGGTTTCCGTGAAGAAATCAAGCTCTTCACGTTCTTACGTTAAAAAAACAAAAAAAAATCATATTAAGGAAGATATTTATAAAAGTTATTCCGATTGTAAACGGGCCCTTTTATTTTTTAAATATACAAAACCGAATTTGTCGTTGAGGTTTTTTATGGCATAATTTTTAAAGAAAAAGTTTTTGTGGAAATCAAATGAGGGAAAAATCTGACATCTTAGATGCTATTTCAGTCACGTAAAGTTTTATAGTATATAATAGGTTTAAAATGCTATCTTATACAATTTATAATTTGTATAACATTTTTCTGAGAAACAGTTTTCTTAAAGAAGAGATTTACGAATGTAACTCAGATGGTTGAGCGACCCCCCACTCTACCTTCGCGGACCGTCTTAGGCAAAGCTTAGTCGTCATTCCTTTTACTTGCATTGATCTCTCCTTGGCTTGGAAATTGTATTTCGTCATTTAATCTTATTTCGATATATATCTTTAATGAAACATAAGATTTCTCCTGAGATTTTCTTTAAAATGTCTTAACAAGACCAAATTACTGACAGACGACCTGAATTTGACTAATGTAATGTAGAAACCATGTCCAATTTATTTATTTTACTTCAGGTTTCCGAAAATTGTTAATCTTACTCCACCAGAATAATTTTAAATTATGGAAACTGCTCCATAACTTTTCAAAGCTGAATAGTGACAATGAATAAAGTGCTATTTGTTTTCCCACTGAAATTATTCTTTAAGAACAAAACCAATTCTTCCTCTTCTTTTAAAAGAGAGGAGCCTAAACAGCTTCTCAACATCGACTAAACTGAAGATGATGATTGAGCATTGAAACCTTTATCTTGCTAATAACAATAAATGACAAGGAGATCATATTTTGGATTCCCAATAGTAATTTTGTTATTACAGGTTTCTTTTGAAGGAGGGCTAATGGTTTTTAAGGATGTTGAAAATGTTTGAATGAGTTGAAGAAATTTGTTTTATGTCAGTTTTGTCGTTAACTGGATTGTGTTGTAAGTAAATGTGAATTAAGAAATAACTAAAAAAAAAAATAATAATAATAATAATAAAACTGCCCTCACTGAACATGTTATTCATGAAAAACACACATTTGACTTCGACAGCATAACCATTCTTTCCACTGAACCCCATGAAAACACGCCTTATATCTGAAACCGTTCACATTAACTTACAGCACAATCCAGTTAACGACAGAACGGACATAGAACAAATTTCTTCAACTTATTCAAACATTTTCAACATCCTTAAAAACTTAAATTTTTTCCCAGTTCCAAAGTTACTTATTCCCAATAATACCCTTCCTTCTTTCCTTTGTCCTTTTATTGCCCTCTCTTGAAACAGGCCGCTCTCCCTTTGTACTTACCGCCTCTTACCTTCCCCCCCACCTTTCCACCACCCATGGTGTACATTTCAAAAAAAAATTTCCATAAAAAATATGGATAAATTGCAGATATATTTATCATAAAAACATACATACATCATCATTACTAGAGCGAAAATCTGATTATAAGCATATTTGCCATATCTGCGAAATTTGTCTGAAAATTGTTTAGCGCATCAAATGTCGCGTATAACCAAGGCCACTAAAATGAGAAAATGTTTCAATGAGGAAAATAAAGTATAAAGTCAAAAACGCAAATTATGCTGAAATGAAAGGCAAGGTGTGAGATATTCGAGGATGATAAGAGAAACATTTTAACCAATAGCGTGGTCCTGATTCGACGCCTCCACAAGGAACGGACAATAAAATCCACAAATTGGCCCCACAGCCCTTAGAAGAGGGAAGGGATGAGGGGAACCGGCCCTCCAAAATCAGATTATCCCGGGGTGCGATAGAGTCACGCCTCTAAATTGACTAAGAGAAAGGGCTGGAGGGGAGTAGAGCTAACGCGATATATTCTGAAATGGTAATTTAGTTTCCCTTGGGCCTCTACGTGGACACCGTGCGAAATAAGATGGGAAGAGTTCGAACGCGGCCGCAACCTAACTTCATTCAATGTCTAACATGACACAGTTCTAAAAATATTTCCGCCCCCTCAACGCGGAAATCCAGTTACAACGACATTGAATAACTTAATCAGGCAGGGTCCAATCAAATAAATCTCAAAAGTGTCAAAACATGTTACAAACATAAATAGGCCGCAATCCTTATCTACAACGTTCACTCAACAGAAAGAAAGACGGGTATTGCTCTATACATAAAAAATGGACGCTGAGCAGAGAAATTTACTTATCGTACCTTTCGTAATCCGTCTTCATTGGTTTCTGCAAACTATCTTCTATTGGCGAGCGCTTTCGGACATTGTCCATCCTCGTGGCCGAATACATGTGTTCTCTGAGGAGGATGGATCATTTCCGAAAGCGCTCGCCAACAGATGTTATGCAGAAATCAATGAAGACGGATTACGGAAGGTATGATAGTTCTATATTCATTGGTAGTGATAATAACCCTTTAGACAATTTACTTATTTTTATTAATGCTATTGAAATAAATTTTTTGCACTAGACCTAAAAGCCATGCTTCAACACTTACCTAATCCTGATGTCTTACTAATTTAACCATTTCTTTAGGGTTCGTCGAGGATAAGATAACACTGATTTCAACCAAGTGGAAGCGGGAGTTCCTCAAGATAGTGTGCTCGGACTTATCCAATTTATCCTGTACACTGCTGACATCTAAGTACCCTCTAATCTCTATTTTATCCTCCCACCCCGATCCTAAAACTGCTTCTAAAAACCATAAAATCATCTCGAAAATAACAAACAATACAAATGGTGTGGAAACTAAAGAATAAAAATCAATGAAGCGAAATGCATTTAAGCTAATTTTCGATTGCGGAAAAAATACCTTCCTGAAATTGGGAAATTTAACAATGTTTCTTTACTACTTTCAAAGTACCTTCGTTCCAATTTGACTCACGACTCCAATGGCGTTAACAAACTGAAATTAAAAGACAAGAACTCAATCGACGACACGGACTCTTTAACAGACTCATGAATAGAAACTTAAATCTTACAATCGCAAACAAACTGACGATCTACAAGTATTTACAACGGTTAATCTGGACATACAGGGTAAAAATCTGGGGTGTCGCTAAGCGAAAGGCTTATTTTGAAAGAATATCCAAAGATTCCAGTGCTTTTAATCCAAAACCCTCGGAATAATTCTTTACGGTTGAAGGTTCGTTGGCCGTGAAAAAAATTTAACTTGCACTTGAAATTTCAGGTAATCCTGCGTTGCCTTAGCTCATTCTCTTTTAAGTCCAGAAGAAGCTCCAATTCGACGTGCGAAAGCTCGGCAAAAAATAACTTGTTCAACATGTTCAGGAATTCCCGTCCTTCTACAGCCTTCAATTGACTGAAAACGAGATGAGTTTTCTTTTTGCTTTCTACAGCGACACGCGAAATTCCACTAGGAAAGACCTTCCTAGAGGTTCTAAGGAAACTCAGCCATAGAATAGGAAGATATTGTTATGCCAAACTTCGTGATAAATTTTATTTTAGTTATATAATTCTCTGTAATTTTTATTTAAATAGAAAATAAAAACAA
This sequence comes from Oncopeltus fasciatus, assembly GCA_000696205.2. Taxonomy (NCBI): domain Eukaryota; kingdom Metazoa; phylum Arthropoda; class Insecta; order Hemiptera; family Lygaeidae; genus Oncopeltus; species Oncopeltus fasciatus. The sequence goes on along the minus strand of KZ807660.1, from coordinate 308,479 downwards.
AATAAAATTATTATGTGTCTACTTTCCCCTAGACCAAAATATATTTTTAAAAAAAGTGCTTTCTATAAAAACAAACCTTGCAGCAGATGCAAGATAGCTCATCGCATTCTTTTTTTATTTATTTTTGTTCGTATATTAGCCTCCCTTTCAACCACTTAGTGTCATGGTGGGAGAGTCTATCTAAAGGTTGCCTCCCTATTCTAAACATCCATAGCTCAGGATAAGATTTTCATATAAAAATAAAAGGTTGACCTGAGCGGGATTTGAACCTGCAGCGTCAGGATTGCGAAAAACCTGAACTACCCTGGCGCCCCTATGTCATCACATTCTTAATGATTCACTGTAGCGTTAAGCGTTGAATGTTTATATGTCTCCCAATTCCTTTCCTTAAATGAAAAATATAAGTAACTACTACTACTACTACTACTAGTACTAATTCAAGAGTATATCTTTAATCTGGAAGAGTCAGTGATCCGATGAGGGATTTGCTATGGTGTCGGCCGTCGCTGACGTGACCGTTTTCTCTTGGGACCCTCCGTCGTCCTGTGGCCATCATCAGTTTTCATCGCCCACCGCTAACCGTAAAGGCGTCGCCACACTTTTCTTTAGCCACTACCGGAAGTCACGTTTCCTCCCTTTCTAAAAGAGAAATAAAGGTGCAACCTCCTTCTTCTTCCACTAGCAAATCACCAGCTTAAGCTGATAGGTTATCATGCTCTGGAATCTTTAAGTAAGTTCAGTACACTTTAATACTTTTCCTTGAGGGCTCCTTCACATTAATCACTCATTTGAGTATTGAGATCGCAAAATATTGTATTAATCAATAAATCCTCTCTTTTCTTTTAGTGATATCAATTTCAAAATAAAATGCCAACGACCGAAAAATTCCTGCATCCAACAATAACGCCAGCTAGACTTGTCCGAGAAATCATGTCGAGAAACCTCGTCTAGTACATCAATTTACTATAACAAATAAATCAATTTACTAATTACAGCTAACAATCGAACCTGCCCTTACTAAATAATAAATTAATAAAACTCCACAGTTACCGGTACTCCACTACTACAAAGGCTACAACGATCCCGAGGCTCTGAGACACGCGGTCTGACACGGAATCTTACACAGACGGAAACTAACTTAAAACTTGACTGGGGGGGCCGCTAGAGAGCTTCTATTACAATTTCCTGGAAGTGGGCAGGCAGGCCTAGTAGTTTCTAACAGCGGTTTCTTAGTAAGCCTGATTTCCTCCTCTGGTGACATCCTTCAATTGGTCTGGTACTCTAGTCACAGTATTTTTACAGTCCTACACAGGTGTTTCCACACTCTTTAACAATAGTTTTATTAAAAAAATCATTTTTAAAATTATAAAGGAACAAATCGGTTAAAATCCACGAAGTTAAGTTTATTCCACTATTTTTCCACTTAAATTGAATAATTTTATAATTACTATAAAATTACTATATTACTATAATTTTATAGATATGATTATATACACAGAAAAAAACATATATTTTCCAAAATTGTAATAAAAAAAACCCCATTACATGATACTTTTAGAGGTTCCATTAAGGTTTAAGGGGAATTATATGTTCAGTCAAAATATATTTTCATATATGAAAGTAGAGATTAAAAAGTTAAAACTCGGGGAATAAAAGTTTTTGCTTTTAGATTGAAGCTGAATTTCGTCCAGTGTATGGGGACAAAATTACATTTGAATTTCAAAGGCCTAGCGACACTGCCCTAGGGATTAATAAGAGTAAAGGGCTAGTAAAATGGATCTAATATAATCTGGGCAGTGGCAGAAAATGAAATTCTGCGCGGGGGAGAGAGAGTTGTGTTGGCCAGCCAATGAAAGTTCAATTAGATTTAAATCCAACATGTAAAGATATTTCAGGGAATTCCCTTCGAGCACAAAGGGCTTTGTAAAGCGCAGTACACATTCCCAATCCCTCTCCCTCAGCTATATTTACAGAAGGAATCGGGAAAATGAATTAGTTCTACATGAGATCTGATGTGTATTACAAAGGCTTACCCCAATTCTTTTTTATTCATTTCATGATTTCTTCAAGTATATATACTACATATTTAATAAATTAAATTATCAGTGAACATCCTGATGACATAGGTTTAGTGCTCGTCCGTAGGACCCTTTTATTCTGATTTACTCCTGAATAAAGGGAGTAGTCCAAAGAGAGGTAAGAATGCATGGAGGTATGGTAGTTGAGGTGAAAAAAATCGGAGTCCGTCTAGCGTTCGAACTTGGGGCCGATAAATCTTGTCCGAGTGGCCATATTTGTCGGCAGGCTGCCCCCGTCCGTCTTACGCGCATCCTTCAGTTAGAATTTATAGGGGTGCCTTCTTCCCCTGTTCTCCTTCGACAAGCTTGGCCAAAGTTTTAGGACTGGAAACGTCTCATTCATTGAGAGTAATATCATTTCCGATTCAAATTGGAGAACTGAGTTTTATAACCCGCAAATTACAATGATGATGTATGATTACAAATTTATGAGCTGCGAAAGGAGAGAAGGACAGATAAAAGAAAAGTGGGCAACAAGTGTTTTAGTGAGAAACTGCTGGACATTAGGAACAGTTGAAGATGATCTGCTACGTTTTCACGATCAAGACCCAAGGATACACAAAATGAAATTCGAATGATTAGTAAACAACATTGCAAGGAGAGCAGCCGGGCGTGGCTGTGGCGGAGATCGGGGGTGGGGCTTTGGCTGTCTCTTGGACAGGGAACTTGACTCGACAAACCTTACAATAAGACTGGTATCATCTATTACATTAAGTCACGCACTCATATGCTAAGAACTGCCAAAAGAAAAATGGTGTAATGATATCATAGCATACTTAAGACTGACGATTAAAAGTATTTACAGTAGAATAAAAAAAAAAAAAAAAAAAAAAAAAAAAAAAAAAAAAAAGATTAAAATTTCAAAGAGCTCTTGTCCTAATAATGATTTTTTTTTGTATCAATAATATAACTATAATAAAATGAATTATGAAAATTTGAAAAAATATCTATCTTGCATAACATTAAATTCTACAACGATTATAGACAACAGTATTTGAGGCAATAATGACCCTTAGTGGTTGTCATGCCTTTAAATAAGAAGAAAAAAAAACTACATAAAAGCTGTCGACAAATTATGCTTAAAGCAATTTCAGTAGAAAGCCAAGGGGGTGGATGGGGGGATACAGACAAAGCAAAGAGGAATTGTTCCTTGCCCGAGGTTCAACCAAGCATTACGAGAAAACCTGGGGTATTAGGAAAAGCACTGAACGAGAATAACTTTCTTTATGGCTCTGTAGAACAATTTTCCTCTTATATATGTATATATATAAAATGAAATCACTATGAGAACGCACACAAAAGAAAATATGTAAGAAGATGGAAAAAATAAAGAATAGATTTAAGGGTAGCTGTTCTACTAGTGGTGTACTCAAAGAACAAACAGTATTCTATATAGTCAACCAATATATTAAATTCCAATTTTCCGAAAAGTCAAAAGTTTTGTCTCATTATGATGGAAGAAATAATGGATTTAGACTTCAAGGTATTAATAATTTAAAATTGATTAACAATAATTAAATTATGAGGTAATTTATAAATATATTTTTACACAAGTTTAAAAAGTTTATAAAACTTCAAATCACGCTGCCTTTAGGTATGCCTCCATCATATAACATTTTCAGTAAATATATATAAATAACATTAATGGATTTAATTAAAACATTATTATCGAAACAAATTATTCAGTGAATATTGATATTAAAAGTTTAGTGAACGAAACTTGTGGGATTAATCTGGTTTTTTGGTCACTCTTTTATGATTGTAATTAAGTTAAAATATTTGGAGGTTGGTTGGCCGTCGAGTACTATGCTGGAGAAATTAGTCAGGATTTCGGGAAGAATCAGAAAAATAAAATATTCCCAAATTATTGAGTAATTATTTTATCATTCCCAACATTTCGAGTTAACTTATTAGTCATCATCAGGGCGATAATGATGTCTGGAGAGAACTCCGAGTTTTCCAAATACATGTGAAAAGCGAAAAGCCCAAAATACATTAATTTCATAAATATTATTTTTTACTCTTTAATTTTAACAATTTTTAGTGCAAGGGAACAGAACAAAAACCCGAATAATAATAAATAATATTTGTAAAATTAAAATTTAAAAGTAAATAAGGAGAGTCAGTTAAACAGCTTGGCAATGTCAGCTCCTCCGAGCATAAGACGATATATTCGTCAGCCTCGGAGGTTAGACTCTCGACACTAGTGCGGGGAATTTAAAAACTTATCAGACTTGTCTCGGTAGCACAAGTGGAAAATGCACCGGCCCGGATAGCAGGAGATCCTGGTTCGAGTCCTGGCTGGGACAGTTAGATTTTTTATTCTGGTCCATTGCACTAAAAATTAGTCAAATACATTATTAAGTTTGCCAGTTTTTTAATCATTAAACTCAATTATTCTTTTTTATCATACTCAATAAACTCCTAATAAAAGAATATAAAATTTTGTTTTATACTAATCCATTATAAGTAATTTTTTTAAGTATTCGACTGTACGAATGTCACATAACCGTTACCTTAAGTTTGAACTTCTTGCATGTTTCTAATTTAATGTGTATACACGTTTTTTTAATAACTAGAGCAATAGACTCCTAAGCCAGAGATCCCTGTCTCTAAATTCACAGTAATTTTCTTTCTTTCTGTGCTTCTGTGTTGCTTTGAACTAGCGGATTTCCAGATATGCTGCTCTGAACTTTTCCATCTTCTTTCTTTCTCTCTCCATTGTTCTGTTAAGCGTGGAGTATACTTCTCAGCTATACCCATCCTGGTTTGCTAACACCAGTGAATGCGAAAACAAACGGAGACACCTTCTCTAGCCTCCAAGGCTCGTCCATGGACTTTATTTTTCTTTTAAACTTAACATAATGACTGAATAATTAATTCATCTTAACTCTTCAAAAAATAATTTAAAACTACTCAGTTAACACAATTAATAGAACTAGAAATCCTGTGCCAGTATTTTAAGTGAAAGGGAAATAGGATAAACCTTTGTATTTCCTTTTTTACTTTTATTAATATAACACCTATAATATGGTTAAGGCAAATCTAAATCAAACTCCTTAATATTAAAGTTATTTTATTAAACAAATTTTATGCAGGCCATTCACACACACAAGCGTGACTCTATATGGATAGGAGAATTCAGTTATGAGATTTCAAAGGTTAAAAACATATTGGAATTGCAATGTTTCGTTAAATTAATACTTTAAAAAAATGATATTGGTTAAATTATTTGAAACATAATGTGATATATGAGTCATGAAAATCCCTAAATCAAGAGTACCGCACTGTTTAATAAAAAATTAATAAAGTATATATATTTACACTGAAGGAAAAAAAGGATTGGGAAAATGGAAAAAAAAAAGAAAAAAGGAGAAAAAGTGTAATGTAACGGTAAGAGGAAGAAAATCGAGGGAAAAGGCGAGTGCTAAAAGAGAACCAGTGTTCAAAAGAAGAAGAAAAAGAAACATAATAAAAGAAAGTTGAAGGCTCGTAGGAAGACATTTTGAGGCGTTCAAAGAACCATTATTGGATTTTATAGCGTTTCTTTTGCTAGCGAGGCAGGATATTTACTGAGGATAAGGGAGTTTCCTGAATCTTATCTAGCTTAGAGAGGCACTCCAGTCGACACACGGCCCTTGAAAAGTTTGAACGTCAAGGAGCTTGGCATTCAGCTACAGCCGCCTGAACAATAACTCCCACAAAATGAGAGTTTTTTGACCATAGATATTATTCTAAGATGATTTTAGTTGGGGTTCGGTCGAGGTAGATCCAAAAAAACACAAATTAAAAAAATGTATTTTTTTAATGAAGGATTATCTGCCAACGTTTCGGCTTACATTGTAAGCCATCTTCAGGGCTATCATGAAGATGAGAGAGTACGTCCTGTCCCTAAGTTCACATTTCCATGACTGAGTATAACTCCCACAGTGCTACTTTAGCCTATAGTAGTCTCGGAATTCACTCCAAAGAAGATATTCAGAAATCATATATATTATAGTTATTCACACAACTTATTTGTAGCGTGAGCAATGATCATAAATCCAAAAATAAGCCTAAAACATTAGTCAGGGAGCGTCAGGGTAGCTCAGGGGATTCGTTCGGGTCTCGCAATCCTGAAGCTACGGGTTCAAATCCCGTCCAGGGCAAGATTTCATCTATAAATAATCCTGAGCTTTGAATGTTTAGAATAGGGAGGGAACCTGTAGATAGCCACTCCCACTATGACCCTATGAGGTCTAAAAAAAAACAAAAAAAACTACTAATCTATGTCCTTGACTGGCCCGGAAGGGAGAGTGGGGTAAGCGCTCACCCATCATAGTTACATTCCTAAATTTCTTCCTTAAAAGCATTTGCCACAACATTCATCTATGTTCTATTCTGCCTATTAGTTAGATTTCAATTATTGTGAATACTTGTTATGGACACCCTCATCATTCAAAGAGAAAACATGGTATACAAAAACACAATATGATAAAATCAGAGTGTAAGCTGTAATAATTGCCTTTATAGTCCCTTAAATAAAACAGAAAATTTTAATTTGATTGTATTTTTGAAGAAGAGTGAAATGATAACGTTTCCTCTCCCAATATTTGACGACTAAATATCTGAGAATCTATTAGAATATACATAAGGTATTATTAAAATGAATAAGAGAGAAAAAAAAACAGGTCTACCCGCTGTACCTAATATTTTATTAGAGAGATTTTTAAATTTGAAAGGGAGTGGAAGATGGAAAAAGAAAAATTTAAATCTACTTATTGCAGCGAAAACCGTCACACTAAGAGTGAAGGGATTCTGCCCTGTGGTTTAGTTTGATATTTGCCGCCCTACTATTTGTCCTGCACTTAGATGGTGTGTATTGAAGAACGTAAGGGCCATGTATTAAGACTAAGAATTCTAAAGGGTTATTATGACTACCAATGAATATAGAACTATCATACCTTCTATTATCCGTCTTCATTGGTTTCTGTACACCATCTTTTGTTGGCGAGTGCTTTTGTACATTGTCCATCTTCTTGGCCGAATACAAGTTTTATACAGACAGTGACATTGAACACATGTATTCGGCCAAGAAGTAGGATAATGTCCGAAAGCGCTCGCCAACAGAAGGTGGTTTGCAGAAACCAATGAAGACGGATAATAGAAGGTATGATAATGAGAATTCTTTTAGAATAATTATTGAAATATTCAATGTATAAGAACTTACCACCACCATACTTGATTAAATTTCCTCAACTCACCTGTGAAAAAAAGAAAATATTAATGGATTTACGTATATATAAATTTTAAAAAAATAATTGAAAATTATATACAAAAAAAAGTCCATTAGCCAAAACTCACTTTGTGAATGATAATCTCTCAGACATCGTACTTATTGAATAAAAATGTTTTATTTTATGTATTAATCACACATATGAATGTTATGTTATGGTTTTTTAAAATAAAAAAATAACGTTGAATATTACATTTTACAATTCTATTTAAGATTATATACAGGATTAGCTGAGTTTCACATATGATTAATCTTATTTCCAAAAAACTATAAGTTCTGTATTTGACCTTCTATATGCATACCATTTGTTGAGTTTATAAATAACTCAAATAAAGCAAGTAAGGAGGGATTATTACATTAATTACAAAATAGTGAACATCTTAGTTATAACTAAATTGAAACATCATCAGTATGAAATATAATTTTTAAATTAAATTTAATGGACATCAAATTAATGTATGCCAGATAAAATCTCAGAGATATAACTAAGAAAAATATGTAATTAAGAAACCTGAGCGTCCCCTATTTTTTTCATGACTTTTGTTCACAGAATGGAACCAGCTTTGGCGACCATACTTTTTATAGCAATCTTCTATAAAGTGAATCCCTCTTATTAAATTTGTTTCTATTGCAACGGCGAAGAGATAGTTATACCTAAGGGGTTGGGGCGCATAGCCAGGGTTTAAAAAAACATGGTATAGGAAGAAATATAAATTTAAAAGAATGTTTTTACACATTCGTGAATTCAATTCATTCCATTTATTTATTAATATTTTATTTTAGGACCGGGTTCTTACAAAATCAGTTATATCATCATCAGAGACGAGGAATTTCACATTGTGGGTATCAGAGACTGCCTTCACAAAGGACATCAGGCTTTCTCACAATAAGAATCTCCTTCTATCTGATGATGATATAACTGATCTCGAAAGTGGTGGAGGGTTTTTTGTTGTTTTTCCCCGCTCAAATTGCCATTTGTGAAAAAACCTGGTTTCATACAATAATTATTATTATTTAAAAAAAAAATACATCATCAGAACTAATATCGTGGCAAGGAGTAGCAAAGAGAAGGCTTAGACCACAAAATATTTCAATTTTACTTTAAAGGAATACATTCATGGTCTTTTTCATAACATATTTTTAATTTTATTTGTAACAAGAGAATCTAATTATTTATGTATGTATTTCATACATGTTTAAAAAAAAACAAAAAAACTATTAACACGTATAAATTTCATAGAGAAAATTAATCCTGTCATGTAGAATTATAAAAACGAGGAGATTAAAATAAATTGCATTACAATGGAAGAATTGTCACAATCTGTTANTAAAAAAAAAAAAAAAAAACTATTAACCCGTATAAATTTCATAGAGAAAATTAATCCTGTCATGTAGAATCATAAAAACGAGGAGATTAAAATAAATTGCATTACAATGGGAGAATTGTCACAATCTGTTAAAATTACATAAAATATATAAACCAATACAAATCACCTTGAATGATGGAAAAGAGCTATTTAAAAAATTAGTACATAATAAGAGGGAAAATATATGGTGGTCAACCAGAGACAAAAAGTTACGCGAGATAAAACCTACTCCGAGGGTATGGTCCAGTTCCATGTCAACTGACCGTAAGAGAGAAGTGGTATTAGCCAGACTAAGAATAGGACACACAAGACTTACCCATGGCTAAGGATAACCCACCCATTTGTGAGGTCTGTGGACAACTTCTTACCATCATACATATATTTACAGAGTGCCTGAAATATAAAGAAACAAGGAAGAAATATAACTTAAATGGGACTCTAGACGTAATTCTATTGGATGACGGTAAAGTCATCGATTCTCTAATGAACTTTCTGAAAGAGGGCAGGCTATTAAATCTTTAATATTTTCCATTCCCTCATTTTTTTTTCTTATGAATTTCATAATTTCCTAGCCCAAATAAATTACTATCTACATCCACATAATAACTATTCGCATTAACAATTCATTATACCTCACCACGACCTATTGGCAATAAATTCTTCTTCTTGAAAATATCTTCCTGGCGTTAATGACCAACGGTTGACACGCCATTAAAAAAAAAACAAAAAAAACTTAATGAGAGCATGTATTAACTATTTGTCGGCATTTGAATAAACAATTTTGACATGGGACATTCAGATTGTAGTTTATCAATATGTCGAAGATTCCATAAATATATTCTGACTGTTAGGAATTCCTGGAGCATAGTTTACATCAGCATAATTCAATGACAGGTCACACAGGCTAGCGGACAAATAAATTTCCAATACAACAGACAAATATATAAACTAGTTAAATGGAATTATGTCTGAGTCCGTACTATTTATAATCGTAATTCATTATAATAGTCTCACACGATGGGAAATTTCATTTTTGGTCCTGTTCTATATGTAAATACCACTTAGATTTATAGTTCGTAAAAGAAAAAAAAAGTACAATAAATCAGAAACTAATTTCTCTACAGCTGCCGTAGAATAAATCACAATAGTAGGGGGGGGGGATGACCCGAGGCAAGTGCGGGGATGAAGAAAGGGAGGAGGGAAAAATGAAAGCCAGGTCCCACTCAAAGGAAATAACCTCTTTGTGGCGAAAAGAATAACCTCGTAGCGAAAGAGCGAAAAATCAGGCTCCACCTCTGAAGTACGACATAGAGAGTCGGAGTGCACACAAGTGCAAACATATGGGCGTAATGTCCGAGTGCTGTCGCATTTGTCTATTTTAGAGAGAGTGTTACCGCACTAACCTTCAACTTGTCATCATACAATAGGTAAAACATGACACTCTTATTTCCACACAGTGATTTCCTGTAATATTAACAGTGGTTTGTTTAGATTAAGTCAGTAACAGAACTCCAAGATTATCCTTATTAAAGAAAATGGGGCTCCACACAACAAATAAATAAATAAAATGTCCGTTACGTAGAAGCTGCGTAATCTAAGAAGATTCCCTGTGATTAATTATAGACAGATCGAAGTGAGAGTAAATGCAAAAGTATAATAGTGAGAATAGTGAAAACGAGAAAAATGTAAAAAACAAGTTTGATTTTGAGGAGGAATCACTCACACATTATAGTTTATATTCGTAATTTTCTTTCTCGATAAGCTTTTTAGGTAAAAATATATTATACAATATAAATGTTTGATAATTAAACTTATTATAGCCTTTAAGCTTTTTCGTAACTTCCATAACAACGTAGATATTATAAGAAGAAAAGGATACCGATCCACATAACATTTAATTTGTCAAACCACTGCGTGTATGTGTAAATAAATAGTTGAGTGTCTATTCTGCAATCCTTTTCTTCTTGAATATCTTCCTTAATAAGAGTACTTATTAAAATAATAAATAACTTAAAGCTAATTTTTATAAACTGTATTAAATTTGAAATGTTTTAATTCGTATTAAATATAGCAGATATATTAAATCTCATTAATTTTAACTTTCTTCGCTCTAAGAGGAAAAAAAAACAGTCCGCAACAGGCTATATTCTAGACACTAGAGAAGGTGTGTGGCCAGCAAACCATCCTAGCCACCTGACTTTTATCCCATTCAATAAAGTATGTTACCCAATTAGGGCTGGGTGTTCCCTAAGAGCACACCAGGAATCCTCTGGGCCATTACAATCAGAAGCGCAGAAAGAAAGACAAACTTGCTGTGCTCTATGAGCATTGAACCTGGGATCTTTGGCTCAGGCGTCCAGTACTTTAACCACCAGACCACCATGCTATTATGTGTGCAAAATAAATTGTTTGAAACGAATAAAATTCTGAATCACACACACTCACACACACACACACACACACACACACACACACAGATATATATTTATATGTAGGCTCGATTGATTTTATTAATTAAATACTGTGTTAAAATTGTGGTAGAAAACATGTCCCCAGGAGGTCACGAGGCCATCTTCGTTTGAGTCGACGGGGAGGGTTATAGGGGTTGAAGTTGGAAGACATGGTCTATGCTAGCGGATTAGGATGGAATGGCAGTTTACTTTGGAAAAGGGTGAAGCGGGAAGAAATTAGGTATTGAACGAAAAGGATATTAAAATCGTGGTGAAGGGAGGAATTGGATACGTAATTTGGTTTGATGGTTTGATTAAAAGGAACCATAGAAGATCATTTTCGAGGCAAAGGTTGTACTTTTCTGATGGTTTTTTCAGGCAGGAAATTTCAAAACATATCATTGCTTTAAGAATAAATTAAGTAAAATACAAATAAGTAAATTTTGTGGCTTGTAATACAATAATAATGTTTATAAGACAAAATTTGTATTTTAGTACAGATCATACCCGGTGGCTCTTCTCACTCACATTGCTTTGGGGTATGAAATATTCCGTGTTATTGAATAAATAATTCCTCCTGAAATGTTATGGATTCACGTGAGGGGGGCAGCCTCTCCTCAATTTCATTAGAAAGTTTTGTCAGACCATTCATCTTGGCCTGTTTACAGCTCGTGTCGACGCTACCGGCAAAAGGCTCTATTGTCTTTCCCCCTCCCTCTATCTAATGATGATTAAGCATGGCGGGATTGTCTGCCCGCGAGCAGGAAGTGGGGGGCGGGGGGCGGAAAAAAGGATGGGGGGTCGGCAAAAACTACCTTAACAGATTAGAAATTTGTTACCTGAATCAATCTTTCTTCCCTAATAATTTTGTGAAAGTCTCAATATTTTTAGTTTCTTAATAGCTCAGTTAATGTTTAATGTTTTCTCATACGTTCGGGTCTATTTAAGCGAAACATTACCAATAAAGGGGTTTAACAAAATTAACATACTTACTAAAAGAAATGTACTTTTCGGGTACAATCTTCTCCCAATTTGCATCTGTCTAAGGTTGTATATACATAAAAAACGTAAATTTTATTCATTCTAATTTTTATTTCTGCAGTTAGGAATGATGGAATATATATGTAGAAATAAAAAGAGAAAATATCTTTGAAGATTGACAAAATAAATATAAAAAATTAACCACAGAATTTTATTTATTTAATAAGTATGATTTTAGTGAATTCTGTTGTATATTTAGTTTGGTTAACTTATTCTAATACGCGAAGGGTGGCACACTGCAATCTTATAAAATAAAGGAATTTTTATAATGGTTCTTATGCATTATTAAAAAATAAAAAAAATAAATGGTAACTGATCAAATTATGAAAATGCATATTTCTAGATTTTAAATAAGGAAGAGAAGAAAATAAACTCAGTAATTGAGTATAAATAATTTCATAGCAAGTCCGATTTCATTGGTAATTAACGTCCAGACAAGCTTAGGACAAACAGCTTACTGAAGCATTTTGAGAACTTGGGATTATAAGGGAATACAACCGTAAAAGTTTGCGAGGTAATGCATTTACCAGGGAAATCCTACATATGCATTCAAGTTCGTAAAACTTAAGCGGTCAATGCAATGCTGTGCAAAATAATAATGTAGGGAGTAAATAGCTTTATTTAAATGGTAACTATACATGTCATAGGAATATAACCCATATTGTCTGAATTTAGAGTTCGAAATATTAACTATAGAATTGTAGATAGGGAATATAGGATATTTTGGACATTAGAGAATTGTGGGATTGAATTTACTGTTTGTCCCAAATAGGTTAAAGAATTGTTTTTTTTAGATCGTTAGTGTCTTATGTACTGACACGTTAGACATTCCTCTAAGTAAACTATATAATTGAGCGTAGCCCTTGGACTTTCAGTAATATGTATCCCTTCCAAGTAGGCCTTCACCTTCCAATTAGAAACCCACATGGACTCTGGGCGGTCTGCTCTCTAGACACATCCAGTAGCACGTAGATTATTGTATTTTGTCAATGGAATTTATGTAATCAAGGGAATGTGAACGTTCATGATGTTGTTAGTCCGTTCGGGAGAGAGCAACAACTCTTGCATCCCATAATCGTCTGACGCGCAGGAGCTGTGTAATCTACGCAGATTTCCCGGGTATGATCAAAGACTGAAAGAAATAAGTTTTTTTTTTTTTTTTTAATAAAACTTTATTAGAAATTACTGACTACATATTTAGGCATCTTATAGTGTGCGGGTTAATATTCACAATATAAA
>KZ807660.1:253763-294937 GCA_000696205.2 Oncopeltus fasciatus | reverse complement strand
TATATATATATACCTATATAATGAAGAAATAAATTAGCGTGTACTTCGCTTGATGGAGAAATTGCTCAATGACAGAACTAAATCTTAATTACAATACACAGGTTTTTTAATTTTTTTTTTTTTTCCATATCATTTTTATAAAGTATTGGTAATGAGGAGGTCACGCGGCCATTTCCTATTCAGGCGACGTGGTGGATTGTCAGGATGGGTAATACTGGATAGAGTTTGGGCTAAAGGATTGGGATGCATGGAAAGGCCAGAGTGGAATATATTAAAACGGGTTGTAATGACGACTTTAACTAAAGGGATATTAAGGTCATTGTGGAGTAAGGAATTTGCGACGTAATAGGGTGCATCAACTATGTTTCTTAGGATTTTGGATTGAAAGGACTGTATTCATTGGATGTTGGATGGTTTAGCAGTTCCCCACAGTTCGACTCCGCACGTCCAGATTGGTCTCAGTAATATCTTATAAATGGTAAGTTTGTTGGTCACAGTTAAGGTTGACTTGCGGCTTAGTAGCTTGTAAAGCTGTCCAAGTTTCCTATTTAGTTCTTGTCTTTTGATTTTTGTGTGTGTGTTCAATGTTAGACGGGAGTCAAGATGAAAGCCCAGATATCTGACGCTGTCGGAAGTTGGGATAGGGATGTCATTGAAGTAAATTCTGCCAGGTTGTTTCTTTCTTAGTGTGAACGTGACATGACAGCATAGGCATTCGTTGACTCAACATCGGAAGAAAGGATTGCTTGGTCATCCGCAAAGGTTGCGCAATTAGTGTGTTAAGATGTGACGGGATATCGGCAGTGTACAGGATGTAAAGGATGGGTCCGAGCACACTACCTTGTGGAACTCCCGCCTCTATTTGGTAATATTCGGAGTAATCTAATTCTTGTCGGACCCTGAAGAATCGTTCTAAATAAGAGTAAACGAGGAAATTTAATTTACAAGCCAAAGAGAATAATGAGCGTTAAATTTAGGATCGTTAAAAATTGCTCTTGACTAACCAAAAAAGTGAAATAGAGCACACTCTGGTTGTTGCGTTAGTAAATTTCCTTCTTGACAAGCCGTTTTAGCAAAAATAATACAAAATATAAAATGTAGAAAATTACATTCATACTAATATTATGAAACAAATACCTTATTACTTTTCCAAAACTGAAATAACAACAAAGATATTACGATTTTAATTTATGTCTCCATTTAACCCCCCCCCCCTCCCACTCATTCATCTGATTCTTACAAAAAATAATTTTTTTTAAGGGCTAGAAATCAAAAGCCACAATATAAAGTAAGAGAGCCCATCCAACTCTCGAAATTAAATTCTTAAATTACTCTCTTAATAGGAGTTGCTTTGAAAAACATTATAAAACATATAAGTTATAAATAACATTTTAAATCAATTTTTTTTATATATAGATTTTTCTATTATGATAATATTTACGAAGATAATTAATTTTAAATTCAAATCCAACCCCCTCCCCTCCCCTCCCAATTTTTGCCATTAACATAAGTGTATGAATTAGGGAACAGCACTTCGGAAAGACGAATGTGAACAGCTACGAAGGGTGTGTGACAAGACCGGGAATTGTGGTGTAGCCTGGCTGGGCTTGCAGGTGACAGTCTGAGATAACAGATCTAGGCCTGGGTTTCCGCTAAGGGATTTATGCCCCCTGTAAAATTTCAACAGAGGCGCACAATAAATATAATATTTAAAAATGAACTGAGGCGGTCCCCCCCAAACTGGCCTAATGTCAACCACATGAAAACATTATGTTTTGCCTTCTACTTAACAGTTAGTGGCCAACTTTTTGATTTTAGGTTCTTTTGAGTAGTTAATTCTAATTTGTATCCAACTTAATGGTGCGGTTCCTTCGAGTTTTACTCTTTATTATAATGGAATGGAAACAATAGAAGCAGTGATTACATAACGATTTTACATAACAAGTTTATTATTATACGATGCAGGAATTAAGTAACTGAGAATGTCTTGTGGGTATTGGGAGATATATATATATATACATATGTACTTTTTTGTTCCCTCGTCTATGAAAAAAAAAAAAAAAAAGATGTAGGGGTTCTGTCTGGATCTCTTTTAGATCATTTAGAGAATTATTCGCTACAAGCCCTAAATCTGTGAGTTTTCAGGGGTGATATTTGAATGAGGTAGCTGAACATTTTTGTTGGAAATATTCACCACCCAATCTTTAAAATTGTACACATTTTACTTTATTGTCCTGGTGGTCGAGCAGAGAAAGCCAAATCTGCTTGGACCGCTGTAGTGGATGGTTTCCCGAACAATCACGACTTCCAAATACCCCGAGTTGATTATTCTCAGGATGGCTTACTTGAGTCTGGCAAGATCTCCGACCACGAACAGTGTCGATAAGGGAATTATTACAGAGGGAAAATGACACGAACCTCTGCCTACGACAAATGCTCTCCAACAACTCAACAAAATATGTATAACGCCTTTAATTTTGATCCGCTTCCAAATCTTCATCATTCTCACACTAAACTAATTTAACGCTTTGCAGAAAGCATAAACATAGCCGAAAATTGCTTCTTCCTTTCAACAATAACAGCAGACGAAGAATGTCGTTCATGTCACCAACGTGAAAGACAACAGTTATTATCACGATAAAAACCTGTTAGATATATGTTAAAGAAAATTGTAGTTATTAAAAGTTGATCCTGCATTATATTTGATTTTAAATTTATGTGATTATTAATTTATGTGTGCATGTACAAATACGTCCATCAGCTCGTCGGAAGCGAGAAAATTAAGAATTTATAATTACAGCAATTTAAAACTTTTTATTCTATTATATCGAATTCATTAATTATTATTAGGCATCTTTATGCGGTACAGCTATTAAGATTTTTTTAAATGAATAAAACATGAAAATATAATGCATGGGTTTCGCCAACATTTAGCAAAATTATGAATCAGCTATGTACCCTGAAAGACAAACAACTCTTCTCTCTTCAGATTCTATGCATAAACATGAACATGTTATACTACTTGTGAAAATATTTATAGTAATTTAGCAGAAATTGTCATACCTCATACAATACAATCATTGTTCAGAAATAATTTCGATCGAGTGCTAAAATAGAAAAACCCAATAACTATGAACGAACACTAAGTCAACATATATAGTTGCTTACTTCCCAATACTTAAGAATATGTTAAATAATGGATTTGAAGTACTTTATAATAATATTTTTTTGGTAGTTTGCATTTTGTATTTTGAATATTTCTTTACAGTTTAATACATTCATACTTGATATCACGTTAAATTTAGCTATGACAATTCTATATAATAATAATGTAAATCATTTAATTTTTTGTTTTTATTTTTATTCTTATGACTTTATATTTCAACAGTCCTGAAGATGGCTTACAATGTATGCCGAAACATTGGCAGATTATTTTAAAAAAATACACATTTTTTAAATTTGTATTTTTTGGATCTACCTAATTAAACCACTACTGTTCTTTCAAAACACTACTACTGGCAAACATTCTTTTGACACTATCAAATTCATACTTCTGGCTACTTAACCCATCTTTAAAATGAGTTTAATTTCAACAAGATAATGTTCGTCCTAATGCTTCCCTTCAAGCCCAAGGAAATTTTAAGGAACTTCATGGGTTGGAACTCCTCATCTACCGCTTAGTCCATACTTATCACCCCCTGATTACTACTTGTTTTGATATGAGACTCCTTCCTGGACTTCCTTCATTGGAAAAAATTTGATAATTTTGTGAAAGTTAAAATTATGGTCCAAGAGTTCATTGACATAGATTGACAGATACCCAAGGATGGTATCTGTATGGGATCGAGCAATCAGTTAGTAGAAGATTGCTTTTGACGATAGGTAGCAAGTGACTATTCCTTGAGTATTAATTGTACTTTTTATCAAAGATATAATCATTCAAATATTGGGTTAAAAACCAATAATTTTTTTTATACACCCATTTATATCTTTCAGTTACAATATATATGAGATAGATATGCTTTTTTGTTTAGGCGATTAACACCTAGTTTATTTTGCCCTAATAATATATATGAGGTGTAATATATAATATATATATTATGGCTATTAAATAACGAGACTATTGCAGTAAAATATTTTATTTTAATTTATACATATTTAGTTTTTATCACCTTCAATATACGCTCCTGCATGACGCGTGCCACCTTTTCTTTCACAGCTTCAGTGGACTGAAATCTTGTTCTTTTTTAATGCAGATTTGTTCTTCGGGAACAGATAAAAGCCTCATGGTGCCAGGTCAGGCGAATAAGGCAGATGGTCTAAAACCCGGAAGTTGTACTAGGCTAGAAACATCTTGACAGATAATGCATTGTAGCTCGTTTTGATGGAGAAGCCATGACTTGTTCTTCCACAATTTAGGTTGTTGTTTCCGTACTCTTTTACAGAGTTGAGCAAGCACCTCACGGTAGTAATGTTGATTAATAGTTGACCTTCAGGAACTCAGTGAAGGTACACAATTCCATAAATATAGAAAAAAAATATCATCATCGCTTCGAATTTCAATTTGCTCATTCGTGCTTTTTTAGCTTTCGGTGAGGTTGGACCCTTCCAATGATGGATTGANTTTATTATCCCTCGTAAATTTTAAACAATTGATGAGAGGGAATAAAATAAAAAAATCTATCTGTCCCAGCCAGAACTCGAACCTGGATCTCCTGCTTTCCGGGCCAGTATGCTAAACCAGAACACCACCGGGACGAGCCAGATAACTTATTAGTTAGCTAGTGTGTTGGGAATTTAATAAGTTATCTAGCTCGTCCCGATGTTGTAACGGAAGCATACCGACCCGGAAAGCAGGAGATCTAGGTTCGAGTCCTGGCTGGGACAGATAGATTTTTCATTCTATTCCCTCCCATTAATGAGTTTAAAAAGTGTTAGGTAAAAGTCATAATTTAATTTAAAAAAATTATAAGGACAAATTTTTATGAGGCTAGTAAGAATTAACAGAAGAGCCCTTATAAATAATCACAAAGTACATGCGGGCAGAGGAGTCAGTCGGAATTATTTCTTTTTTTTTTTCATTGGATGGCGTCAAGGGAGGCAGAGAGACATCACAGGAGCTTTATATTCTTGGAGAAAAATAAGATGAAATTGTAGAGACGGGGGAGAGAAAGGGGGTATTAGAAGATTATTTTATATTCAATGATTAAAAAAAAAAAACCCCGAGGCAGTGAGTTGGCGACCAGAGCCTCAGGAGATCTACCCACATCAATGGAATTAACTCCACTTCTTTCTACCTCCAATTTACTTTAGTTTAAATTTTTTTCTCTTATACCAGGAGCTTCAAAGGGGTTGACCAAGGCTATGGAATAAAAATAGCTTCTTTATTCATTGCATTATTATCATTATTATTGTTATATTTTCAGTCTCTCTTTAAGAAGAGTCTTTCGATACATTTTTCCGCATTTATTTTTTTATAATTTATAGACTACTCAATTATAAAATTTTTAAGTAAACTACAATGCAGTAAGATAATAACAAATAAATTTATATGAATTATATATATAAAATAATTGTTTTTAACTTCTACTAATACTACAAGTGCTGAATATGATTGAGAATATCGAATATACTATAAATAACGCTTTAGTAATGAAGAAGAAGGCAGGTATATCTCAAGATTTATGCATCGGGAAGAATAAAAACTTAATTCGACCCAGAGAACTTAATCTCTGAAGTGATCGTGAGCTAGAATAAATCTGAAGTAAATATATTGACTTGAATATCACTGTCACAGCTGAATATAAGATAAGGATTACCGAGTCAGACGCTATGCTGACCTTCTACACTGGTCATACAATTTAAGTATCTTGGAAAATTATATCAAACATGCACGCAATGAAATTAACGCTGTAAAACATGAGATGCATAAAGAATATTTGCTTTTCAAAATAAATAAAAATTCTGTCAAATAAGTTATTCTCGTAAAGACTCTTGGACATACATGCATATGGAGACTTTCTTTATCACTAAAATACGTAGAGGTTTTAATTTTTACAATGGGCATTGTTATTAACCAATTTAACATAATGAGTAAAATAGAGCATCTGGGCGCATGTTTGCCGAGAGTACACATTCGAGACTCAAGTCAGGTCTCGAACCTCTTAACCCTTGAAATCTTTTACAGTCCAATTGGCATTGAAAAAGGGTGGCACCCTGTAGATAGCCTCCACCCCTATAACCCTAAGTTGTTCAACTGAAGGCAAAAAAAAAAAGTAAACATCTAATTTTAATTATTTTTCAAATGGAGAGTTTTTTTCATTAATCATGGAAATGTGAACTTAGGGACAGGACGTCCTCTCTCGTCTTCATGATAGCCCTGAAGATTGCTTACAATCTAAGTCGAAACGTTGGCAGATAATGTTTTTTTAAAAATAGACTTTTGTTAAATTTGTATTTTTTTGGATCTACCTTGACCAAACCCCAACTAAAATCATCTAATACAAATTTTTATTATTTTCATATATTTCATTCTGATGAACCTAGTTGGATAATATTGTGGATGTTGGTGTGGATATCGAAAAAATAACAAGGTTTTTTTTAAACTAAAAACAATTAAACGGTGGGTAAAATAAGTGGGAAATGGTCAAAAACTTTCACAATCTAATTTTTATTTGTGATCATTTTGCTCACCCTTAATTTGGACTTCCACCAGTAAGCAATAAACACATAAACAAAATAAATAATTTCATACAATAAATACAAAGGAATAGAATAAAAAAATCTTACTGTCTCAGCCGGGATTCGAACCTGGATCACCTGCTTGCCCGGCAAGCGCGTTGGCATTTTACACCACCAAGATTAGCCAGATAACTTATTAAATTCCCCGCACTTTACTGGGAGCCTAAAACCCAATCATCTGGAAAATAGTAAGAGCCATTCAGCCTCCAGGCAGAGCCATTTCCAGGAGTCCTCTAATTTCTTGACACAATACCAGATTGTCGTCATCTTTAGAGAAAAAGAGCAACAGATCCTTTTCTTTTGTACAGTAAAAGGAAATTTATGTTATTTGTTCCAGTAAATGTTTGTCATTAAACATGGAAGCGAGTAATTTAGAAACTTCTTTTGAGAGATTAAAATATCGGGTGAGGTCATTTCACACATCCTGGTTGAAACCTTGGAAAGTTGGTGGCATCCCCTGATAGTGAAGGTGACAACCTTCATTAGTATCAGATCGGCGATCAGAGGAGAAAATGTTTTCCTCATAGATCACTGGAAACAGGTGAATCGGCACATCCTTTGAGTGCGAGACGTCCTTGTCTTGCAGACAGCGACTTAAATCAGGGTAGGTCCACTTGCTAAGGTTCTTTACGATTGGTTCCAGTACTGGGTAGTAAGGCAAAAGTAGCAGTCATCAAAGTGGTTTTGGGATTCTCTCCACACCCTTCTGTGTAAGCCGAATTTCAAACTTTTCCTTTTACCGTCAGTACACTGTCGTAAATTTGTTGTACAAGTTTTACAGACCTGATGCCCAAGTTTTATCCTGATCACCAAGACTAACACCACAGTATCCCAGAACATCACTTTAAAAATTCACTAACAGTTTTTTCGGTTTTTTAAAACGTATATTCTCCGCATAAGTAGCAAAACACATCAAGTATATTTACATAACTTCTTTTACTTGAACTCATTTTATTTCTATTGAACAGTACTTTTTAGGTTATGTTTATAACAATTCTTTCCAAAACATAACACGCGAGGCCAAATCCGATCTTACTTGCACAGCGAGAATTATATCCAGAACAAAATAATGTGGAACTGATATAAGGGCAAACATACAGTAACCAATCCTTATATATGTGATTTAGAACTGCACAAAAAGGAGTTAGAACGGCACATTTTGTGTAGACTTGAATCTTAAAAAACACTAATCTAAAGAAGTACAACTGGTAGAGAAAAAATCATTTCATATGTAGAATCAACGCCCTAAATAAGTTTTAAAATTCTAGACACCCAAAACATATTTTTTTTCTGTTGGCCTGTTTAATGTCTAATAACTGAATATTTGCATAAATACATAAGAAGCTGTAATTGACTTCTTAACTTCATACTGTCATAAACAAGCAGAACAAAAATATAGACGAAGAACTTACAGTAATTTTGGAATAATATAAATTGATACAGACTATTATCCCTGAGAAAAATAACAATAAATATTTATATTCATACATTTATGAATTCTTGGTTCATTTTTTACTGGGCAATTAGTAAAGAAAACAAGACGACAATGTCCATAAATAAATAAGAGGGGAAGGGGGGGTGGGGGGATTAACTGAATGTGAAGTAGAAATATGCAAATATATTCACGTGATGAAGTGGGATTGGTTTCTACAAAAAGTAGAGTAATTTATTGCAGAGCTGATTAAAGCAATGCAGTCAATTCCCCTCAAACATTGTACACATGATGTGAAACAAATAACACTCCATTTGATTTCCATACGATTTTCATTTCTCTTCAACTTTTATTTTCTTAGATGAGAGAGACAAGCTCGCCCACATTCTCCTTCAGGTCGCTGAAATTAGCCGAAACAGCGTCGGAGGCATTCATCATAGCTGCGGTCTGACTAAGGATATATTTAGTTAATACATTAGCTAGACAGAGGGCGTATAATATAATAACATACTTTAGTTATGATAAGGCCATTAATATATAAGACCCACAAATTTCGATAAGGCACCCTTTTTAGGATTTGGTTTATTATATGTGAGGGAAAATATTTACAGTCTAGTATCGCATAGAGTGAGAAAATTAAACATTGTAGACCTGTTTATTTATTCTGGAAACAATCTGAAGTCTAACTATTTGAAGAGGTAGGTTATTTGCTAAATAGTATTATTTTATGTTGTTTGTCCTTGACACAGAAATTGAAATCCACACTTAATTGTTCAGTCTTTGTCAAATGTGTGAAGCGTCATGATCCTTAGCTTACATAGTGACATTAAACCTGGAAAAGATAATTTATATCATATACTTAACTACCCATATGCATAATTTATTGCAATTAGTTCAAATCTTGGTTATTTCTCCATGTTTCATATATTTATCAAAATAGGTCTTACCTACCTGTTTCCGAATGGGAAATAATAACAATTCAGGAATACCAGGTAATTGATATAATTACTATTATTCTTAGCTACAGCAGTTAAGTGTTTTAAATGCTGAAATACATACGCCATTAATTAATTAATATATTATTTTAACGAAAAGGGAAACAGGTACGCTCTTTATCATTTAAATGAGTAATCCTCTTTTCAAAACGACAATAACTTTATCATGCTAAAAATTCTTTATTATAATGTTAATTAATTGTTTTTCCGCAAAAAAAAAAAAAAAGACTTTCTTACGAACGAATAAATTAATCCTAGACTAAAATATATTTCAATTGTATTCTTTGCTTTCCAATAGCTTATTTATTCAGTTTACCTAACATAATTCCAGAAAATTATCATTACGCTATGAAGTCATCAATACTTCTTTTCACAAAAAAATTCAGGAAAAACGACAACCAAAGTACATGCATCCCACGCTCCTTAAAGCACATATCACAGTAAGTTCCAAGAGACTTCGAGAATGAAGTTCACAGTAATACCATGCTCTAAAGGATGAAGAAGAATAACAGAAAATTTATAAAAAAGCAGTAGAATTTGAATGCAGAATTTAAATTTTAAAAATAACAAAGTTAAAGCGATTTTGAAATAACTTATATATAATAACAAATTACTTGGACACAAGTTCATCAAACTGGTTTTGTTGTGGATAAGTAATATTTACATGGACAGTGATTGCAGTAATATATTGTGGAATTTCAAATGGTATCCTTTGGAAACAGTTCATTAAGGAGATATGCTTGAAAAATGGCTATTAAGAGTTGAACAAAGTTATAAAAAGTCACACTTCCCCCCTCCCACCCCCCACAAAAAACGAAGCTTTATCCTAACTCGACCTACTACTTTATGAGCCAAGTTTTTAAAATTATCTTAATTTTTTAATGATCCTTCTTCGGGAAGACAAAAAAAAAAAAAATGGTTTTCTCCAAATCGATATAAACTCCGCTAACGCAGGCAGTCCTTTAAAGAGTGAAAAACAAGCATTACTGCTAACAATACCATCACAATAAATGGTACTAATTAAAAATATCTAATGGTAAAAGTTAAAAGGAAAGTTGCAATTTAAATAAAATAAAATAATTGTAAGAAACAATAGGAAGCATTGATTGAATTTCAAAATCCGTTGCTAAAGGAGTCTCCTTGAACGATGCAGATTTATCAACAAATATTACTACGTATTTGCTTTTTCTAAGTAATAATGGAGTACAGAAAAGAGTTAAGATCCTTCATTGAGCGAAACCAGACAGGAATTCCCCAAGGAACCCGACTAGGAAGTAACTGAGGATTGTTGCAGATAGGCCCCATTGGAAACGGGAAAGGAAAGGAATCCAAATGACGTCCTCAAGGAGTGCACCATTCCCGGCCGAACAATGGCGGGGCTCGCTGGATATCCCACAGTTTGGATAGTATGTATTTCCGTCTGGAGGGGATGTGTACGTCATAGGGGCGATGTACCCGTGGGAACAGCGGCTAATGGCGGGAGTTCCTCAGAGAGGGGAGTCTCACCATACTCACATAACTGAGGAGTTTCCGAGCTCCTCCAGAGAGAACAACAACCAAAGAGGAAGGAACTTTAAGCATATTTTTGAGACTTTTCAATTACGAGAAAATATTCCAAAAAGATATGAGCTTTATATTTGCGAAGTATTTATACTCATAAATTTGGTATATCTACTGAAAAACTTTTCTTACAGCTTTTGAACCTATTTGGGTTGTTAGCATGTCACAATGTTTAGAATTCTTTTTTCCCTAAAGGCTGAAATCGGCTAAGGAAGAAGGCATAGAGGGAAAAACGGATTTATAAAGTGTTTTATCTACGATATACCATTATGAGTATAATGGAATATGTAATTGAAGGCAATACATGCAGAACATAACAAACTGTCGTTTTTCTTACATAAATGATCAAGGAAAACGAATATTATGGCTGTAACTACACATAAGTGTTAAGATACAGGGAAGATAGAGCGGTCCCTTTTTCTCAAAATTGCAAACTCTTTTTTCTATGCATCAAACCAACATGTAATGACGGTCATTTTTGGTACCTTAATTATCTGTATTCACCCGGAAATTAATTATCTTTCTTTTAATTCTGCCTGAAAGAGAGACATTAAACCACATTCCATTCTTTACTGATGAGAGGTAATTACATCAAAGTAATTTACATTTGAGTGGACACGGCTTTTGATTTATTTATATCGAGTATAAATAAGAGTAAGTTTCTTTAAATTTTGATTTTAAAAACCTTTAAGATTTGCTTAATGATTAAAGACGGGATTATAGTAAAGCAAATAAGAAACCAAATTTCATAATTACTATTGAAACGAACCAATTTTTATTACATTATAATTTCATTTATTTGGGAGAAAAGCAAACTTAATTTATTATTTTTATATAATGCATGGTATCATAAATATATGATGTTTATTATAGCTAAGCATACTTCTACATTAAGTAATGAAGAGTCTAAACCACAGTAAATACAAACTCATTTCAGATATATTTCATGTTCAACTTCGAGAATTTTCATTAAAAACATTTTGAATGAAATTACTAATATCGCAATAAGGTACTCAAACCTATAAAATTTCGTGATGCAAATTTTACCAGCCTGTGCTGATCATAAAGAAATAAAACCTACTCAAGATTTGTACTGATTTGTACTTCGGCCGCGCGTAACTTTCAGATTTATACAAAATATTATTAAAAACAAAAAATAAACTACTTCAAGATGTAAGAAGAGTATTGTAATAACACGTAATAGTAGTTTGATAATGGTTTTTAATTACAAACTCATAACAAAAATATGATGTATAACCCAAAACTTTCAAACATAAGAAATAGCGTGAGTCTCTTGTATCAACATATGTTGCATTGATTTTAAATAACTGAAGTATAATTTATTAATTATTAAAATAGGATTGAGGTGACGTCACAAGTTACACAAGCTTACAATATATAAATCCTTCCGATTGTTAGGGTAATGAGCCCTATAATAGTGAAAGTTCACCGCAGCGAGGGTATGCAGTGGGGATTTGGGGCCCTGCACAAGCCCAAGATTAAGGGCTGCCAATACAGAAACTTTCTGTGGATCTGTGATCTCTGTATGAGCCAAACTTTACCTTATCAGAAGTACCAGAGCCAGATAAGGAGAGTTGCATCTGATACACTGTTATCGCTCTTATCAGGGATGTTCTTTGAAATCTGCCCTCACAGTTATAGAGTGTTGGTCATCATATGTTACCACAATAAAATACAAAGAGATTGTTAAATAGAATTTAAAAAATGGGTTCCGTCGAAATTAAAGTGATCCGTTCACAGACTTAATCTCCTTTCTTTTCAAGTTCCTAGGATCGAGTCTCGTCCTGGCTAGTTCAATGAGTGTTCATAATAACGTTATAGATGGCCCCTCCCTTAACAGCTCTCAGTAGTGGCATGGAAAAAATTATTAAAAATCTAATGGTAACAAAGAACACTATCATTATACATCGGCAATTTAAAAATAAAAAAATAAATTGCTAGGCAGATATCTACAACACATTAAGTATCCGCAAAAACGACTGTCTTTTAGTGTTAGTCTCCCTTTTAACCATTTAGGGTCATGGTTAGAGAAGCTATCTACAGGTCACCACCTCATTCTAAACATCCATGGCTCACAACAAGCTTTTATTTGTCGATAAATGCTTGCCCTGGTGGGTATTTTAACCCAGAGCATCAGGATTGCGAGACCCGAACGGATCCCATAAGCCACCCAGGCGTCCCCAACTGTTAGTTTTAATTGACAAGAAATGTTAATATAATATTGTAAAACTCAAATAACCAAGCAACTAAGGCATGAAAAATACACAAATACTACTTAGGAGACAACTTTGTCAACTAGTTTCAGTCCCTCATAGGAAGAATAAATGACATAAGAAATAAAAAACAAGAATTTGGGATTTTAATTAGGTAATAAATAATAAAAGTAATTAAACATTACATTTTCAGCTAGTAAAATGTTAATGAATAACTAATGACTTCTCAAAATGGTATTGTTAGTTATTTTGTGGAAGATACATCGAACATCGCGTAATACTCTTTAAGGAAAAGCGTTAAATTGTCTCTCATGGCGGAAGCTGAACTTTCTAAAACAGACATTACTTCGTCGCCATAACAATTTCGCTAGACTTCATTGCTCGAACTCACTAAAAAATCAATTATTCAAAATATGATTATGCTAAGACTATAATCATGGGAGATATTCCCACATATCCAGAAGAAGTCTTCCACTTGCAACTTAATGTTCAATACAAAAATAAATAAATATAAGTAAAATGTAGTAGAACCTTAAAGAGCAGGAGAGAAACACAGCCGCGAATCGATAGGATGAATACTGAATTATTGGGAGACTAAAGGAACAATTGTTCCAGTTCCCAGATCATTGACTTCTCGAGTCAATGAGTCGTTCCTTTGCCACCTCAACTCCTCCTTCCTCCTCCGTGCCCCCTGGAGCGGCGAAGACTTTACCAAACACGCAATAAATCTTGCATAAGCACTTCCTCTTCCGTCGGCCCAATAAATCAAGTGGAAATCACTGCGAAACACTTCCCCCAATATCTCAAAATCACTCCAGCAAGAAAACAGTTACTTTAGCTCAATTTACTAGGCCTTCACAATGCCAAATTATCTTAAATATTTTTAAAATGAGTAACTTACACATGTCAAAAATAAATTGAAGGATGACTTGAGTTACACGAAAATGGCCTATCTTCAAGAAACAGAAAAATAGGAAGTTTTACTACTTGCAATAAATTAATTAACAAATGAATATCAATTTATAAAATTAAATTAATCAATAATACAGTATAATAAAAAATATACAATGAAAATTTGAAATAATAATATTCCTTGTGGTATCAAAATCTGTTACATGTTCTTTCGGTTTTTGTAAAACATATTTCGGGGATTAAACTAATAAATAGATAGAAGATAAATTACTATCATTAAAAATTTCAAGTGGAAATTCGTCTAAAAAGTTAGTGACTAATTTGAGAAGCAAACATTTATCATTATAAAAAAAATATCATTCTTCAAATTGATAATTGAGTGGAGAGTCTATCAGAGGGCTGCCTACGGATTATTAAGTCAGACACTCTCTTCAGTTTTTACCTTAAGAAGGTAATTCTACTCAAATCTGTGTGTGTGGTTTACAGAGCAGTAAGAGACGGGGCGTCCAGCTTGCCTCTCCCCCTAGAGTTTCTGAAGAACAGAGTCGTCAGGAGTTCAAGGTGACGGTGATTGACGTTACGTAAACTCACCCAGCAGTTTAGCTGACAAATCTCCCTCACTTTCGAGAAGATCGTGACAGCAACACGTAATCCTGGAGAGCGGCCGAAATCACCCCTGGCTGTGGAAGACGAGAGGGAGTCCTTTACTGATCCTGTAGGACATCTGCCTCGTCCCTATAGAGAACTCTGACAGAGTAAAACACTCATATAATTCACACATAATGCCTCAAACTTATATGGGACAGAGTGGAGTCAAGGATGTCCTTCACAGGGGTCAGAGAGCGAGAGAGTGATAAAATCAGTTCTTTATTGTCATAGGATGCATATCCTTTCTTCCTGACAATTTTAGGCTACTTATAATTTACACTTTTATATAATTTACACACAAAAAAAATTCTATGTAATAAAATGAAATACAGAATATGTATAAAAATATAAGTAATTGAACAATAACTGAATATTTTATTGGTATATCATTAAATGACTACATACTTATATTTTAAATAATTATATTTCCACCCTAACAAATTCCCCAATGATCACTAAAAAATAAATAACTCTCCTAGTGCTCTCCTAGTCGGTTGCCAAAAAATATTTCAAGCAGGCCTTTTGGAAGACCGACGACCCTTTCACCTCATGTGGCAATATATTTAGCTCCCTCGATGCTGCAAATGCAGAGAGAGAGAGAGAGAGAGAGAGAGAGTGGGCGAGCAGATGAGGCAGGTGACGTATTCCGCTCGTAGGAGAAGCTCCCCTATTCTAGAGCCACATCTAACAGTAGAGAGGCGATCGAGTACTACTTTTCACAATATCAGGAACAAGGAGGTCGGTCTACAGCTGGAAGACTTCTCCGTACATCAAAACAAATAATGCTTTGACAATGTTCGAGGCATGGAAGCCCCGTGTTTGATCAAATACTTTACAACATAGTCACAGGCAGGAATTCAGAAGTATCACTCATACTCAAATACAGCCGATATTCTCAGTAAATGTTGATTGAACAATGACTATGAAAGGCGGAGTCCTTATCTTTGACACGTTTTCTTCGTCTAACTTTTTGCTGCAAATGTCAAGCTATACTGTATATACTCTGAAAAGTAAATAATTCATTTCTATATATAGATTTCTAGAGGATTATAGTCGTACTTTGTAATTTTTTATTGACATTGAGATTATCCTGCTTTATTATCATAGACTACACAAAGATTAGTTTCTTAAATTTGTAATTTTTAGTAAATAATCATATATTTATGTAAAAGCTCTAAGCTTTAAAAAATTATTATTGTTATAAAACAATTATTATTAAAAATAATACATACAAACACACTAAACGTTTCAGCTAAGGTTTTATTAATATTGGTCAGATTTAAATATATTAATGAATTCCGCCCTACTTTTCATATTTAAAAATAAAATGCTAAATTTCATTACAAATAACTATAAACTTTTCTATTCCAAATATTTTGTTTTAAGCGTTATACCTTTATACATTGTATTCGAAAAAAGGGCACAGCATTGGCTATATGGTTTTTTACCTATGTTTGGAATGAACCACCAAGATAAATCCTCTAATATATGATTTAGAACTACCAAGTACAGAACCCAAAGAAATTAGAATGGAGATAAATTATGCTATTTTCTAGTTTTGGAGGGTCCAAACATATCAACAAAAGGAATATAATTTAATTAGAGAATAAGGAAGATTGTTTTTCTTTACTCCACTGTCTTGGAGGAAGGTGCAGCCTACAGGAAGCTGTTCTCTATCTGTATTCTAAACACTTACGGCGCTGACCAGGCTATTATTTCACCATAAGAGATTGCCTTGAGCCGAGCAAGTTACGCCTGACTCAGGAGTCCGAAACGGATACCCTCGGTTAAGCCAGGGTCTCCAAGAACACCGTAATCCAGGCTTTGATTACACATTAAAAAAACAACTAAAAATAAGTAGCATTTACATAGGAGATTTTTTATAACGTTATTGTAGGTTATGGGTGAAAATCTTTGGAAGTAAACTTCTATTTTCTGATTTAATTGACTAGTTGGCTTGAAATATAAAATTTTAATATCAATTAATTAATTCCAAACACACTAAAATAATATTCGGAACCTCCAGAAGATCACCAAGAATAGAAATGCAATTGTTTTTGCCTTGAAATTCAAAAAGAGCAGAAATATTAATTAATACAGTCAGCTTATGAGGTCTCCAGGACAGCTCTCCTATACAACTCATCCACGACTAGTGTAAGGGTGTGACAAGGCCTCTCTGACGGCTCAATGAAGGCCTACCGTAAATCATGCACAGTATGAGACATATGTTTATAAGTCGATAAGTGTAGGGCAAGGCAAGGTGGAATGTTGTCTCGGGCGACTTCATAAACTCTGCAGTCCTACTGGAATTCCCGGCAAGGTAGCACCTGGAGGATTATTTAAATAGACTCCAGCCGACTCTCCTCAGAGTCCCTTATATATAAAACATAAAATCCTAAGCTTTACAACAAATATTTATCTGAAATATATGGAGTAGCATTTTCCTCTGAAAAAAAAAAAATGAATAAGAAATAAGATTGTGAGATTACTTTCACTTACATTAAAGCCTTACATGTGATATAGACAATATTTATCTACGGTAATATGGTAAATAGTCGGGATTCGATAAAAGAGAATATAAAAGTACTTCAAAGTCTTGTACAATGGTTAGTTATTTTATTTTCTGTACATTTAACATATTTTAACAACCGTTTTCGTAGAACAACAATACTTGAGAAAAAAATTTTTTTTTTACTTTTTTAGATTCTCATAAAGTAATGAATTTTTGTTTTTTACTAGTATTAGCCTTCCTTCCAAACTACTATAAACATTCACGTTTCAGGACAAGCTTTTACTAATCAATAAAAGCTTGCCCTGGATTGGATTCGAACCCGCAGCGTAAGGATTGCGAAACCCAAACGGATCCCCTGAGCTACCCAGACGCTCATTAAAGTAACGATTTAAATGACTGCATTCTATTGAATACATACAGCTATACATAC
The DNA here is from genome assembly GCA_000696205.2 of Oncopeltus fasciatus. NCBI lineage: Eukaryota > Metazoa > Arthropoda > Insecta > Hemiptera > Lygaeidae > Oncopeltus > Oncopeltus fasciatus. The sequence continues at coordinate 277,473 of KZ807660.1, read as the reverse complement.
AAATAATGTATATAAATAAGAATACAGCTATTAAATAAAATATGACAGGACTCAATAGATATCCAGATTTAAAAAAAACAATAAAAAAAACTACTAAAAAAAGGACAAACAAATAAAATAATGAGAAAAAACGCTTATCAAAATTGACTTACTGTGTATATGTGTGTGCTAGTAAAATGTGCCTCAACCATTGGGAATTTTGTAATAAGTTATACTAAGGAGTAACTTAATTACTAATTGTAAACCTGCAAAAAACATCAGCAACTAAATCCATTAAGTGTGAAGACGGATTACGAGGAAGGAACGGCAATCATTCGAGGCTGATGAATGAGGCCTGGAGAAAGAAGAAGACATGGTACGTAGAAACAGTACTGAATGATACAAAAACTCGAGAGACGAATTGCCATGGTACCTCAGACAGGCAGATGTTCCACTAAGCCAAGGTTTCCCCAAATCCCACCTATCCTTCTTCTACTTCCCTGACAGGCTTCTCAAGTTCGATACTGTATCGATACATTTCTCCTGCCGCTTCCCTGCAACAATAGTACGGCGAAACTCGAGAGACGAATTGCCATGGTACCTCAGACAGGCAGATCTTCCACTAAGCCAAGGTTTCCCCAAATCCCACTTATCCTTCTCCTACTTCCCTGACAGGCTTCCCAAGTTCGATACTGTATCGATACATTTCTCCTGCCGCTTCCCTGCAACAATAGTAAGGCGAAACTTCATCGTCACTGTCATTTCTTCAGGTAACAGCAAAGGTGGGGACAGTACACTTTGCAAAAAGTCGAGCTGCTCCACTCATTAAAACAGAGTCTGAAGTGTGCTGAATCCAAGAAACGCATTACTGAAAAATTGCCCGCGTATTTTCAAAAATTGTGGAGAAGCGATAGAACGACGGCTCTCATCAAAACTGAACCATTGCAGTATTGCAGTAGATTGTAAACGGAAAAATCCTTGAAACGCTTATCCTAGGAGGGAAGCAAAGCGAAAACTGTATTTGTGTGTATATACACATGCATACATATACATACACATATATACTACTTTAATATGGCCTGGAGGTTTGGGAGAAGTAGGACTTAGCCAAGGTCTTTTATTTTCAACATTTTTTTTTCTACTATTTACTAACATTTAATGAATTATTTAAATATATAAATGAATACAACCAACCTTACTGAATAGTGCAAAATAAAAGTTAACATTAGCTCTTCCAGCAGTTTCTATAAGTCCATACATTTTTTTAATTACTAATTCAATTTGATATTACTCCATTGACTGAAAATTAAATTGAAGTCATCATCGTGATCATTTAATCAAAATATTAACATTAATTCTTCGAGTAAATCATCGACGATTAATTACTATGTTTTGTCTATAGGATCAATTTATGATAGACTCGGGGATAATAATACATAACATTGGCATTAATATTACTAAAAAAATTGAATTAATATTAAGGTATTGAAATTATAACTGGTCTAATAAGATGATTTGTGACACTGGTTTAGAGGAGACTATTGATCAATACACAGCATTTTAAGAATTCCTAGATACATTTGTACCCGGAAACAATAGAATGACTTCAAGTGAGTTTAAGTTAATAACAAGAGAATAGTCTTAAAATGTATTTAACTAAAATGAGTTATCCTTAAGGAAAGCTTATTCATTCTTACTTCTATAGGAAGGAAAAACGGATTAAATATTTTATTTGGTTGTGGTTTTTTATCCCACGTAAATTTTAAACAATTAATGAGAGGGAATAGAATAAAAAAATGTGTTTTTTCTCAAGTGCACCGGTCCGGATGGCAGGAGATCCAGGTTCGATTCCTGGCTGGGACAGATAGATTTTTTTATTCTATTCCCTCTCATTCATTGTGGAAAAACGGATTATTCACAGAGGAAAATCAGCTAGGAATCTCGTAAGACAAGTCCAAAAGCATTCTGACACGTTTAAAAATAGATCGAGTCAAGGATAAAAGTAATAACAACAAATACCTCTATGAACTATAACAAACACGTTGAGATGACATTAAGGAGGTGAAACAACAGAACAAACACAACTTTGAGAGACAAAATGGATTTGCTGCCGCGATTCAAGTGTAACCTCAGAGGAACGCAGTCAAACTGGGAGCGCATCGTAAGTGAACATACACAACGATATAATGGACTTGGCTCGAATTTCCAACATTACGCGGTATGAAGTAGAGTTCACATGAATATGATGATCCTGAAAATAAATATATATTATACCAATAAAATAATGTTATACAATAATGATATTACTAACATGATAAATGAGTGAAGTCTTGAGTAAATACATACTCAACTTCGCCCATAGAAAGAAAAGAGAGGAGAAAACAAATAAGATAAAGTTCAGGTAAAACCATTACATTAGTAAAAGGTGGGTAGTAAAAGAGTCTAGGCGATTAACTAAAAGATTTTAATTATTAGGAGAATCCTTCTCAGAGATTCCTTGAGAGGTTGCTTAAATAGACACAGTAAACAGATCCTCGATCCAAATTAATGAAATTTTCAAAATAAGAAAGATAAGTGGAAACAGGACACACTAGTACTGAAAATAACCACGACTGTGATGAAAACCCTTGGATGGAGTAAAAACTAGCCTTTATAGTCCGTGAATCAGGCACAATTTGGAAGTCAAAACGTATTATACGTTATACAAAGGTTTAGAATAGGAAAATCTTACTTTTGGTCAGTCTATTATACACCACATAGTAAGTGCAATATCTGACTTCTTATCAATGTTTCCATTAATAATGATAAGAGAAAGAAGGTAAATCTATCCTTATTGTACTATATAATGAGTGGGTATAAATACTTAATAAACAGATATAAATAGAACGGATTTGATGATACTACTAACTAATAATATGATTACCTATTTAATGTGTGGAAGAAAAACACTCAATAGTCAGCTACTTGATGATATCTATAAAAGGTATAGTTAGGCAAGGATAAGATAAGGAGTTTAAGGATGTCTGATTACAAATTTCTCAATCAATCACAAATTTTGTAGTGTTAAATTATATATAATATTATCAATATATGGGATTAGGATTACCCTCATCAAGTTCCATGGGGATTTCTATTGATCCCGCAAAGCCATTCTATAGGTTAAAGGAAGGGTGTTCTAGCTACTAAATTGCTCGCTCAAGTTCTACCTGGAGAAGGGGGCTGGTAGAGGTAATATCGAGGCGGCTGGAGAGGCTGGAGGTGGCCGTCGATATGGAGAGAAGGAGGCTCCAGCAACCCTGGAGCTGGAGATAAACATTACCTGCCCCTTGGATATTGGTTCCGCCAGGGGCAGGCCTCGTTCGGGTGATAATTACCCCCTGACACCGCGTTCCCTCTCGTAATAAACTAGATATTCCTATTTTATAGTCTTTTCAGTTCTATTTTCGGGGAAGAAGTCTAATTAGAACATTTCTTAAGTGTTTATGGATTGGATTCGTAAGAAGAAAAAAGTAAGAAGGATGAACTATTTGTCAACAAAATCAATGATCTTATATTAGTGGTTAGCTGTAATCTTTACGTCTTTTAGCACTGATAACTAACTTGTACCGAAGTCATTGCGACGAGTGTGGTAACTTTCCTTCATAGACCTTGGAAAACCCTTTTCACAGGGTAACTAGAGAGTTAGACGACGAAAATGTTAGGTAATACTCTTATTTTTTTATTGGCAAATATTTTCCTCGCTGGCGGCGACTACAATGCGAAACATCTACAATAGGGCTCCAGGACGACTAACTCCCGTGGTCGTACCCTGAACACTTCCCTTTCCTCCAGGCTTCTCACAACCCTCTCTCCTAAAACCCCTACTTACTGGCCTACAGATGGCAACCGGGTACCAGATCTCATAGACTTTTTTGTCTGCAAAAGCCTAAATCCATTCCAATCCTTTACAACTACAATCAATGACCTTTTCTCTGATCACAGCGCCGTACTCCTGACCATCTCACTACAACCCATCCCAAAACCAACTCCTCCGTCACTGGTTAACGGCCAAATTGATTGGGATAGGTTCAAATCCCTCCTTGAAGACACCATAAACCTCAGAGTTTCCTTAAAATCCCCGCAAGACCTTGACGATGCTGTACAATCCTTCACCTCTGCTATTCAACAGACGTGCTGGATAGCATCCAAACCTACCTCCAAAACCCATTAAATCCCAATTCTTTAAAGAACAAACCCCTTCCCATCCATATACAGACTCTTATACTATCTAAAAGACGAGCCAGAACCACATGGCAGAGAACACGACACCCAATCGACCACCAAGCATATAGCAAACTGAGCCGTTTAGTGACACGGGAACTCAGATCTTATCACAATAAGGAATTCAACAATTATCTCTCCTCACTCACAACAGAAGACAAATCCTTCTGAACTGCCACCAGGCACATGGGGTACATTCATCTTGACTCCAGAATAACATGGAAAACTCATACAAACATCAAAATTAGCAGATTCTACATCAAATTGTATTCATCGTGAAGTACATGCTTATTAAAATATTTATGTATGACTGTCTTTTTTTTTTTTAATGTGTATTTTTTTATATTAACATAGTGTAAGTATTATTATTATTACTAGTAGACAGCACATAACAAGTTGCACAAAATGTGTGGAATGTAATTAGTAATAAAGTTTTATTTATTTTTTTTTAAATTGGCAAATATAACGATATATATTTAATTTTATACCTCCCTAGGTCCTATGTGAAAAATAAAATACTCAAAATTACTCAAATAACAAACAGTTTTATGCAAAATAATTTTTAGTAGGAAATATCTCTTTAAATATGTGTAATTGGACGAAATTATTGTATTCCAAGACATATATTTAAACTGTCTAATAAATATACTCTGAAAAATATGTCTAATAGACCTTTACTTTGAGAAAATAATGTTATTCGTTTGGTACCATTCATTTGGACAAATCCTTCATTTGTACAAATTCATTGGTACAAATCCTACTAATTTTCACTGATTCTACGAAATCTGTCACAGCTATCTGTAATGTTCTTCATTAGATGCAATATCGAGAAAACATGAATAAACAACTCGTGCACTATAAAGCACTCAGCAATGTTTGTATTGAAGTATTTATGTCTGAACTGATTTAATAATGTTCTTCAACACGTACAAGCCTACATTAAGCAATTGTGTGGAAATACAGAGATGCAGGTAGGCATTCAATTAAGGACTGTTATCCAATTTTGTGTACAATTAAGTAGTTGAGTAAGCCCGAAGGAGTAATTAAGCACAGAACCAAAATAGAGCAATTAAGCAGTTAAGAATGCATTAAGGCGGTCAGCCAGTGAATATCCTCAATTACCATTCCACTGGTCATAAGTGGGAATGTATCCCGAGCTGTTATATATGAGGATATATATGACTTGACGGGGTAGAGGTGATACAATTGCATTTATAGCACATTCAGGACTCTGCGCGATTCATTGGCCCCTAGGAGATCAGTATGGATCTCACAAGCCTGGCGCTGTGGGTTCGAGCCCCGGCCACGGTTTTTACAAGGAGATAAAACCCTGTTCTACGTATTTATAGTAACAACGTCTACCTTAATATAGCTCCTCTCTCTCCATGACTAAGTAAATGCATAGGCATGAAAATTAAATATAGAATAAATAAAATATAGGCTTTAGTACAACCTTTCTAGCTGTTTCGTTCCCAGGAATTTTTCTTAAGTCCCTTAATATTTTTTTATTCTCTGTTACAAAACGGATGTGACTATTTTCAGGTATAAGGTTAACTAAAAAGAAATATACCGCAACCCGTTGCGATCAATAGAAATTAACTGAAAGCAAAATAGCTAAATTGACTAAACTTGACGCTTCCTATCGGCATTCGCACCGGCTATTATAGCAATAGTAAGATGAAATTGAGCACATTTAGCTGATTGAATCAAAAAGTATTTATCGTGAAGAGCAAGTTGATAAAACAACATTTATCTATGTATTGTTATGTAACTCGTACATAAACAAGTTTCATATATATTAACATCTCATGAAAGGAATAACAATTAACAAAGTAATAAATTCTGGTATCGTAAATTGAATAGCTAATAAGGGAAAGAAATTAATTCTTATCAGTCTGCCTAAGGGATATTGTCCGAATTTCAGCCTTGCAGAAAATGTAAAAAAATTGAGTGAATCGCTTTACTTAAGCGATGCTTTAAACTGACAGTACAAATTACAGAGCGCTTCAAAATAAATGCAAATAACTTGCTTTGGAGATTTTGTAAAAGCAGGCTCATAAGGCATAGGGAAATATGTCCTGCCAAAGATACGACAGGGAACGAGGCTGAGGCAACTGTGGACTCACCACAACCTCTGGCAGGAATTTCCTCCGAACCACTGAGGAAGACGATCCTTGAGGCTGCTGTACGCGACTGAAGCCGCAGAACATACAAAGGTCTTTGTGTCAAATGGAAGAGTCAATAGAGGTGGGGAATCATTTTCCCTTGAGACCCCCCACCTCTCTTTAATTTAATGCAAATAGGCAAACAATGCTGAAATAGCAAGGAGTGGGAGAGTACCGGATATTTATCTTAATGTTAATGAAAAAAGGAAAGCAAATCAATTTTATGTTTAACGATAATCAGAAGGAAAATAGCTAATCATGACAATATTTACAATTTCAAATATAAATCTAATTTATTCTATGATTTCTCAAAATAATGTATCAGGGCTTGCTGTAAATTTTTTAATTAAGCATACACACAGAAGAATAAATATCAAAGTAGGTCTGCACATTTTTATTACTGTTTATTATAATAAATTTCTTAAAATTATGAATTATTACTTCAGTATTATATAATAATAAAAATGAACACAATAATCAACAATAAGCACCTATGAGAACCAAATTCGTTACTCACATTTAATTAAAACTAAGATTTAATATGAAGAGAGGATTGTCGGGATTTTGGTGACGGTAGTTAAACGATTAAAAACTAATCTGTAATCATAATAGTTTTTATTTCTCAATTAACTCTACATCGTGACTGATTTAGAGATGAAGTAGACTCAGGTGAGCACGAGTCTCTCTTCCCCCACCCCCCTCACTCTATTTGCCCTGATGAGGGCCTGTAATTCAGGCCGAAACGTTGGTTAAAATAAAAACTTTTTAGGTTACAAATTACCTTTTAATTCTTCAACCACACTAGGTCGTACTCCCTACAATCACTCTTCACAGAACTTGACAGATTTAATAATTATTAGACATATAATTAAAGATAATTAAAATGACAGTATAAATAAAGGAAGAAAACAAATGAATCAAAAATACTTCTATGATTGCTTTCATTGGTATAAGGAAGAAAGAAAAACGATACACTGAAGAAATGATCTTAGAAGGAAGTGTGCTAATGAAAACCAACCCAGCTGGTGCGGGATTTAGCCAAGCAAATCATCGTTTATTCAGGCCCAGTATAAACTTTGCCTCGGCGAATGCCCTTGTTTTGGTACGCTTTATCATAATATGTGTTACATTTCCTCCACCTTAGTGAGAGTGACTTCCAAATGCTGGACTGAACTTGTGTCAGTTCCTCAAGTCTTTCCCTGAAGTCTGTGAAAGCAGAGGATCACAAATGTGGTCTTCATCAATGGTTACGTTTAATTTGTCATAAGCTCAATATTAAGTTTGAAAAAGGGGAGGGGGGTTATCCTGAAACGCTGTTAGTTGTGAAGAGCTTGAAAAAAAAAAAATGTTGAGGATGTATTTATTCCCGACACAAGACACACTAGAGAAGGCGTGTGGTCACCACACAGTTCTGGCCGACTGATTTTTCCCCCATTCAATAAAGAATGTTACTCGATTAGGGCTGGGTGTTCCTTAAGAGCACACCAGGAATCCTCTGAATCATAACAAGCAGGAGCACAGAGACCGGAGGCTATTGGCTCAGGAGTCTAGTACCTTAACCACGAGCTCCCAAGTCAATAAATTTTAACTCATTATTGAATAAAACAATTGTATTAGAATCCCCCTACTCTGCTTAGAAAGTACTAAAATTTAAAAGTACTTTTCTCAAGAAGGTTTCAAAAGGGTTCTGAAATACTTCATTGAATTGATTTGAACTACTATATTTCAGTGTAGCCGCCTGACTTAATTTTATCTCTTAATTTCCTTGTGCCGAATGGTTCTATGACTCCTCCATCTGCACACAAGTCACAGGCAGTTTAAGGGCGTATATATGTAGAAGTACCATATACGCGCATATACTTCGTGAAAGCAGAACTAATTTAACATTCACTACTACTATATCAACTATAAGCTCTAGCTTAGTCTCCCTGACAAGAAGTACAATGTACAGCTCAGCTTTACATTTCATTTAAATTAGATATTTTAAATATAATACATAGTCTCAAATTTTGTGGTGGATGTTTAAAATTTACATGTTTATAATTCAAATAATATGGTTAAATTATTTATTTTACTTAAAAGTTTATTTTTGGTAGATAAAAATAAACAAAATTATTCTCAGGTTTTTTTTTATATGTCTTGAAACATTGTTAGACATTTTTCCAAAGAAGGATCAGTTTCCCCAAGATGGAACTTCAGACTCAGCAGCAAATCCATAAATTCTGTCCACAGATAGCAGAAGAGAAGCTTTGATCTAGCCAGAGCTAGAAACCAACAGGATACTCAAAAGAAAGAAGGAAAAATACCTCAGGAGAAATACATAAGTAAGAGAGAGAAAGGAATGAGGAGATCACAGTGAGTAGTCTTCCGAAAATAAGACTGTAAACCGTGTTACATAAAATGGAAAAACTAACAAAATTACAATTTAAAAAAAAAAACTTTTATTTGAGTTTCAGTATAAGAAAAATAATATCATTGTTTAAAAATCAGGAATATTATATTCTAATGTCAACATTTCACCAATAACCTTATAGATATCTTCAAGGGTTACCGGTGATAACTGAGAGTTGTCCCAAAAATAAGAAACTAGTTATTCCTTTAGAAATAATATTTTTGCTGCGGTTTTTTATTCAAAGTAAATTTTAAACATTTAGTGCGAGGGAACAGAGTAAAAAATCTAACTGTCCCAGCTGGTCTAACTGGGCTCCTGCTATCCGGGCCGGTGCATACTAGTGCTGGGAATTTAATAACTTATCAGACTGGTCCCGGTAGCATAAATGGTAAAAGCACCAGCCCGGATAGCAGGAGATCCAGGATCGAGTCTTGGCTGGGACAGTTAGATTTTTTATTCTGTTCCCTTTCACTAAAAATTGCTAAAACTTTAATATACAATAAATATTCACGATTTATTTTCTGTAATTATTATTGAAGATGTGAAAAATCCGTGAGCAATTATTACTTGTAACTAAGTCTAAAATATTTTCATTTTCCCAAAGTGTTCTATGCTCAATTTTCATGCACAAGCTGATGCGAATTCCATTCTCTCGTGCTTTTGAGAATCACAAAAGTTATAAGGAACGCGTCATTAGGCTTTGATGCTGCGAGAGGACTGCTCGGGTCGAAAGGAGAACAAAGACACAGGGGCAGGGGTAAGAGAAAGAGTCAGTGGAACGGTATGAGAGAGATAGACAGATAGCCAGTAGATAGGAAATGAGAGAGAGAGAGAGTTTGGTGCCCGCTATCTCTGAGTTCTTACGAAGACATCAAGAGCGGCTGCAAGCCATTCTTAGGGGAAAAAACATCCCTTTAACGAGGGGGAAGAAAAAAGAAAGGAAATATATAAAAGCCAAGATCAAAGTAAATGTGAGTAAATGGAAATACATAAACTAATCGTTACAAACATGCAAATTTCCATGACTTAAAATAGCCGAATGATAACTTCACATTTTCTTTTTTGGAAAACAAATACTGATTCAAGGCTGAAGAAAAGTTCAGTAAAATATGACTATTAAAACCATTCCATTTTCTAAAAATTAGCATGGAACATGAATTGTTATCAACATTGAATACATCACATATACCTTAAGCTATGCCAAAGTAGATTTACTTGCCGAAATAAACCTGCTGCAAATCACATTAAAATCCGTCAGGGATGAAATCCTCCTTCTCAAGTAATCTCTACACCTACAGAATATAACTTTATTAATAAATAAGACTATTTAGTAGGTAATGTGGATTCAGAGTCATCTTTTTTTTTACTAAATATTACGCCTGCTCCAGCGAAAAAACATTGATTGCACAACATTTCAGGTAAACCCCACTAGCATTCGTCCCATTTCGCTCAATTGCAAATTTAATTTCAGTATATTTAAAATTTAAAAGTGATATACCAAATTTCATTAAGAGAAACAACTAATAGCAAATTCTAGGTCGTAAAATTAAAATATACGGTTCAGATAAACACCCATTTCTAATAGTTCAGTTTTGTTCTCTAACCCTGAAAATCGTTCTTTTATGTATAAACAAACCTATATTGAGTTTAATTAATAAAAACTGATTATCTCGCCTTCTTCATTAAAAATCTTATTGTACCTACCGAATTTTGTTCAAAAGCAAATTTAGCCATACGTTTAGCATTTATCAGCTGCACGACGAATTCCATTAGGGAGAAAGGAAAGCTGTTGTAGGTAGGTGGGCTGTTGGCACACCTACACACTCACGAAACATGCCACATTAAGGGGTGGCTCTTAGAAACAATATGAACAACGCGTCAACATTTTGGCTTCAACGGCTACCAGATAATAGTAAAAAAAATTGCGAAATACACTGTGGACTACGATAACAAGAAAATAGAAAAGGAATTTTACTTACTATAAATTCCCATTATAACGCATCAAGTGCAGGTTTCACAAAAAAAAAAAAGTTAAAAACTTGTTATTTAAAAAAAAATTATATTTAATGAGTCTAACAAGGTATTAGTGACTCCTAAAATAAGTTGAGTAAATTATAAAAAATAATCATAAGCAAATCATATTGCCTACAAAACATTTGTCAGGCAAATAATGAGAAACTTATAAACAATAAATTTTGTTCAACGTTTTAACACTACTTCCTCAAAGTATATTTCGAGTTTAAGAATTTATATCCTATCTTTTAAGTGGTCAAGGATGTTATTAAAGCTTAATTATTCCTGTTTGTTTAATTGATATTTAAGCACGCTAGAGCATTAAGAATTATTTTACTCAAATTTTATAATTCCCTTTTCTTAATTATTAGACAAAATAAATTAAATAAACGATATCGACAAAACCGTAAGTCAATAATAACTTGCTAATTTCTTCAAAGCGTATGCGAAACATTTTCCGAAACGAAACTTTTTATTAATCTTAAATTATATATATAGGAGATTGTTAGTAAATTATTTTATAAATTCAATTTTTTTATTAATGGAATTCATACGTATATTCTCTAAATAAAAGTAAATATAATTCTAAAGCAAATTATTTCTTCCCTTAATTAAAACACTCATTGAAGTCTAACAGATGTTAATACCGTTATACAGAGATGTAAAGCACAGTGCTGCGGTTACTATCATAGGACTGCAATACATCACTCAGGGATATTATTACATTATAGTCGATTATCGATTAATGGCAATGTAATGATTTACCTAATTATGTATTATGATACATTGCTGTATTGCATGTACTGAAGAAGTATGACTGACGTATTTTACAGTGTTTTCGTCAACTGTAAGGTACTCGTTCTAACGCATATAATTAAACCAATGGAATTCCAAGTTTGCTGTTCCATAAACCAAAGGGATTCCGGAGTATAATGCATACATGGAAGAATAATGTCAAAAACTTGCCAATCAAAAAAAGAAAAAAAATGATATTTCATTGGGCATATCAAATATTATAGACCAGATGCGAAATGAAGAAAACTCAAAGCCACATCCGAGGAAGAGATTACGAAACACAACGTTATCTCTGCCATGAAATATACGACTAGCAATAGTCGATAATACGACTAGTCCCGGCTGAGGTAGTAAGATTTGTTCATTCCCTAGTATTTCTTGTACGACTAGTAATCACCTCATAACTCGGGATTCCATGCTTCATTATATCAACTGCTTTCTCCAGCCGCCTTATACCATCCAAAGCAAACAGACTAACAAAAGTGTATACCGCCCAAATGATTCGGTAGGGAAGGTAAAAGGAACAGAAAGAACGTCCCCTCGGGGAAGAGCAGACGTCAGTCAGCTAACAAACGTCGGGTAGATTATGTTGGAGCACTGCTGGAACAACATCTCGGGGCTCTGTTTGCCTGGAACGGCCATTATGCAAATACCGCGTCTGGCTGACGGGAGGCCTCCATCGGGAATAGTGAAGTTTAATTCTGGAAGGGAGCAGCTAGGGATGCAGATCTGAAAGCTTCAAGACTCCGATCTATCAACGCTCAAGAGTAGTTCCAAACAACTCGCGGGAATGTTGTTAATGGGTCCTCGCACTGGAGAACGCATCAGCCAGTGACCTTCCATAATGATAGGTTCCAGCTCCAGGGGGGACCAGCAACCAGTGCTTAAAGGTGTCAGGGGATCGTGTCTTCCCAAAAAAACATGCTTCGAGGGTACTCAAACCACCACATCCAGACATATATTTTTCTTTAAAAATAATACAGAACTTTGAGGATGAGCTATTGATACAATTATATCCAAATATATTTCGACAATAAATGAATAAACGTGAGTGTTTACATATATATATACTGAACCTTAACCAATCTTAATAATGATAGGCGGCATTAATTAAGGGAATAAGATATAAGGATCCTTAGCAGATTAAATTAATAGCTTGGCAAAACTTAAAAAAAAAAAAAAAAAAAATTACTCCTTTTCTTTTTTTAATGTGGGGAGTATGAGTCTTCCTTCGCTAGAGGTTCGCAAAAGACAAATGAATACACGAAATATTGCTCTTTGTACCTCTTAGTTAAGTGACCAATCCAGCATAGGCATAAACATCTTTCCATAGCCATTCTCCTAATTTCCCAATTTTCAGGAATTGTCACATTCGGTTCTTGGAAGCCACCTGGCTTATCCTCGTATTAGGATTTTAGTTTTGACTATTGAATGACTGTTGGGTCGTTGCGACCTTGTACAGTTCTCTTCCAGCTTTCAAGAACCTGTGGAGAATCGATACTATCTGCTCTAACTCTAATCAAACTTATTGACAGGGATAAAATGTACAAAGTACATGTACATGTACAAAGTGAAAAAAGTTCAAAAAAAAAGGGCGTTAAAAGGAGAAGAGATAAAATTCTATATAGAAGAATCAGTAAGAGAGAACAAAGAAGAACTGGAGGGAATTTCGGAAGTAGGGTTTTCAAATCAATTAGAAATAATGTGTATGGGACAGGGGAGATAAAGGCCCAGCGGGACTGTAATACAGCTAATGTAGTGTAGGAGGCCTCCCATAACTCAGGAAGGCTGTGGTATATTTCTCCGGGATAGATCCTGGATAATTTACCTCTCCCTACCATTCGGCATCAATCCTGAGAGGCATTGCGGCCGGGCGCAACTCCCATTCGGTCCGCGTCCACTCGCAATGAGTCTCTCCTCAAGCCAGGTAGCAACGAGAACTAGGCCTCAGTCTGCCGCGGAACAATACCGTCCTGCTCATGAAGGAAGAAGACGAAAGATTTCTTTTTTTTTTTAAATATGGAATTAAAAAATCTAATCGCCTAAAGTGCGCTGGTTTGGGTTAGGTCAAAATGTTGATAATGAAACTAACTATTACTGTCTAATCATACAATAAATATAGAATAGATAGAAGTAAAAATGTGTGTGTTTGTGTGATCACTTTGACCCACTATTATAGCATACAGCGCTTTTATTCAGAAGTAAATATATTGAGGGTCTTATAAATAATAAAAGAAAAATTTATTTTGAAAAAGTAATTTATATCACTTTACTAATAATTAAAAAGAAATGCAAATTTTATAAGAATATAATAAGGAAATAAAGCGATTTTTACTTTTTTGTACTTGCGATAAAGAGCGTTGAAGGTGTAGTAGTTGAACCAAGAACAGAACATACCTAAAAAATACAAAATATATAAATGAAAAAATAATTAAAATATATTCTTCACAATTAAAGTAGCAGTAAATGACATATATTTATAGTATTTTATTATTTAATAAAATAAACGCATACAAAAAAATACTTACAGAATCTCAATGAAGCTTAAGCGATTATTTTCTAAAATATTCCGTGATTACACACAGATAAGAGGAGGAGGTCAAAGAATTCTCTGCCCACCTATGAAGGACATATACCTTATCATCTTTATCTAATCAGTAGTTATATTCACACAAAGTTCTCGGCCTACCTATGAGGGAAGGGATTAAGATAAAGGACTTATTCCTTTCATCAGTTTGCACATGCCATTCCATTGCCACATGCACACGTCTCATTAAGTGATGGCCACGATTGACACCTTGGGCTTTGATTTAATCATCATAACAGCCCAGATCTAGCTAGCCCTCAGTGACTACTTTCTATTACCGAAAGTTTCAAAAAGGACCTCATTTAAGGACGAAGACCAGCTCAAAGAGGCTAATATACCCAAATCCATGGTATATACACAAAATCAATAGAATTATATATATATACAGAATATCTTGATTTATCTACGCAACATCTCCTAAAATGAGTACGTTAAAATTAGTAACGAGAGAAAATAAAAGGTCAAGTTACAAAGCAAAAATATACCTTAAATATACAAACATATCTCATATGTGAAAATTTATAAAGAAATGTAAATAAAAGCCATTAAGTAACAGAATTTATTTATTTTTTTTAATTTAAGAATAAGAAGGTAAAAGTGTGTGTCTGAAGGTGAGTTTGCCAACAAGAATACATACATGATACATGAACCTGTTTTATGGGAAGGTCTGGAGAGTAGTTCGGTAATGGATTTTCCTTACACAAATTGTTTTTTTGTTTTTTTTTTGACTCGCAGTCGTAAAACACAGATATAATATTCATGAAGGTTTCACATAAACTTGTTTAAGATAAAATGAGATAAATATAAATAAATTAGATTATATTATTGAGATGTTTACTTTAGCCAAAGAAAATAAATTAAGAAAAATTCGAAGTGAAGTAAAAATAAATTTTAATGTCCTTAGCTGCCCCATTTTTCCCAGTTCCCTCTTGATGGGTGGATACATTGCTGTATTTGCTGTATAACGACGTTCTAGTGTGGTCGGCCCGTTTGACTGACCACAACGAGAGTAGAAATACGGTCGGTCACCTGGTTATAGAACCAACCGCACATTTTTTAAGTTTATTATCAATAAAATGTTTATTTATCACACAATCTGGAAAAAGATAACGTATCTATATCTTAAACAGCTTTTCGACAGTCATAGTTTTACTTACTAACAGATTGTCATAGTAATAGCATATTAAAATTTATATTTTGTAGGAGTCAATGAAGGAGAAAAGTTTAAACAAAAAATTTATATGTTTCGCTCATTTATAACTCACTCTGAGTTTAAATATTGTAGCTATGACTTATAGAATACAAGAAAAATTATGATAAAATAATAGGGGATGCGTACTTTTGAGAAAATGATAGGAAAATTATTTTTATATTTCCTCGTAAAAATAATATTTATGATTCATAAATTCTAATTCAATTTATAAATTATACCTAAAATTCAGAGTAGTTTTGTTAAAATTTACAGTAAAGTTGATTGGCTCCATACTTTATCTAAAATAATTTAGGAAAATTAATTTGTACGTCAATTACTGCTTAAAATATTTTTCAAAACACTAATAATATATAAAAATAACGAATTTTCCATTAGGACTTCCTATGGTAAGTAAAATTTGGATTAAGAAGAGTTTATATATGGTAAGTTAGGTGGACTATATATATACATATAAATATAATAACTAAAACTATAAAAAGATGCAAGGAGAGGATGTGTGAAGGACGCAATAGATATTTTAAAAGCAGTTGCTGCTGTTTCAGTTTCATTAAAATAATAATAATTTCCATTGAATAGAAAATGCTCCAAGACAAGCAGTCTCCTGACATTCAGAGTATATTTATGAAGAAACGAAGAACAATTTATATTTGCCATAAATTTCATAAAATAATTTGTTCGGTGCAATCTGATCCTCCTTATTCTCATCAGTTCTAAAATACTATCATAAAGGGGTGATAAAGATTGAAAATTACATATAAATAAAAACTGCTAACATATTCCATGCTAATGTAGTTCAGTATCACATGGTGTATACCATCAGGAGGATGGTAAGGATGCAGGAAGGAACGTAGCAATTGAGGTTGTACTCATAAAACGTTTTTTAACGATCCTGTCAACTAGATATATTTGACATCTAGTTGATAATGGCCAATTTCTATTGTAAAGAAAAAATTATCTGCTTGCATATATTCATACAAATTTTAATTCATAGTAATTAATAACAGAAATTACTTTATTTTTAGACGAATACATATTTAGGACGCAAAAATAAAAGAAATTATATAATATAAAATAATGAGCTGACTTTAGAAATTAGATATACCTTCAAAAGACTAACTACATTATGCTTGGAGTAACTGATAAGGATAGGATCGTTACTTGAAAAAACAAACAAAAAAACTTGCCCAATTGCAACCTGAATAGCTTGCTTTCCTTACGAGAAATTTACTAAAATCATGAATATAATTATTTATAAAATTGTATTTTTTAGATTTACCTTGATCGAACCCAAACAAAAACATCTATTGATAATGTCTACGGTCAAAAACACTCCATTTAAACTTGATTGTCTACTTTTTTTTATTATAGAAAGCTCTCATAAACTAACAACTATTCAATTGTTACTCCACGTTGTTGGTAGAAGGCACAAGTCCGTAAAACAGTTGCTCATTGGTGTCCGCCGAGTGAATTACTACGATTTCGTGGTTGATTCGAAACTATGTAAAATTCATCCCAAGACATTCCAAGAAGACATGACAGGACCCTCTGAACAGATTGTAGAATGTCAATTGTTTCATGAAAACAAGATTTACTCACAGCTGGACTGAGCATTCATTTCTGATTCTTCTGTAGACTTCCATGTTAAGTAAATGGAACGAGTGAAAACCAAAACCGTGAGATAATTATAAACAAATAAAAAATAGTTATACAATAAATGCAAGGGAATGTAATAAAAAATCTCGTTGTCTCAGCAAGGCCCTGTATCTCCTGCGATCCGGGATAGCGTGGTAGCCAATTACACCACTGAGACTAGCCAGATAACTTATGTTGTGGCTGAGACAGTTAGATTTTTTATTATATTCCCATGCATTTATTGTTTAAAATTAATGTGGGATTAAATACCACAACAAAATAATATTTATATAAAAAAAAAGAGAATAATTGGATTTGATGTCGATCAAGAGAAAGACACAGATTTAGCGCCTTAAACAAGGCAGCATTATCATGAGCAGATATACGAATCAGTCCTACAAATAAGTAACGTAACACCCATGATTTGTCTAAATTGCGTTTTTATGGACCTCTAATGCATACTTCCAACTGAGTTTTCAGACTACACTGATAGAAATTCAACTCAAATTTTGCCGCGAGCAGAAAACACACCGCTATACGAGCTCGGAGCTGGATTTTCAACTTATAATTACTCTCGTGTTTGAAAATGCTGAACTGTTCGTCACAAACGGGCAAATGTTTGCTTCCATTTCCCGCGTTGTACAATAATGCGATCTAGGGTAGATAATGCAATCTGATTCACGACAGATTATATCGGAGATCTTGCCCATCATGCTTATAAATAAATTACAAAGATATATTTATATACAAAATATATTTTTCCCTTTGTGGGAGCTTCATCTTGAAATCTTTTATTGCCAAGCAAGCAGTTGCTATTTAAAACAAAAATCCTCAAGCCAATCCATTTAATACCACTCTCCCCAGAAATAACATAAAAATTCATGTAAACATTAAATTTCCAAATCATCAGCAAACCATAAGAAACGATTTATATCTTATGGTTTGCTGATGATAGAACCATAACCATATGGTCTTATACTTTTATCATATATTTATATAGGACTTCGATAGACTAGTCATATCTAAAGATATATTAAAAGCATGACAAAATCGCTCTCTATGTAATATAATGCCTAACACGTATTTAAAAGCGTAGGCACAGGGTTTTATGATGTATCTTAAGATAAACACATAGCTATAAAAGTCTATTTAGGTAATCAATAATAAACGTAACTACATGCAATTTTAGTAAACCATTCTCGAATTTTTGTTAATATTGTTTATTAAACGGACTAATGCAATAACGAATAGTTCGAAGTAAACTAAAACAAACTAAACTTTTATTTGGTAATTGATATATATTTGGTAATTATTATACAATAAGAAATATAATAATAAAAATAATTAAAGAAATACGTAAGCATCTTGCTCATTTTTCAAAATATTTTATAGATAATTGGAAAGAGTATCGGTAGTTAAATATAACTTATCTAAAGCTGGCTATATTTGGGAGGGAGGAGGGGTGCTGTTCAACTAACACAATTATATTCGTAAATATCTTCCTTGTTAAGTTTTTTTTTTTTTAACTAATATACTCCTATTAAAAATTTTGATAATGCTCTAAACTCCCTTTGTTTAGATTTACCAAAAATAGGATAACCCGACCAACACGAAATTACACTCTGAAACTATTTTCTTTACTTGAAGAGTTTAAAACAATTCACTTTTCGGGAAGCAAAATCATATGTTGCGAGAAGTAAGAAATGACCTGTTGTAATCTCAATGATATGTTGCATGAGAACGTACCACCCAGTTTTCTGAGCGCTCTATAGATTGCTCTGAAAACGCTCAGAGAACAAAGGAAACAATAGCTAAAAACAGGAATTCTAAAATGTTCAAATGGAGAGTTTTTTGACCATAGAAATTATTATTTCTTTTTAATTTCTTTTGTTGGGGTTCGGTCAAGGTAAATCCAAAAAATACAATTTAAAAAATGTGTATTTCTTTTTATTAAGCAGATAATTAAAAAATTACAAATTTTTTAAATTGAATTTTTGGATTTACCTTCAACGAACCCCGAAAAAAAACAACATTAATTGTAATTCTAGAATGCTCTTATATGTATAATGTATTTGTCTTTCCTGTAATGCACTTAATAAAGTCAATTAGCCCCTTGTGAGTGCTGCAAGTGTAGACAAGGGACTACTTAACTAATATCATCAAAATTTCCAAGATGATTCCTTTTAATTTACAATAGAGGATTGTGCTATAGTGGCGAACAACGCGATCAACATACAAAGATAATCACAGAAGGAGATAGATGTATAAAATGGGTACAAGATGGTGGCCAAGTTCTGTTTTCTTCCCAGCGAGTAATCTAATCCCAAGAGTACACGGACGAGAGAGAGAGCAGTAACTTTAGTAATGGAGACTCTGTTTGACTTCTGGAACTGTTCTCGGAGAGTCTCTGGAACTGTTCTCACAGCAGGAGAATCACACGGATCTCTGGAAGAGCCGTTCTTCACTAATACGGCAAAAGTCACACCTACGATCACAGCAGAACCTCTCCTTTCAGCTGCTAAAAGTTTGTATATCAATTCTTAGGCTGAAGACTTACATGATGTTCAGTCAGTTTCCCAACAGATATAACTAGGCACAAATGTAACTTAACAGAGACAATAGAATCAGTTTATTTATTTTTTATAAAGATTCCTCGCACGATGACTATATTACGAAAGTCTGAACCCCTTAGGTAATTGGGGTATGATTACTTTTCTCAATTATCTCTACGCTACTGCCCGACATACGAAAGTTAAAGGATACGGTCAAGTATCAGGAGAGCATTATCAATATTTTCACTGAACAGCTAAAATGATTGAGGTAAATTTCAGGAGTGCAGAGCTGAGTCTTGGCCCCCCCCCCCCATTGCAGCAGGTAACACAGCTGCCGAAGAAACGTGTTTTCGAACGGGGACCTTGTTTTTCTTTGCCTCTCTCTATTAGGACTTTAACATAACCTGGAGAAATAGAGTGGGAGCAGTTATTCGAGAAAGAAAACTCACATTTTCATCCCATTAAATTATTAATATCCTAAGAAATTCCATGACGAACGAATTAGGTGTTTGGTGTTTGCCTTCCACAATTTTCATATGAGGAATGGACATGAAACATTCTGTGCAAAACATAATATTTTCAAAAACAATGTTTTAAAAATAGTATGATTTTTTAAATAGAAAATCCTATATAGAAGTAATTTAAAAAAAACCCATTTAAATACTCAATATTATGACATAAAAATAAAATAACAATAAAAAACGGATTAAACCTTTTTTAATAAAATTTTCAATGACATAAATCATGCTAATTCAGCTAATTACAGAGAAAGGGTTTTATTAAGAAAGTCTCCACTAGACTGAAACATTCCTTGCTGAAATGAGATAAAGATGGCCATATCGCCTGTAGATGGCATACAGAAACGGACGGTGTCGGAAGTAGTGGGATATCTCTGCGAAGCTTGAAGCCCCTGCTCCAGGTTTGCAGGCAGCCCACAACAAGCCCCTCTTTCGTATTAAGATCTCATCCCCAGATAGCGGCAGTGAGGTGGGAGTTCTCTCAACCCTGCAGAACCCCGCTAACGTAGAAATTAAAAAAATTAAAATTCTTCCCTTAAGCCCTACTATGTTGGACGAAATAAGCCCAGATAAAATCTCACAATAAATGAAGGCGGCTATCTTCAATAACAAAATGACTTGATTGAAACTATCTATTAAGAGAATTTCTACCTCCCCCTCCACCCTTCGCCCGGCAGAAAATTTCAAATGTAATTATTATTTTCGAGCGAGGCCTTCCAGAAAAAAGTGAAGGGCTATTAAAAGCTTATGACTGAAATTAGGTTGTTTGGAAATCCGGATAGGTATCTTTGGAAGTCACGAGCTTGTAAAGGCTTGACATTAATGGCTACTTTATATGTTGAACAACTTTTAAGTTTGATGTATAACGAATTAAATAACTTCACCACCCAAACCTGAATACAATTAACGCTAAAAAACAACACATTACCCCATGTTAGAAGAAGAAGCATATTATTTATACAAATTAAATAGTGCAGTTAAAATCTTTTAATGACAAGGGACGAATAAAACATGGAAAAAATTCATAATCTATACTTATAAAAAAAATACAGGTTAAAAGTATCATTTGCCATGAGAACTCTGTAGAAATACCTGTTACTGGATTTTTAATTAAATAGCTGTTCTTATTTACTTTTAAGTTATTTCACAGCATGTAGATAATTAAAATACCAGATACCCTGCATTCAAATAAGCGTAGACCATAGATCATTTCAGCTGTTAAAATGTGATCAAAACTGGAGATAAATATATAAAGATAATTACATAAAATCATACATAAAAAATAACATTATGAATAATAACAAATTTGTTTTTATTGTAGTAACTGAATTATAAACTAAATGGGATAAAACTTTTTGCCTTGTTAAATTAAAAACATTACTCCAACTAAAAATAAACCATCAAAGTACTAATAAAGCCATAAGTTACCAATTTTAAAGATAGAATGGAGCTAAAGAAAAATAGTTCCAAATTCTACATTACATAGACTATAAGCAAATAAGATCCATGAGAATTATTAACAACAAATGGGGTTTCAAGAATATCCCACTTCCATTCATTTTTTTTTTGTTAAATAATTACCATATTTCACATAGAATTTTATTTAGTTTAATATTTTTCAGTAAGATAATTTAAGTATTTTGGATTGGAAAGCCAAAAAGAAAATTTTATCAAACGCGATCCGACTTAAGTCGTATACAATTGCCAATTTGTAACTATTATGATATATTAAAGCTTCTCATGTTAATTAGGAATTATTTAATTTCTAATTTAGTCTTAGTTTAGACCTCTGTTCCTCTGGCCTGATTTCATCCATAACACTTATTATACTCTATAAATTGTTTTCATATCACAGAGAGATAAAATAAAAAATTAAGTGTTATTTCATCTGTACCCTTCCATGATGGTCGCAACCACCGAAAGAATTCAGCACTATTCAACGAATCGGTAGAATAAAACTCAAAATTCGTAAATAGGTTCAAAGCTTGGATTTGGATCTGCTCCCTCACATTAACGCCTTCTTTGTGAAACTAATGGGACAAGAAATGAATGAAAGCCGGTGAGTAAAGCTTTTAATTACATCGCCACTGATTGAATGGAGACCGAAGCGCAGTGGTAAAAAGCAGACCTCGGTGGCATTCCCAATCAACCCGAAAACAGTAGAGGGCTTAATTGAATTGTTTACAGATATCTCTTTGGTCTGAAACATGGACACGGCGTGTTGCAGGGCTGTCGACACAATGACGTACACGGGCCCTCTCCTATCCGCTTCGTCCGAATTGGATTTGGTCGGGATAACTCTTCCGTACTTTCAAAATAGGGTTTTCTGCTTCCTTTCTCTCTTCCAATGACAGATATAACTCCACCCACACTCGGGATTTGTTCATGGTAACAGTCTACTCTTACAGGACATTAAATATATTTCTCAAAGTAATTGATATATTTCAAAATCAGCAAAGGAAATCTGTTACAATGTCACATGAACATTTATTGACCGAGCTATATATTTATACATAAATTATTTATAGACGAGATTTTCGACATAATTTACCCTTTGTCATACAGATATATAAAGCCATTTATTTGTTTTTGTAATCGGTTATTTTATTTTCTAAACGAAATTAAGGTTGGATTCTTTGGCGAATTTGACGATTATGTTCATAGATACTGAAAGGTTCGCATAAGAAAAGAGAAAAGAGAGTAAGGTTAATGGATCTGCTGAGGTCTTCGTCTGGCGATGGGCAAAGTCCCAGATTGAGAAGGCTTTGTCCGATGTAAAAGCTAAGGTCAGTGCACATAATAAGACTTACTTACTTATCAATCCTAGGTAGTAGAACAGGCAGGTTCTCTAGCACTTGCAATTAACGTTCATATTTAAGTCATAACGATAAAAGTTATAAAATACAATAATCTTTTTTTTTTTCAATTTTTTAGTCAAAAGACAAATTTTCGTGGATAGGCTTTCTGTAGATTTGCTAACCTATTACTCACTGGCATCTAGAATTCCTCTCAAGTCATTTTCATATAACAAAGAACATATTTTTTTCTTTAGTTTTACAAGTTAATTGATACAAGGTGTGTCCAATAGTGGTGGCAGTGTCAAATTCTGAACTGTCTCAATTATGACGTTGACATNTGAGCTATGTAGGTTTAAAGAGAAAGAACTACTTGACATTTCCTATCAGACAGATATAGATAAGATTAAATAACAAAATTTAATTTAAGGGTTGTATAGGACAATGAGTGTCAAATGCAAATCCACTAAAGAGTGCTCTAGACTGTACAATATATATAAAAAAATATTATTGCACACAGATTATTTCAATTGGGCAAAGTATGAGTATTTTGGAAGACAGGAAGTAATAAAAAATCCGACATAAAAATGATTGCTGTAGGAGCCTCATCACAGATACTCAAAATTATACAAATAGCTATTATCACCATAATCCTAAGTCCTGGTAATATTGGTAACAGTAACCAGTGTTGCACCTCTAGAGACTTTCATTTTCCAAAGTTCTAGATTGTCCCCCTCCCCCCATGCTCTCTCGCACTCTCTCTCTCTCTCTCTCTCTCTCTCTCTCTCTCTCTCTCTCTCTCTCTCTCT
>KZ807660.1:242182-253646 GCA_000696205.2 Oncopeltus fasciatus | reverse complement strand
CTCTCTCTCTCTCTCTCTCTCTCTCTCTCTCTCTCTCTCTCTCTCTCTCTCTCTCTCTCGACAAATATTTATTTTTTAAGAATATCGAATGGTAAACTTATACAAACAAAGTATTTAATATACTCCCTAAAACTTACAGCATTAATAGCCGTTAATCTATTTTTTAATGAGTGTTAGTGAAAATAATATTCAAGACCTAAGAAAAATAAGTATTGTAATAATTTTTATTTTGTGCGGTTTTGTTCAAAGCAGATTTCATGGAGGGGTAACAAGCTATTATCTTTATTATCATGACTCCACTTGAAAATTATCAACGGATCTTTACAGATCTTATACTGAAGATGTTGTAACTATAGCCCATTAAAATACACATATACGTGTACCTATAATACACATATTATATGTAAAATAACGAAACCAAATTCAGTATACAAGGTTCTTTTTGCAATCCATTAGATGAGTTCGTTAATGATTATTCATAATCATTATGATTATGATTAGGATTTTATATCCTTCTGAGGAGGAGAAGTGGTTCAGTGGGGGACCAAAATTTGAATTTTTTTTTCTTCATTAATTTTTTTTACAGTGTATTTATGAATTACATCCTGCAGAGCGTGCATCTTGCAATGTACGCTTAAAATATATAATAAATATAATTATTTAAAAAAAATAGGCATCAAATGTAATTTAAAAACATTTATAATTAATAACATTAAAAAAACGCATAGTAGAAAAGATATCATTAGAAAGTAATATCAATTGTTGGGGTAGACATATAACATTGAAAACAGATAAACCAAATTCCGTAATAAGGCTTTTTATTATATGCCCTGCAATTTTTTATTTATTTTATTTTTTTAATGGACTAGGATGATGGGGGAAGGGAGTTTAAAGGCTAAAATTTACAATCGTAATAACTTAGTTTTTATTTTGGATACGATAAAGTTAACATTGCATAATAATTGTAAAATATAATTTTTATATATTTACATTCTAGAACATTTTTACTAGAACGCACATTAAGAAAAACATTTACGGATATATCCACGACGGGGTAAGCGACTCTCCCACTCCCAATTTTCTCTCCCAGGCCATGGCGAACGTTAGTGACATACCTCTTGCACTTACGTAGCATCCTTTGTAACGGACATTTCTATACTCCTAGAGATAGGACGTGAACGGCTGGTTACACATTAAGTCAAATGTGTAAGCTAACTGATATAATTGTTTATCAGATAGTATGATAATCATTACCAGATCACTAAACACGTTGAACGTCCAAATGAGGATTACGCTCGAGTTAAAGTGACAGGAGAGAGGTTAATGCGGGTTTGCAGAGCCCACTCGTCGAGGGGCACTTTGAAGAGGCCACAGATGGAAACTGTCCAACAGCTCCGATTAAAATAAACATTGGGACACGGAGGAGGGGGGGGCGGATAATACCGCGAGAGAGCGCTATCTGCCATATCGACAAGCTACCCCCCTCCCCCCATTCACGCCCCCTCAAATTGGCGAGAGACTCGGTGAACGCACATCTACTTCCGGGGCACAGTAGCTAAGAAACAGTGTATGTACTTCTACTGTACATGCAGTGTAGGCAAACTGTGCAAAGTACAATTAACGAATAACCTCTATCTAAAAATACACATTCAGCAATAGCAATTGTTTATGTCACTAAATAGCTGGACTTTACAACTCATCACCCACACACCTGGGAGAAATGCAATTTACACGATTTCATTACCATTAATTTCCCAATCGAAACAAAATTAAAGCTCCAAGTAAATTAAATAATGAAGTGAACGAAATATGCACTTGTTAGTTAGGAAAATTTAATCAAATTGGCTTAAAAAGCAAATTAATATGATTCTGTGTTCAGTAAAAAATATAAATTTCCAAAACGGTCAAAGCATTATTTAATATTATTTCAATAATATGCCTTATAATTCTTCGCTGATGTATATATTTAGAAGTGAATTTCCTAACAATGTTAACATATGTTATCAATAAAAGATTTTATTTTATTTTATTTTTAATGGCGTGTCAACCTTTGGTTATTAACGCGAGTGAGATATTTTATAGAAATGAAAAGATATTTTCAAGAAGAATAATTTCTTAGCATTAGTTCATAGTGAGGTGTAATGTATTGTTAATGCAAATAGTTATTATGTGGATGGACATAGTAATTTATTTGGGCTAGAAAGTTACTCTAAATATCGAAAGTTAAAGTTAAATATAAAAAGTTAAAATTATCGCCCAACGTTTAGGGTTACATTGTAAGCCCTCTTCAGGGCTGTTGAAATACAATAAATAAGAATAAAAATAAATAATTAAATCATTTACAATATCATAATATGGAATTGCCATAACTAAATGTAATGTGATATCATAAGTAGGAACGTAGGAAACTATGTTGAAAAACTCAAAATACAAAAAACAAACTACCAAAGAAATAATTAACCACACCTAACTTCATGATAGGTAGGTGTGGTTAATTATTTCTTTAGTAGTTTGTTTTTTGTATTTTGAACATGTTTTACAAGGCAAGAGGAAACAAAACATGAACCAAGTGAAATTAGTTAAACAGCCAATCATTCCAAAAGTCTGAAGATGAGATTGTACGTCTCGAAAGTGTTGAGCTATGTAGGTTTAAAGAGAAACAACTACTTGACATTTCCTATCAGACAGATATAGATAAGATTAAATAACAAAATTTAATTTAAGGGTTGTATAGGACAATGAGTGTCAAATGCAAATCCACTAAAGAGTGCTCTAGACTGACCTAATTAATAGTAGATGGTGTGGAAGAAAGCTACATCAGTAAACAATTAATGCGAGGGAACAGAATAAAAAAATCTATCTGTCCCAGCCAGAACTCGAACCTGCATCTCCTGCTTTCCGGGCCGGTATTCTATCCATTGCACCATCGGGAAGAGCTAGATAACCTAATAGATAAGTCCCACCATAATAAATTCTACATCAGTAAATTTTTCCTTGACATGCTTTTTTCCTAAAAATATTTTTAAACAAAAAATAAATGCTATTTAATTTCCTAAGTAGGATGAGTAAATTACAATCTTTTTCAGTAAAACAAGTAATTGTAAAGTTATTTAGAGTTTAAATTTTTGTGTATCCCTCCTTCTTAAATTTCTTATGTTTGACGGGTAAATTTCAAATTTTTCAAGTCATATAATGATAGAATCAATGTATCCTGACTTCTCTAAAGAAAATTATATTTAGTTTACACCTCAGCAGTATATCTATTGAAGGCAGCTATCTAGAAAATTAGCACCTTCTAATCAGAGTTATATTTGATTTTATCAAGGTTTAGGACCTAATGAAGTGAAACAAACAGTTATTTTTAGTAAAATGAATCTTTATTTTTATAAAAAATTATGTCAACAAGGAAAAAAAAATTAAATGAAAAATCCGTAGTTCTAAAATAAGCCAAAAGGCTTGGCGAGTTGACTCCAGAGATGAAAGAAAAATGAGTGACAGACTCCACATGCCACCCCACAAAATGGCACACTCTCGTAAACCTCTACGGAAAATAGTCTTTCAAATAGATATAGGACGATTTATTTTTAAAAATACGTTAACTAACAATTATTTAAAATAGAAAAAATTAATTATAGACGTGTGGTTCAATATTTACAATATTTTTTTGATGAATAATTTCGATTAAATGAATATTTGTCACGTAAAGAATAAAAAAGAAATTCATTGACATGTATTTGTATGTAAATGGGGAGAGGGGAAGGCAGTAGTTATACCGAATTTCTTGCAATTTAGGCAATGTAAGGCATTTAGTAATAATGGGTCGGTAAGGTTCTACATTACAGCATCAGCAGAGCAATGGAGGGGGGGGGGACAGATTTGCCAAGAGTGGTGTGTGGTTACCGTTACTCTGATGAGAAGATAACTGCATTTTGATGGGGACTGGAATCCAGCGAACACTTACAATCGACAATAACATTGTACTCTACTGAGTGTTCGGTTAAAGTCGAGAAAAGACTTCTCTTAAATAAGATTTGTAAAGATAATTAAGAAAGTCAGGTCCTACAATGAGAATAATTGTGAAGTTTAAAGAAAATTAAAGTAATATTTTAGGAAGAGCGGTTGGGGTTATATTAGTAATTTGTGGGGAGATGTACACCCCCTAAATGTCGCCATGAATATTAACTAAGGTCCCCCCCTCCATCCACACCACTCCCTTTCACTGGGATGATGGGTCATCTCCAGTGTTGATGGGGCCTTGTCAAGATGATGGAGAGTTCTACAGCCATCAAACAATTAACATCCTGGAAGAGTGAGTGCTCTCACAATCTGGGGAAAATATACTTTTTGAAAGGCATAATAAATTGTCTTAGTCAGACTTTGCAGTTGTACTACTAAAAGTAGAACACTTTTTAACAGTAGTTTATATTTTTACATTGACAAACATAGAGGTACTTGAAATTTGAATACATTCTTCTAATTTGATTTGCTACAGGTTTTTCAACAAATGGAAACGTCAAATTTCATTTATGAAATGAAGGATAAAAATTACCAGCCAGAACAGTTGTTGCACTAATTATAAATAATACAAATTGTTCAAATTTTTTTTTTTTAATTTCAATTAATCATATAATAAAATTTAGAACACAAACAGTTTTTAAACAAATAACTGTATCCATTTTAAAACATGAAGGAGATAAATGACCTTGTGAGTATGAGTAAATGAGTTGAGGTCACTTAAGAAAAAAATCATGCATGAAAAAAATTCACAAAAAATCTGATCGAAAATAAAATATTGATGCACTCTTATAGTTTAGATATTTTTTAAAAACTTAAATAAAGCACACTAAACAAAAATGTGTAAAGCAAATAAGGGAGTACATAAATAAATAACAAGTGGACATTATGTAATTTTTCTCATAAAAAAGGTTAACAAGTTTGTTTTTGAATAAGAAAAATATTCAGATAAGAAGGTATAACCAAACGCTTAAATATTAGAAATAAATATTCACAATTCGTTTTTGAGATTTTTCGAGTGGATGTCGTTTTTAATATGTCCAATAAAATATTTAATAAGTTAAAGGACATGCAGGATCCATCATTTATTGGATTTAACATTTAATTGAATGATTCAATTAAATAAATACAAGTGATTAGTAAAGAATATATTTTCTGAGATAGGTCATATAGGATCTGCGTGAACTAATTATACTTCTCAGATTTGTAGTGTAGTATTGATTGTGATTGGTTTTACCATTTCATTTAATTTTCCAAATTTATTGAATAATATTTTATATATAAAAAAATAAAAATTTATTTGAGTTTCATTGCACTACAGTAAGTACTATGCTGTTTGTAGCGAAAAAAAACAACAACGTATTTTTACATGTAGAGCACAGTTGACCGTGGAGATTATTAGTAAAAAATTTGTTGAGGTTGGTGCAAGGTTGTTTTGGGTACAACATATCCCTTCCCGCTTTCATGATGGCCCTGAAGATGGCTTGCAATGTATGCCAAAACAATGTCAGGTAATAAAAAATACTCTTTTTTAAAAATTGTACTTTTTCGGATCANAGGAAGATCTTCCTGGCCGAAACCCTGACCATTCTCACACGATATTCGAGACGGCCAACTAATCATCAACCATTTTAACTATTACATTAGCTGAAGCAAAAAAATGTTGTAATTGCATGAGAAATTCTGTGTAATTCCCAACTTACATTCGTTTACTTACCCACTTTAACGAACTCGGCCTCTGAACCTTCAATTTTCATTAAGAAAACAATGAATAGTGACTCTACTAAATTTAAAAGAAACGGTTAAGGTAAACCCCAACTCCTATTTGTTCAATTTTTCATAGTAAATAATAAACATTTATTTTATTAATAAAAAAAAAATTAACTCCATTATTCAGAACAATTACATCCGCTACATGAAAAAAAAAAAAACTTTTCCTATTCGCCCTTAAAATTTCATGGAGTGTCCAACTCCTGTTGCTCAATAGTGAACTTAGTCTTTCGTTTAGCATTGAAGAGCTGTATGCCAAACACACTCAGGCTTGAACACACAAACACTAACATATTTTCTTTCAAAAGTTAAGCGCTTTCCATTACGAAAGCTTACCGCGCAAAATCAGAGTATTTCCTAGATCGCTGTCACTGTTCCTTTGAAATAACCAACAAAGCAGTAACAGTGCCATCGCCGGAGGTGCCTAGGAGGGCCAAGGCGATTGCTATTCTCCGGGAGTTACAGACGAATAAAAAAACCAATTAAAAGACATCATGCAGAAAGAGGGGAAAGAAGAGGACTACAAACTGGACATGATGAGGAGGCATTCCTCCGATGAACGTGGCGCATCCATATTTGAGAACAGGAGCAAGGGGTAAGCAAACAGAATTAAAGGAGAGTAGGAAGAACAATGAGAAAGTCGTACTCGGCCAACAAAATTTAAATTAGAAAAAATTCATCATTTTAAGCTTCTTCTTTTTTTCTTCATTCATTCCAAACAAGGCCAATCCCTAAAAAAATTCAGCAAATTTATTAAATAACATAATTAGCCTGATGTATCCAATTATTCTTGAAATGCTATAAATAAAAACAAAGTATAAATAGGAAAGGAGAAAGGATGCTGGCTTCCAATATAAGGTCAGCTTGCAGCAAATGTCAGTTAGTTAATTGAATAGGGTTGACACAGGAAATTTTGGAAGAAAGAAACACAATGTCATACAACTCAAGTTCATCATGCTGGAGATGCTTAAACTCAACAGGATTTCCACGCTTCATAAACAGTGGGCATGGATAAGAATGAATTACCTATTTCATCTTATTATAGGAAGAAGGCAATAAGGATACACACTAAGAATGTTGGGAAGCACCGAAAATTCATATTTACATTCTCCAATATCTTCTCCAACATTCTTTTTCGTAAGAATGTTATCGGCCTAAACAGTAACTTCTTAGTAGTAAGTTAATAGTAATTTCTTACTTTTCCTACACCTCTGTGCCAATCCGATTCCAACGAAAAACTTAAATATTTTAAAAGTTTCCAATATAAAGTCTACATACCAAATTTGGTTTCTAAATTTTAAAAATAACGAAAAAAACAAAGTATAAAAGTAATAAGGGGTCTAACTAGAGAAGTCACATTATTTTATATTTTTCTTAATATGCTTTTATCGCAAAAAAAAAAAAAAAAAGGCAATGCAAGGTGTTATGAGTTGGAAAATTATATTTTACACCTATTACGATTTAAAATGTAAATATTATTATTTTTATATAACACAGTTTAAACATCTCGGGAGTTTTAAAAAGAATTGCCACAAAAATTAATTAAAGATATTGTAAAAGAAAGTAAAAATGTCCGCGCTGGGAATCGAACACAGTAATCTAGCCATGAGTGTACTACCAGCAATATTTATTGCTCCCAAGGAGGTCTTAGCCAGAGAACACTGATTAACTTTCTAAGCTGCCCCTGGTTCTTGAGATTATTTATAAGAAAGGTACTCTAAGTAGGCATAAATATTACTAATAATCTAAATAAAAAAATATCTTTAGTGCTTAATTAAAAACAGACATAAATAACAGTTAACGACTATTTTTACCTAATAACCCTAATAGAAACACGGTGAGAGGAAGAAGATGGGGATTCAACTCTCCTATTTGCATTCTTAAATATATAACCTTTCCATAAAATTATCACGGAAGATATACTGAAAAAACAAACACATTTTGCACCTCATTTACTCAATATTCTTTTCATAAACTTCAAAATTTTAGGCTTTTCCAATTTGGTCAAATAAGTTGTTGTTGTTGTTTGTGGTTTAGAGGCACTCATCGACTATGGTTATCAGCGCCTGTTATTTTTAATTTATTTTTATTTTATTTACTGAGATTAGTTATTTTTCATTGCTTGTGTAAGTGCTTAAAAAATAGGTCGAAATACTGAATAATGTATCGCAATAAAACACAGTTCAATTATATAAACAATTTTCTTTTCTTTCTCTAGTGTTTGCCGCCCCTCCAACAAATTAGAGTCATTAAGGGAGGTATTATCTACAGACAGCCATTCCATTCTAAACATCCATGGCTCGGGACAAGCCGTTATTTATAAACAAAAGCTTGCCCTGGGCGAGATTTGAACCAATAGCTCTTCTGTTGCGGGAACCAATGATATCCCATGAACTACCCTGGCGCCCCTTAGGCTATCTTTTACCGAGAAATAAAATTCAGAGTCAGAGGTGCTTATAGGATTCCATAAGGAATCCAAATTCTAAATCATATTTTTCAAACTTTATATTCTATTCTGTTCATAGAAGGTTAACAAAAGGAGAAGGAAACCAGCTACAACCGTACTTCTTCCCTTGAGGTAGACACGACATTTAATTTCTAGTGTGGGAGTTCCGTAAAATTTGTCAGACGACGGGGGTCATGGAGAAAGCGCTAAGTTGCCCCTAACGGGTCAGAGACCCTCTGCTAACAGTCGTGCGGCTATGGGAATGAAGTGTTTCTAATTCGGCAGCCCGCTCGATGTACCACTGCACCCCTAATAGGTGTATTTGAACGGCTCCTTATCCCACCAGGCGTTCAAGTGCATACCTCTTTGCCGAGCGAGGGAAGCCACAGCCGACCTCTAAGTGTGTCTCTCAACTGGTAAAAGCCTCAGCACGAGGAAAACTGAGGTATCTCAAACGTAAGGAGAAAATCAATCAGAATTCTACTCAGATAAATAAAACCATTTTTATAAAATTCTTAAATTGTAACTTCTTCTTTATTAATAATAAAGACTTATTAGTGACAAATTATGAATTTTATCCCAAAATATATGCATAACTAAGAATTGGACATTATTAAATTACTATAAAATCACTTCGGTGAACTGAGACCGGATTATTGTGGACCATTTGGAGTTTTTTTTTTAAAGAATTACATATTTCTAGAAAAATAAGGTAAAAATAGAAGACACCCAACCTTTATATTCATTATCATTCATTAATTTGCAACATTTCATATCGTCCCCCCTACCCCGAAGACTAGCTAAAAAAGTGTGTGATAGCCCCAAAAGACACCAAAATGAATATAAGAAATTTGCAAAACAGTTAGTGCACTAAACAATTAGTGCATGTTTAAAGCACAATCTTAATTTAAAACTAAATGAGAATTAAAATAAAAACATCGAATATAAGAAACGAACAGTTAAGAATATCACTTTTCTTAAAACAACGCTTATTGTTAAGTACTAAAAGAAATCTAGTAATAAAAAGGAAATTAAAATTTCTAATTTCTATTAAAATTGTCTGCCAATTAATAAATTAAAACCCATTATAATATAAAGCACAAAAATAATATTAAAAATAAAACAATAAATAAAATTCTGAGTTATTAATTATAATTGTTAATTGGAATTAAAAAATAAGTTATTTTTGTGAAACCCAAGTTAGTCAATAAACGATATTCTAAAAAATAAATGATAATTCCCTAGTGTTTTGGCTAGAATTTAGTATTATTTTAAAATAATGCTTTTGGAAATTTAAAAAATATTTCAAGAAAAATTTTCCTGCAAGTTAGAACATTCAACAAAGCTACCACAAAATTTCTTTATTATTTACAATATATTTATTTTAGATAATATTTGTTAACAATTTTCATCGAAGTTTTGTAAATAATAAAATCCTAATGGACTTAGAAAACAAGAAGGTTATTATTCAGGTTTATTATTATGCAAAATTCATTTTTTTTTTAAATATTTAAAGTCTCCTAANGAGGAGAGACTCGACACTAGTGCGGGGAATTTAATAACTTATCAGACTGGTCCCGGTGGTGTAATTGGCAAGCACGCTTGCCCGGATAGCAGGAGGTTCAAGTCCTACCTGGGACAGATATATTTTTCATTCTATTCCCTCTCATTAATTGTTTAAAATTTACGTGGGATAATAAACCACAACCAAATAAATATTTATAACTGAATAGTAATGTTTTATAAGAGCGTAAGAACTCAAACACACACACACAAATAAAAGTAATTCATATTTTATATAAACATTTTATTCCTTGTAACTGCCCAGCATAGTTTTGTTTATTTAAAAAGGTGCTTGGATAATTTAAAGACCTATTTCAGTCTCATACCTTCTATTATCCGTCTTCATTGGTTTCTGCAAACCATCTCCCGTTGGCGAGCGCTTTCGGACACTGTCCATCTTCCGGCCGAATACATACGTTCACTGTCACGGTGTGTATTCAACTGTGTTTGTATTCTGTGAGTTAGCGTAAGCGCTCGCCAACGGGAGATGGTTTGCAGAAACCAATGAAGACGGAGAATAGAAGGTATGAGAGTTCTATATTCATTGGTGGTAGAAATAATAATAACCCTTTAGAATATTTACCTATTTCAGTATTTAGTGAATGGAGAGTATTTGAAACTTTTTTTTACCATTGTTATTCTTTTTTTTTGGAGGGGGGGGGGTTTACACCTGACAAGAAAGCAAAGAGATTTTCAGTCACACTAGACTTGGTA
The DNA here is from genome assembly GCA_000696205.2 of Oncopeltus fasciatus. Classification (NCBI taxonomy): domain Eukaryota; kingdom Metazoa; phylum Arthropoda; class Insecta; order Hemiptera; family Lygaeidae; genus Oncopeltus; species Oncopeltus fasciatus. The sequence continues at coordinate 243,139 of KZ807660.1, read as the reverse complement.
AATACTGTGTGGAAGTACTCCCCAACACGCTTTAGATTTATGTGTTCGATCAACACCACGATGCCACATGTTCAACGGATTCCGCAGCGGACATGTTTAATGTGTGGAAATCCCATCAGCTTTATTGGGACAGAAAATGGATATCTTTCAAAATTTCTCTTAGCTCTTGTGGAAGAACGAAGTAAAAAAGTGGAAACGAAACCAGATTTTTTCAATGAGAAAAAAAACAACATATTGATATTAATTATGTGAGTAAGAATTAAGTGTTTTAATTTTAATTTACAGAGAATGATATTCTAAAAAAAATTTTAAAAACTTACTAAGGAATACCAACATAAGCTTACAAAAGTAAATTAAATTTAATGAAGAACAAAAAAAAAAAATTAAATTTATTTGAATGTGAATGATCGTTGTCAATTATCTATTAATATAATACTAAGACATGAGTTAAAATTATTATTGAAAAACAGAATAAATAAAAAAGTCTTTCTGAATGGAGTTCATACAAACTAATGTAACGTATTTTTAATACAAAATATACATCTTTAGGAGCCAAAACGATTTTATTTTGTGATTTTGACAAAATTGTAAAAGGTTTTCGTTTTTATTTATGTCCAATTTTGAGGGGAAAACATAGCAGATTTTTGAAATGTTGACTGAAACCCACGCCAGGTTTGACAATGCTGAGAAAACCCCCTAGTTTATATTTTGTTTAAAACAATCGTGCATCAGTGTACGACAAAGATAGTAATTAAAAATAAAAAAACTATTCAATTGATTAAAGAGTTTGTTCTAATATCAATAACACTGTGACTTAGTTATGCGCTATATTACAATTATATATATACATAGTAAATAAGAATAGGTCGGAAAAAGAGTGTAGGAACACACAAAAAGAAGAAATTACAATGAGCCATTGTCAGTGAGGAGAGAATATATATATATATATATATGGTA
>KZ807660.1:211059-242164 GCA_000696205.2 Oncopeltus fasciatus | reverse complement strand
GGAGTGGTAGGGAGGATGAGAGAGTGAGTGAGAGAGAGAGAGAGAGAGAGAGAGTGAGAGACTTGATGTTTTAGAGAAATATGATTAAAAACCAAAATTAATCTTTAATCTATGTTTATTGCCATTATGAGGTTTTATGGCATCGTAAAATGGTCTATGGGGCAATAATCTATTATATATTATAATAAATTTACGATAAATGTGATAAAAGTTTATTTAATTTTTATGGGCTGATGGTTATTACATAAATTTTATCCATCTTAGCACGCTGAGTAGCTAGTGAGAATATAACCAGAATTAATTTTATTATTGAATCTTAAGTTTCATAGCACATCAGCAAATAGCAACTAAAACAATTAACATTTGCCAGGAATGCAGAGAAAGGAATGCTTCTTGCTTTAGAGGTAAAGCACAATTGCCAGAGACAAAATAAGGGAAGGGCTCTCATTTGTCTGTCTCAAGGGAGAGGTGTTGAGACAAGTACAAATGAAACACAAGCAGAGGTATTGTCCGAGTAAGAGCGACCATCACCCTAGGGGTAGCAGGAGGGTAGGGTAAAAGCGCCCTATCTCACACAAGAAATCTGTTTAAGAAGACGCCCTCTCTGCAGAAGAATGGCCGACCCAGAGGGAAGGGCTCCTTCTGAATAGTCAGCAAGGAAGGAGGTCGTCCCCATTGTGTACGAGAGATTACACTGCAGAGGCCCCTCCAGGCTCATTCTCTGAGGGGTGGAGGCTTCCGTCTTCGGCGCCGACGAGGAGGAATGGCGGAGTAACAGCCCTTACTACGTCACTTGCAACTCTTTATTCTTAATAACACTTGACAATTAAATGTCTGAAACGTTTTTCTGTCCAAAAGAAGCATACGAACAACCGTAAATGGACATAATAAAATTTCGTCTATCTTCAAACAGTTTGTCTTAAAGCTAAGGTTAGATAATAGCTGAAAACGGAAAAGTAGGAGGGGAGCGCAGGTGAAGGAATAAAATAAAAAAATAAATGAAGGCAAATGAAAATATTTTAAATTGTTTTTATCATTAGTCTTAAATTTTAAGCAGGCATGTAATGTCATTTTATAGTAATTATATCATTCTCACGATAAAGCATATAAAATAAGATATATGAGAATCAATTAAGGAAAATCGAGGAATTTTGTGAAGGGTTTAGAAATTATAACTTTTCAGATAGATTAGAATTCTGGATAGTATTGACATACATTACTAAATTTTACTTTTTCCTGGCTTATTTATTCGCATACATTATATATTTACACTATGAATTACGTGTGCAATTGTTAGCGAAAACACTTTACGAATAAAGGGATAGCAGTAAGTGTTAGAAGGTAGTTAGTCGCAACTAGATACAGGCATCCCTTGTTTAGTTGTATATTATGTAGAAGAAAGCGAGAAGTCACCATCCTCGCCCTCATTCATATGTTGACTCAATTAGTCCTGTACGTAGAGCATATTCAGAAACCTCTCTCCTGTCTGTAGGATCAGTCACAAATTGCATAACTTTACTCAGTCTCCATTCTCACCGGAAGTTGGCGAAAGTAACTTTTCCAGAGCCCATAAAGGACCCAGGAAAAGGAATTTGTCTTCAATAGGCGCCAGGGAATTTTTCCTCAATTTAGAAGTTATAACCTTTTCAAGAAATTGAATAAAATTAAAGAAGTGAAGAATTTTCTACCTACATTTAGATCGAAAGCGCACTATTATCACCAACTTAGCGAAGAGGTTCTTTTCTTGGCCTCAGAAGGTTTCGAGAACCTCCTCAGGCTGTCATTGACGAGAAATTAAACCCCGTCCTGTGCCATGGGTGTTTATAATTGGTTTGCTACCAGAAGATAGCTTCCCTAAACGGTTAAAAGGGAGGTAAAAACACACCTAAAAATAACCAGCCAGTAGAGGAGAAAACATTGACACGTTCAAAGGAATTGTTCGGCTACTCTCCAGTAAGAACATATCATCCATTGTTGTTCGTGTACATCTTAAGGGAGTATTTGGAAGAAAACTAAAAACACTCTGCCATAAAAGCTCCATACATGCTAAAGAAACAAATTGCGCGAGATAAAATATACTCCGAGGTTATAGTCCAGTTCCATGTCAACTGACCGTAGGAGAGAAGTGGTATTAGCCAGACTAAGAATAGGACACACGAGACTTACTCATGGCTATATACTGGCAAAGGATAACCCATCCATTTGTGAGGTCTGTGGACAACTTCTTACCATGAAACACATATTTACAGAGTGCCTGAAATATACAGAAACAAGGAAAAAATATAACTTAAATAGGACTCTAGACGTAATTCTATTGGATGACGATAAAGTCCTCGAATCTGTAATAAACTTTCTGAAAGAGGGCAGGCTATTAAATCTTATCTAGATGCATTTTCAGTATGATTCTTTTCCATTCTTTCTTAATTTTTTCTTTCTTATAAATTTCATAGTTTCCAAGCAAAAAGAAATGACTATGTCAATCCACATAATAACTATTCGCAATAACAATTCATTAAACCTCACCATGACCTATTGTTAAGAAATTCTTCTTGAAAATATCTTCCCATTTCTAAAAATATCTCACTGGCGTTAATGACTTAAGGTTGACACGCCATTTAAAAAAAAAAAGCAACAAAAAAAACATATCTTCCACGGATAAAAAAGAAAGGTGCTAACTGTATTTACATGATCAACTATAACAGCCAATCAAATATCACAAAAGCGTTTGTGATTATGTGGTTCAGTTTGCTTCTATACATTTTTTTGTTTTCCTTTATGTGCTAATGTAATTCAGATTTCATACATACCAGAGGAAAGCAGAAGATTTTAGAAATATGCCAGCTTAGCCAAAGGAATCCGTTTGGCTATCATCCCGCTGAGGTGTCCGGTCTGGGATATTATTGAGAAATATATGCAGTGCCATGGGTTTTTAGAATAGGATGGCTACCAACAGATAGATTTTTTTACCTTCATAACCCTATGTGATTGAAAAAATAATAAAAAAAAGCACACTTTTCACAAGCAATAAAGTACATTTTATTTATATATCATAAGAAGAGAAAAAAAATTTTGTATTATAAAGTATTTTAAGATTAGTTTTTTTAAGTTTTTTAAACATAATTAATTTATTATAAAAAAATACCGTCAAAAGAGAAATTGCACAGGAGGTAACTCACTGAAAAATGAAATTATCTACTAAAGAATATTCAATTATATACCGTGCGGCCAAGATCTTATGGCCCTTGAGGCCAGAGGGTGGGAGAAGGGGCGTGGCCAACGGAGCGAGGTGGGGATGAACTCCAGATCGGAGATCTTGTGCTGTCCGGAGCTCGTTAACCTACAAGGTACTGTGCATCTCTTAGTGTAACTCACTGCCTGGTGGGGACTTGTCGAAGGGGTCCTCAGATATTGGGCACACTGTACAGATTTTGTAGCAGTAAAATATGAAAAACTTGAGATTCAATCCCAAGTCTCTAAACAATTAGTTTATACTAGAAGAAAAATAAGGGAACAGGTAATATTCCTAGGCAAAGGGACAATGACGTACGCATAATATATTCATCATGTATTTAAAAAAATGTACTTAGGTGTAATCCCCTCTAATGAAAGATGGAGGGATACAGAGCAATATATAACTTACACAATGTGTAGCTGTATTTGTACGCAAGTGCTAAATAAGAGTGCCCTAAGTGGGAAGGGCGGCTACTTTGAGAAGAATGGACGAGCACAGAGAGTGGTTCTGCTGAATGGGGCCGGAGAGCTATTGTAGCCAGGAGATTATATAAAGGGGGGAGGGGCACGGTGTGGTAATGCGAGGAATTTAATCAGACTCCTCCAACTTCTCAGATCCACAAATCCATCTACGGCTTCGAAAAGAGAGCTTCTCACGGGTAGTTACAATCTACAATCTCCTTCTTCTCACTCTCCGAGGATCGGAGGTTTTACCTAATTCTCCTGTGTCGAGAGAGTAGGTTAAACTCAATGATAAATCCAGGATATTCGAAACGCATAGATGATTTAGGGGAAAGATTATTTTGCAATGCACGACCAAAATATTATAAAAATCCTTCAGGGGCTGTGTAATATAAGCAGATTTCTCGAATTTCATGGATATATAAATAATTATATAAATAAATATAAATAATGATTATTTTGATACCTGGAGAAAATAATGGAATAAAGATGTTTTACCTTAACTAATTACATTAAACCCACAAAAAAGAAGCTCTAATAATTCCTACAGATACATTATTTTAAAAATTAGGACTGCTCAAATATTCACAGAATGGGGCGCGATTTTACTTTCCTTTGAGTAAGATTGGTGAAGAGTCAACAAAATTTCTAAAAAAAAAAAAAAAAAAAAAAAAAAAAAGGTCTTAACAAAAATGAATAGCTTGTCTTCCGTACAGGAAACTTTCTCAAAATTGTATGGATAAATTTTTGTGTATTTGGGCCTAATTTCCGTCTCGGTTTAATTTGAATTTATATTCTTAAGCTTCCATAAAAATAACATATATTCGTCGTTATAACACATATAAAATTAAATTTATAGACAATGATAATGAAATGTTTCTATATACATCATAAATATGCTCAATTACATAAACTCCTCTCTAGTTCCGTGAGGTAAATAAAATTGAATGTTTATGCCCAAAGTTATATTTCATCGGATGCTTAGCTATGACTATAAGAAAAAATGTTTAATAGTAATCATTATTCATGTATATATATATATATATATATATATATATGGTTGGCCTTATTAACCCGAAGGACCATTTGACATCTCAAAAGATAGTTNAAAAAAAAAAAAAAAATGTTTATAATAAAATATCTCTCTTACTCTTTGAGGAAGCAGAAATATAAAAGGTTCACGATGAGAGGAGGTGGGGAAAGACAGATGTTACAGCTGTGCCCTCGCATTAAAATCCTGAACTTGGGGGAAGAAAGAGTCCCCCCCTAAATTGTGGAAGATCACGCCGGCCCAAGAACGTGACTGGATTACCTTCCATTCCACAAGATGGCGAGTTAGTTAAGAATCAGTAAAAATCTTTATTCCATCTTATAAAGTCTCTAATAAAGGAAAATGGCAAAAGTATGTTCAATTCTCCTTCATTAAGGAAGACGAATATAACCCCTCATTTTTAGACTTTATTGTAAAAATGTAGAATTGTTTCCTTTTTTCCCCTTCAAATATTATTTCTTCTTCTTTCAGTTATTACTTTCAACTTTAACACTAAAACTTCATTGTTAGCCTTGAATGAAGGTCTTCCATGGTCTGGTGAATTATTTGCTAGACTGTCGAATGAGTACAGACCGGACAAGTCTTGCTTTGGGAGAACGTAATTAAACACTGAATTTAATTTTTGCAGAGAATATAAACCAAATATTAGCATGTTCTTTCAGAAATAGGACAAGAGGAGGTAAATATGAAATATACAAGGTGAATATATGGAACTTCTAAACTTCATCACTCTTTCTGTACACAACTTAAGAATGGATCAAAAGCTAAGCTTGACGTGCTACTGCTGACAGACAGTTCAGGCGATGGGGTATCCAAACACAATGTTTTTTTTATATTATAATGGCGTGTCAACCTATGGTAATTCACGCCAGGGAGATATTTTTACAAGCGGGAAGATATTTCTTAGCAATTGGTCATGGTGAGGTGTGATGTATTGTTGAAGCGAATAGTTATTATGTGGATGGACATAGTAATTTCTTTGTGCCTAGAAACTAGGAAATTTATGAGAAAGAAAAATTTGAGTGAGAATGGAATAGAAGCATACTGAAAATGCATCTAGATAAGATTAAATAGCCTGCCCTCTTTCAGAAAGTTTATTGGAGAATCGATGACTTTATCGTCATCCAATAGAATTTCGTCTAGAGTCCCATTTAAGTTATATTTCTTTCATTTAATATTTATTAAAAACATCTGTCAAATTTGGTAGAGCTAAGAGATGCAGACTTGCTGAATCCTCATAAAAGTGGCAATTGAAATTCAATAAACGAGCTGCGTTTGAAAATCAACAAACAAAAGAACTTCCAAAAACGTTTTATAATATATAAAGAGGAGACGTATTAACATACACAAACTGCTACACATTGTCTATTTAGAGTCTAATACAGGCAGGCACCACTAATAATATTAGAGAAAAGAAAAAAAAACGATAAATAAAGTAGTATAACCTATAGTGAATAAAATAAAAATAGTTGCCTTCAAATCTGAATTGCACTGCAGTTTATATGAGTAAGCCTGTGAATGTATTTTGAGCCAGGCGTGCGTAATAAACATCTGTTGCCGAATCAGAAGGCATAAGTGGAAAATCAGACAGGAAGTTAGGGGTGAGTGGGCAATCGGAAGAGGGATGAGGGTGTGATAGGCGGCATTTTCATCGGGGGTGGGGAGAACAAGAGATGAGTGAACCCCAGAGGGAAGAGACGTGAAAATATAAAAGAGTATACGAAGTTTGAGGCACATTTACCCCTGTTTTTTTTGTTATTCACCAATAGGCTAGAGAGATTACTCTCATTGCTCATAATTAAACATTAACAATACATATCGAACCTTATTTAGACAAACAAAGTAGTTCTTTTTTCGCCGATATATCATTTCTCAACCTGTCAACATCCCAAGATTAGGGAGAGTGACTTCCTTAATACATTCTATACATTTCAGCAGATTTCCCTTAGACAAATAAGGCTCCGTACATAGCTGGTACCATGACATAACTTTTGAGAATTTTCCTAACATACCAAGCATAATATTTACGGTAAAAAACACAAACCAAAAAACTCTTTATTTGAACTGACAATTAATACCTGTTGACAAGCTCTTATTAGTACAGAAACATATAAAGCCATCAGGCACAAATCAAATGGACTCTTACAATTTCCTTAAAGACTTCTTTCGTATCTGATTCAGCTGCCACTTATAAAGTTCGACATTTACTGTGTGCGATAAGAGCGAACTTGAAGCCGCTACGTTATCCATCGGCTGGGTAGACGACACAAACACACACACTGCCTCTAGCTCAAAGCGATTTTGAACTGAGATGTTTCATTAGTGTTTCCTTTACGGCAGCTTAATTGTTAATTAAGACCGCTTTAACTAACCCCTTCTAGAGTCTCTGGCTTAAGAAGGCAGCGTGGATATTGGATCTGAGAGATTTGTATGGTAAGGCGTGGTACGGCCGCCACGAGAGTTAAGGCCTTTAGTAATTAAAAGTTTGGACTTCAGTTAAGGGCTCTTATCAAGGGACTTATTAGTGTTTGCACAAAGATTTCTCAGCAGGATTTGGTATCATAGGGGCAGGATCTCTATTTCATATTGAATTTCACTTACTTATGATATAGCAGGTTAGCTCAAACAAAATCAAATAACTTACACTCCCCAAATCACTATAAACTGTAATATTGTTACGATTAAACTAGATAAATCTTCCGCAAAAATGAGAAAAACTGTCTGCAACGGAATGTTCACTCATAAAATGAGTCTTGAAATTATGAGTGTCTTTAATTATGAGTATTAAAGTCCATCCTTTGTGATACCAATAAGAGTTCAACGGGATAGGAAATTGTTCAATCTTTTATTTATTTTTAAATGTTAACCACTAGGGTACCACTAACAGTAGGTTTACACACACATATATATAACAATACATATATATGTATTCAAGATGAATGTGGTTATCACAGAGGTGTGTGGGATGTGGGTGTCGGCCACAGGAGTAAAGGTCTAGACAAAAATGCCGAAAGTTTCGTAGCATTTATTTTCTTCTTCAGTGCCAACTTAACTAAGACAATTATCTCTATATAAAAGATAGTCATATGGTTACTACATAAATTATTTAAAAATACAATACTTACACACCCTTTACCTTATCCTTCGCTCCTACCTAACCGATCGATTCTTCAGGGTCCGACAAGGATTAGATGACTCCGAATATTACCAAGTGGAGGCGGGAGTTCCACCCTTTACATCCTGTATACTGCCGATATCCCCTCTCATACTAAAACTCTCCTTGCAATCTTTGCGGATGACAAAGCAATCCTTTCTTCCGATGTTGACTCCCATACTGCCAGGAGAAATCTCCAACGACATCCCATAGCAATAAATAGGGTTCTGCACGCATCCATAAAGAAATAAGACGTAAAACTTTGTGTGTCCGCACGTAACCAACAAATCTTGAATTCAAGATGGGATCGCAATTGAAGTCATTCCTGGTGCCTCTAATTACTCACTTGGAAGGAAAATCCAATTAGGACAACTGGAAGGCAAAAATNAATAATTCTATTATAAATAAAGTTTATTTATTAGGTAATTAGCTCCCTCTTGTTAGTCAAAAGAAATTGAAATCAATTATTATTTAATTTTATTTTTACTGACTTCGTAGTAATGTATTTTACGGAACGAATACGTACTTTTTTATCATACTCTCAGGAACAAGCAACGGATTTCGGATCAATCTATTATGTTTAATAACAATGAATATTTCAAAACAGAGAGGAATTTGAGAAATAGAAATAGAAAAAGATCATGACTTTCTTAATGCTTTTTCAAGAGCTTTCTAAGACCCTAAAGATAGGGGCCCTTTTTGAGTATCCAATGGAAAAAAAACCTTGCGAAAAAAAAAATTGTACGGTATGAAAACATATGTGATACTCATCACGAAATTTAACATAAAATAGAGAGTTTTACTTCCATCCCATTCAGGATTAACGTCAAACAATTTAAAAAAAAAAACACTTTTCGAAACTTTATAAGAGGTAATTTTATTATTACACTTGTACTACAAGAAAAATAAAAATTTCATCGCATTTTATTAAAATTAAATGACCTACTGATAATTTTTTAAATATTAATTTACAATTTCGGAAAGCAAGATTTATTCCAGTGTGAGCTCATTGTGTTTGACTGGAATGTAACAAATATATTCGTTTCAATGAAATCGTTGAATGGTTATAATGAAATGGTAGTCACACACAGTCTTCTACATGTGTATGTATGAATACATATAGTAGTAGTAGTAGTAGATTGAAGGGCAATCAACTTCTAGGTTATTACGCCCTATAAACACCCCCTAATATGTCCACTATAAATCAGTTAATAAAATACAGGAATCAGGATTATTTCGAATACATATATGAATGAAGGTTGTAAACATTCATGTGGGAATGAATTAATTTTCACTGAAACACATAGGACGAAGAAGTTGAGTATATACAGTAGAAGTTGAGGAATGAGTAGAGAACTGATACTCTCTCCTGGGAGCACTAATTCATGAGTGACGGCTGGTTACCAACAGGAATATCCTCAATCAGGTAGCAGCAGATTCAATCAGCGAGAGGTACTCTATTACAGGCAGCCTGGAGATTTATAGTACGTCCTGCCAGCCATGCGTGCTGCTAGGCGGACACAGGAGGGCTCTGGAAAATACTTTCATGATATATGTACAGCCATATCAATAATCCATAATGGAACGGCGCATTCAAGCGATATGTGCTACCAAATTACACAGTCAATTGTAAACTATTCACGATCGTACGTGTTATCTTACATTTAAACATGAGACGATGTCTGACAGAAAGACCATGACATAGGCCACTGTTAATATTAAATTACGGAAAATGGAATAAGAACTTTGTAAATAGAAAATAATGATAAGAAAAAATTTCCTACCCAACAAAAGTACAAAAACATAGAGGGTACCATAGATTCAGTTATGAAAACTCATGGCTAGTTTAAAAGAACTCCTATGCAATAATGAACATCTATCTTAGTGCAAATATATTAATAAGTGAGCTCATAAAATAGAAATAAATAAGTTGCAGAGTTTAATAGATATAACTCATTAGATTTTAAAGAAAACTATAAAGATAAACATATGCATTCATTATAATTAGTGTAGGGTAAAATATATATAGAATGACTGTAGTATGTAAGAGTGTAAGAGAATGAAAGATTTGTTTCATTCATGAGCTACAACACTCTTCAGGGGAGAGTATAGTGAGTAAGATTTAAGTATGTAATTAAGTAATGTGAAATGTTTCAGCGTCCAATTTAGAGGGGGGTTGTATTCCTTCCTTTCTGTTTTGTTTTAACTTGTATAATTAAGTCATAAATCAACGTTCCAAGTCCTACTTTTATTTTCAAACCTACCCTCATTACTGTAGAACAAACGCTTAGTCTAGTTCTAGTTATATTGGATGTTTTTTTATTGTTTTTTTAAACAATGCAGTGGAATTGGGACAAAATATCCAGTAGATATTTTTTTCCTAAGAATTTCATTATCACACAAAAAAAGCTACAGTGCATCCGGCGCCAAAACCTACCCTTTGTTGATTAAGCCACATTTATGTGATAAAGTGAAATGAAGAGTTTCCTAAAAAATTTGGGGTAAGGAATCGGATCTCCCCAGCCATCTTCTTGAAAAATAATTTACGGACGAGAATAGCTGATCTCTGGAGATAAAGAAAATTATTTAAAAAAGTATTCAATAGACCGGGCTACGTCATATTTAAATTATGTTATCCTAATTCAACTGTTCATTGTTACACACACACACACACAAATACGTCTTCTGTAGACGGCATGGAACGTAAAGAACTCATAAACTCGATGAAAAAGGAGAAAATGTAAGAATTGTTTTTTATCAGTCTCATAAGGTGAGTTGAGATAGGCACAGAAGAGCTCGTGCTGACGGCGAACACGCGAAGGTTTACGACGGAGGACTTTCACGTAGGCGAGTAAAAAATAAACAAGCCAAGAACAAGCTTTTGTTTTCAGTATGTCAGACCTCAGTATCACTAAACTACAATGTCTCAGAGAAGGCAATGTAATACTTTACATCAACGGTAAAAGAATAAAATAATATACTGGAGGTTCATAATAAACTATATTAGTTTGATTCCCTCATCAAAAGACAATATAAAGCTAGTGATTTACAATTGATATTATATATCTCATTAACTTATGTTTAATTTGAATTATTAGTGAAGTAGAGTTGCAAACTCTGTAGATTTTTGTCTTCAACTTAAATTTTACATTATTGCTTAAAATTATCACAATAGTAAAACGATATAGTGTACAAAATTATCATAATAGAGGGGGGGGGGGAAGGATACAACAGAAATTATCAGTTTTTTATTTGCCATCAGATATTGTTAAATCAAGATTTATATTACCTATTTGTGATGGTGTGTTATCGAAAGAAATAAAAGAAGAGAAGAAAGGAAGTTTCAAAGAGACTTTAACATCATTCAAGATAAGTTTGTATTTCATAAAACAATTTATACCTAATATTTGAGATTAATTTTGTTTCATCAGAGATCTTTCTTTTGACAAAATATTTTGTTTTATTTTAAAGAGGCCCGTAATTTTTTTTTATGATCAATTAAGTTGATAATTTTAAGGTGTTATTGTCTCTGTATTAATATAGTTTCTTGACAAGTGGCTAAAAAAATTGATATAATACATAAGTGAAAGATCTTATTACTATATGAACTATCTACTTTTGAGCAACCGGCCCAGTTTTCTTGGAGGTTCTACTGTGTTTGAGGGGAAGTGAACAGCTTGTGAAGGAATTAGGTGTTACTGTGGGAGAGAAAATAACAGGGATATTAATGACAGATGGAAATTTTTGAGAAACATATAATATACCAATACATATTTTGTAAATGTTCAAATTAGAATTGATGCAGAAAACGATTTATAAGTAAAATCTTTGAAAATATTAAATTCAAATCCGACTATGAAATTAGTATTTCCTTAAAATTCAATAATCGCGGAATGTTATGGAAAGAGATGGATGGGTGTTCAAAGGCGAGGAGTTCTTATTGTTCTAAAGGGAAGCCGTCAGGCAAAGACGTGTATGGGAAAATTGCAGATGACAGATGGCCGAGGTAGATGGCCATGGAAGATGGGAGTCCCGGTGGTGCAGCTGACGACAGACTATCTGCATAATGCCCTGGTCATTACGGAGGCCCCACACCTGCCACACACAGCAGGGACCTTGTATGGAGTGTGATGCCGGTTACGGTGGCCTGTCTCGGGGGACCAGCTATGCCCTTCCGATTAGGCTATCACGAAACAGAGATAACTAAGCCATTTAGCCTAGGCCTGAAGATGCGTCGCATGTTCTAATTATGCCAAATGTCTCATGTATAAATCATGGAGATACTCCATTAAGCAACCAAGACTTTTAACAATCATAAAAGTCAGTCATACTTTATCTCATCTTAGAACACGGACAATTTTGCCGGTATATAGATCAAATTGGTTCATTTCGATTTTTCTCCGAGGATGTAACCGTGGAAACGGTTGCAGTGTACCTCTGGTCATATACCTCACTTTGTCAACGACTTTCTTTGATAAATGCCTAACTTTGTTCTCATTCTTCTTTGATTGATAACGTGTATTGGTTTTAATTGGTAAAATTCTCTTAAATCTAGTACAAAATGTAAAAACTTCTAAAAATATATATATTTTTTTTCAGAGAGAGAGAGAGAAAGGAAGAGAGGGAGTGAGAGAGAGAAAGAGAGAGAGAGTGAGCGAGAGAGAGAGAGAGAGAAAGATAGAGAGTTAGCGAGAGAGAGTGAGAAAGAGAGAGAGAGAGAAAAAGAGAGAGAGAGAGATTGATAGAGAGAGAGAGAGAGAGAGAGAGAGAGAGAGAGCGAGCGAGACAGANAGTGGGGGAGAGAGAGAGAGTCAAGGGGAGAGAGAGAGAGAGAGAGAGAGAGAGAGAGAGAGAGAGAGAGAGAGAGAGTTTTGAAGGCTGGAAATTAAAGTTTATCTTCATTATTACACTTTCCTTGCATTTGGTAAAAAGAAAAGGCGAGGTAATGTATGTTATGACTGGAAATGTATTCCAGGGGTAAGACAAGGAAGAGAAAGGTCTGGCGAAATCCCACCGATTGAATATACAATCCAGGGAGGATCAATACGAGTTGAGTAGAATTCAGTGGCCTATTTCCAGTGGGAGTATGGAGTGCTTGTGAGAGGGCACTAAATGCCCTGAAATTCTGCAGAAGACTGGGGGAGGGACAGAGGGACGTATGGGGGTGGGGGTTGAGGGTTGAAAGCCGCTGTCCAAGGGAGCCTTTGAGGGGTGTGCCTCCCCTAGGATGTAGTTAGGGGTAACTCACAGAAACTCACAGAGTACGTCCCCCCTTCGAGGCTGAACACGACCTCTTGTGTTCACCTTCTTCAAAAAGATATGCTAAGTGAAATATCTATGGTTTCTTTGTTTACATATATACACATATATATATATATATATATATATATATATAAATCACAAGTTTCTAAAATCAAATATGTCTCTTCACTANAATCACAAGCCACATTAGGGATGGTTTCTCATTACCAAAAATTAACCTTATTGACTATAAGACTTCTCTTATTAAACAAAAAATTAGAAAGCTGACAAAATAATAAAAAATTTCTCTTGAATAAGTAATTTGGGAGAATAAAAAAAGCAGCTTACTTTAAAAAAAAAAAGAAGCAAAATATCGTGAATTTCACTCAGCTGATATTCTCATAAAATGAATTTCACTTTTTTCATAAAATAACTAGTTAGAGAAATATATATGCTTAATTTTATTGGTTTAATAAGCAGATTTCCCGCTAAGAAAATCTTGCTATTAATCATTTGTCTCACTTTCTCTCTCGCACTTCATTCTTTCTCTCTCTTTTCTCTCTTCCCTCCCCAACTTTCTCTCTCATCGTATCCGTTTCTGCTCTTTCATTCCCTCTCTCTCCGCCAAAAGTATTTGTTTACAAAATCTGTATGTAAAGAATGTATGTAAACGTACGCTTGTTCCTTTTTTTTTTGTGAGTATCTCTCTATCCAAGGCTACCGTAAGAAAGCTACGCTTTCAAAAGTGAACCGATTCTAAGATAATAAACATTTTCTGATATAAAGCTAAAATATGGACAGAAATTATAATTTACTACAAATTTTATAACTTATTCTCTAACCTTCATTCAGAAAAACGTCCTGTACTCCATGACTTACCTGTAACAGAAAATAAACATAAAGTAAATACAATAAGTATAATAAAACAAAATATAATTAAGTAGAAAAATCAAAGCCTATTGTAAAAATAATTTTACGGTTCAATGTAAACAAATAGACTTCACTTTGGTAAAATTTAAAAAACATTACACGGCAGAGGATCCAAGCAATAGAGAGAGTACATGAATCCTTCCCCTTACTAGCACACCCTAGAGTAACAGGACAATGCAATGTTGCACTTATAAACTAATTAGGGAACAATGTCATGTTCTTCTTTTCGTAGATGTATTGGAATTTTGGTTTGATATTATCTCCGATCCTAACTACTTGAGACTGAAGTGACAATCAGCAAAACTTAAGAACACTTGAGTGTAACTGTGTCCAAAGCCTTGCTGCAGTTTTTCGTAATTTGACATTTAACACTTCATTTTCAAATGTTAACAGAAACGGCCGACTTCGTCATTGAGTTAAATTGGACTAAGAGGAGTGGGAAATTAGCTGAAATGCCAAGTGTGCGAGAAAAAACTTTATATCTATATAATCACACAGTGAAATTGAACTGTGAGGAATAGAGTTTTATCTGAATCTTCAATTTACTTATATAAATTCACAGGAAGATATAATTACTTATTTTTCTTCCCAAATTTTTATCAGATCGTTCTTTGATAATTATTGGAAGAAAAGGGATCATGAGATTCTTTGTCGAGCAAAATTGGACGACACAGAAAGTTCGTAAAAAATAATCACACAAGAATGCTGAGGTGTTAGCGAGTACAGCAGATTCAGGAGTAATTAGGTATCAATAAATAGGTAAATTCACAACTGCCACGTTTGTGCATCTGCGAAGGGGTGTATGATTCTCGATGATACATCATTTGATGAAGTCGTTGTTTGCACATACGTGAGTATCAGCTACTCAAGCCTTGAGAAAGTTAAATTTCACTCTAGTTAAAAAAAAGGCGGTAACTAAAGTAATAACTCAACTTTCGCCAATGTATTGTTAAACTGGTTCAGGGGAAGGAGAACATTTCAACGAATTTTATTAACAACAGTCAAAGTGGAATTATCCATTGGCAAAGTAGAGAACTAATTTTGGCATTCATAAGAGGAAAAGCAACGAAGTGCGATTATTTATTTGTAATCTAGCGAGAGGTTCTTTGGGCTTTTGAGTGTATTTATATATGTTTTATGTAAGTTTAGAAATGAACAAAAGAACAATTCTTGTTCCAGGAACAAAGGAAATATGTAACAGAGCGAAAGCGAACCCTTTGTGACACCTTCTTAGGCGCCGAACAACAAATTCTTCAGGTTCAGGCGAAAACTGGAACGCTTCCCCTTCTCCAACAGCTTTAGTTTCTTCGTAAAATATTTTTGGCTCCTAGTATAATAATATGAATTTTAATGAATAAGGATCGTTTATAACTATAATTAAAGTAATATAAGAAGGAACTAAGCAGTAAAGTTATATATATTATACTGTTAGAAACATGGGTATATACAGTAAATAATTTGGTCGTATATCATAACAAAACAACCATTCGGGAAATTTATGAATAAAACATATATTTATTTTAATCAAGCAAGTTTTCTAATAATAAATTATACAACCCAATTGTAAAATAAAATTTGCCAACCAACACTAAAACGTAAGTAATTTTCACGTGCTTAGGCTTGGTACAAGTATAAGCAATTTTTTTTTTTAATTTACTTTTACGATTATATATCATACAAAGTCTGAATAATTCATTACATTTATGAATTCAAAAATCGATCAAATGAAAAAAAAATAGCTATAATTTTGTACCTTCATCTCCTCATGCAATAAGTACTTCTTATATAATGAAGTCGAATCATCATTTTGTATGAAGTAAAGCAACTAGAGAATATGGGATCCTGGTGACACGACGTCCCCTCTTGCCTTCATGACATCCTGAAGCTGGCTTACAATGTATGCCGAAACGGTGGCAGCATATTTTTTAAATTGTATTTTTATTTTTTTTTGTATCTACCTTGACTGAACAAAATCTCTATGGTCAAAAACTTTCCATTTTTATGTTCACGTAGGCTTCCACGGTCGTCAGATGTATTTACAGTTTCTTCTTCTTACAGAGCTAATCGACAAGAGGATCCAGCCAATCAGTGACCAGCTACCTGACTACTCCGGAGACCAGCCGCCGGAAGAAAGTATCAACCAATGGGAAGGCAGGCTTCGCCCAAAGACCGGACCGCGCCGGGTATAAGTACCCCTGGATTTGAAAACAGCTCTCATTCTCTATTCAGAGAACCCTGAAGAAGCCATTACAGGATGTGCGAAAGCTCGGCAACTATCAACAACTTGACACGGTCCAACCCGGAAGAAGAAACTGTAAATACATCTCCATTTTTACTTTCATTTTATTTTGTAATGAGTTAGCCTTTAACCCCTTAGGATCATGAAGGGAGGGGATATCAACTCCCATTGCCGTCCCATTCTAAACATCCGTGGCTCAGAACAGGCCTTGATTTGCCGATAACAGCTTGCCCTGGGCGGTATTTGAACCCACAACGCTAGGATTGCAAGATCCGAATGGATCCCACGAACTACCCTGGCGCCCTATAGTGCTTGAAATTCCCGTAAGTTCAATGGATATAACTTTTAAACGCGGCAATGGCTTTTCCATAATACAAGGCTGATAAATCCTTGGTCCGGCATCGCTGCATGAGCCGCGCCCCTCAAGACTTTCTACAGAGACTGAGGTATTTAATACAGCCATTATATACTTATGAGGCTCCTCTAGCTGATTACAGACTGAGGCCTGCTAATTACCAAGAGGCCATGTTCCCGCCAAATTTACAGCTGTCTTAATTCGGGGTTCTGCATCACTAATGCCACAGCTGATCAGTGCTAATGAAGTAATAACCCTCCAACACTTCAGCTCCTCCCTCCCCTTCCCACAGGAACCCGCCCGCTTCCCTTATTTTATATATGTACATTATTATTTGGTATTATTATGAAAATAAGAAAATTATACATTCTATCTAATAAAAAAAAAAGTAACAAAATATAACGGAATAATAAAATATTTCTTCGGATCAAACGCCTATGCTTAATTTTATTTATTTCATGGTCACTTTAATCCTGATAAACACACAGAAAAGGGTGAGAGATTTAGCTCTACAGACCTAGGGTCGCAATTGCTAACGGGGTCTTTCTTTTCTTGTAATTACCTCTTTCATGACCCCCTGAATGCAGATCTACAAAATTGTGTTGCATTCCATAATCCTATAAGGAATCAATAAGTAAAAATAACAGTTTTGCAGTTGGTGAACATCTATATTTGAACTTTCCACCTCAAGTAATCTATAGAGAATAAATATTAATTTTATGTGTGGTTTTTAATCACTCGTAAATTTAAATCAATTAATGAGAGGAAATAGAATAAAAAATCTAACTGTCCCAGCCAGGACTCGAACCTGAATTTCCTGCCATCCGATCAAGCGTGTTATATTAACACGAGAAGATTCAGGTTCAAGCCCAGGCTGGGACAGTTAGATTTTGTATTCTATTCCCTCTCATTAATTGATTTAGAGAATAAATCTTTCCCAATGTACATATGTGTGTTGACTTTTATTGCACTAAACTATATATATATCGGCCGATCCAGCAAAAACACTTGTTATATTTGGACTTGATAATTTGTATTACCATCCACTTCTGCAAAAATCTGTTTGCGCTCGGTAACGAAATTTAAATTTATATTTAAGCGACATGCCAAATTTCATTAAGTTAAACAACTAGTTGCGGTTTATAGGTCGTAAGGTTAAAAATTTACAGTCAGGTAAACCCTCAAATTTACTGTGTACAATGTAGGTGAGTAACTCCTGAAATATGTTTGTTCACAATAAACAAACATATGTTGAGTTTTATTACCCCATCTCCTTCATATTTCGTTTTGTGTTTAACCATCGAATTTTATTTCAGATACTTCGACCTGCAATGCCTTGAAGACCCGCACACACACACTCACACACACACACACACATCCTTTTTGGTGCCTTTGAGTTAGAATAGAGAAATATATCGAAAATCTTTCATGAGTAGAATCATTATATATCACTTAATCTATTAATCTGTCATGACAAATCATTATACTCTTTACATCTTCAGAATAAGCTGCAATTTTCCTTATTAATACAAAATAAGTACATTAATCTGAGAAAATATACCACTGACGCCCCCTCAAGAATTTTATTTTATCTCTTGACCTAGAATATTTCATTCGTAGTCGTCATCAGGGAAAGATTATAATTTGTACTAGGGAACTGGTTGCCCAATTATATGGCATAATAACAATATTAATTAGTAATTTTCTATCAGAATTGTCCCTTATTAAAAAACAATTTTTTCTATAAGATTAAATTTCAGATCATCGGGAATTGATGAATAACAAATAGGAATTCATTAATTAGAGATTATTAATAAATATAAAGAAAGAGTAAAGTTCACCTGATAACGCCTAGGAATAAAAAATGTGACTATGGATAGTAAATACAAAATTGTGGGACCATATAGTGGCCACAAGACATATCCAAATTATATAATAAACAGCCCTATTATCAGTGGACTGTATATACTTTTGATTCCAAAGATAAAATTGTTGTTTTTTATTTATTTACGAAAATAAGTTTAACTTTTGTTACCGAAGCATGGCAATAAAATAAAGCAAGAAAATATAGACATTCCATTGGTATGATTGTTGATATTGTTACTTAAGAAATACTTTTTGATTTTGTTGATATTGTTACTTATTTTTGACAATCAATGTTATAGAGAAGAAAATAAAGAAATTTAAAAAAAATATCATTTTATATTAAGAAAAAATGCAAAAGAAAGAAAAATATTATGAATTTATATATAAGACACCAAAAATTACAATTCAGCCAGAGCCATATACTAGAGTTTAAATAACCTCGTACTTACAAATTACGAAATAAGAAGCATGAATTTAGGACCTAATAGGGGCGAAGCTTCACGGGGAAATAAATATTCAAGGGAAAAGTCTGGAATTCCCGGCAATTTTCAAGAGTAGCAGATAAAGGTCTAGGGGGTGGGGGGTTGGCCGAGTTCCAAGCCTTTGTGGCTACGAATGAATGGGGGGGGGGGTACTCGCGAGCGGAGTGGGGGTAAGTATTTGCCGCTAGCTCTCCGACCGGACAACCTGCCAACACGTTAGGCAAGAGAGCAAGGGTGTCGTCAGAGAGTTCAACTCAGTCAATTACACCCCCTTAACAAAAAAGGTTAGTTTTATCTTCTTTGCACTACGAATATCATTCAGACACCTTCATAAATAAATTAAATCCTAATTTAAATGTTTTTAGCAGAGAAACACGTCATATTCTATAAATGTTATTATTTACTTCAGGTGATAGGTGATTTCAATAGAGAAAAATCTATAATTTCAAATTATTTCAGTTACCGAATTCTTAAACGTGAGAGCCTTTGTTTATTAATACTTTAAGTTTACTTATCCGTAATCTATGTAGTGCTAGTACAGCGTCAAGAATATATACTTGAATTCTTGGTAGAGATACTCGAGTTAATATATAAATTGCGAAAGGGTAAAATGGTTAAATAACATATTTGAGTTTTGGGTAATGAACACCATTCTTAATCTTTTTTTTTCCTTAATGAAAAACTTACACCTCTTTTACAGGTCTCTAGTTTAATAGTTTTACAATGATGTTCACGTAGGCTTCGACGATCGTCAGATGTATTTATCGTTTCTTCTTCCGGGTTGGACCGTGTCAAGTTGTTAATAGTTGCCGAGCTTTCGCACATTATGTGATGGCTTCTTCAGGGCTGAATGAAGTAGCCATCACATGATGTGCGAAATCTCGGCAACTATCAACTACTTGACACGGTCCAACCCGGAAGAAGAAACGGTAAATAATTTTCCAATGAATTGAATAATTATTAAGTAAATAATTGTAAAAATTATAACTCATAAAAACATTCCATTATTAACCCTGAGAATGTGCATATAGCATTCAAAAACAGAGTCCATGTGTTCGTGAAGTTCCCGGCCGAGTCAATTAGGCTCGACCTAAGTTATGACGCTTTGAAGGAACTTGTTCATGTTGGTGTGTAATTGTTTATCATAACTTCTGTAGCAAGCTGTTGAGTACCTCCCCATTTCTTATCCATGTGAGGATTAATGTTACTCCCGTGACGTCATCTCACCATTCGTCCAAATGTCCAGTACCGGCCATGGAAGGCTCGCTTCCAAACTAAGAAAACTTTTCTTATCTCGCTATTTAAGTAAGAGAATCTCATTTTATAATTTTCTTTCACTTCGGTACATTATATGGAGAGACTGATTCGCACTTTAAGCCATCAAACACCACTGATTTAGGTTCTAAAATATAAACTTTTGTGCTATGTTACAAGTGACAGAAACAAATTTGATACTTAACATTTCTTCTCTCAGTATTAATTAGTATAATAGATTAAATCTCTCATAGAAATTCTCAATAGCGACTGATTTAGATTTTCACAATAAAAAGATGAATTTTGATGTTAATATTGATTTTCAACTCACAAAGCAGTTTCATATCAGTTCAGGGGTCAGTATGAATGAAGACTTTTGCTATGACCGGGGATCAAGACACTTACAACGAATTATTTATTTTTTAATATTTGGCAAAGATTATATTTTATATGGTTATTATAGGAATGTAGATGATGTCGTAAGGGAATAGTTTTATTTCTAAATCAATTTATCTGTCAAAAATAGATAGTTTTAAATCATCTTCCTCTCAAGATTACTCGAGGACACCTCTCTCCAAGATCTTCTGATATATCCTTCACAAATTTATCATTTTCCTCACTGAACTTTTAACCAAACATTTTCCCACACCCTGAAAACCCTCAGTAGTTAAATTAATCACAAACCAAATAAATCGTGCCTGTTTTTGTGTACAATCAACCACATATCCATAATTTTCCATTATAGATTCCCACAATACACATACTGACCATCAATTCAGTAAACGTATGTTCTCTTCATTGTACCATTGAACACAAGTTTCGCATAATAGATAATGTTTCTTCTTCCTAAGTGCGTAAACATTATCTTCTCGTTTATTCCTAAACGTAGAAAACGCCTTTATGTTCACGCCATCTGGGAATCATTTTTAAACATACTATTACAAAATATATTTAAGCTCTTTTAAGCAGTCCTTCCTCTATCAGAAAGTTATACAACTCTTCTCATCACCATATGTTCTTTTTCCATGAATATTTATATTTATGCTAAATTAAAAAAATAATACTGGCTAGTTGCCAGTCAAAACGCAGCAGAACGAGTAAGTAGAGGGTGAGAGAGATTGTTTCTAAACTGATAACGGTCACTGATAAGCGGGATAAGGTTTCTTGTTATCAGCTGAAAGGTATGGGCCCTTGATAAGAGAACCCGCCGAATGGGAAGATCGCGTGAGAGACATTACTTGGCGCCTAGTCACGCTTACTAAGAGCTCACTGCCTGCACTCTCTCGTCGGAAGTTGTAACTACTCTTTCTGTCTCCATTTCCATAAACCCCCACTTAATGCATGTTCCAACAATGGGTAAATATAGTGCTTAAGAAGCATTTACTTTTAAGATGTTTAGAAGAGAAGTATAGCAAATATAGCAAATCTCAAAATTATATAATAAGAATAACGGAAGAAGATGAAGAAGGACTTTAAAGAACTCTCAAACTAATGCCATACTGGATGGAAAATCTAAAAATTTCAAAGGTGAATGAAATAATAACTCAAAAACTATACAACTATACGCTAAAATAAAGAGAAGTAAACCTCTACAAGCATTATGGTTATTTTTCTATCTAATGATAACTGATAAGTTCCATATATATATATATATATAAACAAATCAAACTCTTACCTTAAGTATGATTTAAAATAAAACATTTTTCATCTTTTTTTCAATTAGTAATATAACATTATCTGCAGAATTACTTACAGAATTTTATTATGTAATTATCTATTCTGATTGCAATAATGTAACTTTAAACTGACAATTTTCTATACGACTAGAAATTCGCTTTACACCTTATATAGAATTTATATGAATCAAATTACTTCATAGCGTCTAACATTTTACCCCGAACAAAATATTTAAAAATGAACAAATTTTAATTAGTATAAAAAAATAATAAGCAAACAAAATCAAATAATGACCATATATTTATTACTAATGTATAAATTTAAAAAAAAAATATCTACTTGAAAACACTCATGGTCATACGTGTATTAGCAATCTGCATAGCTCATTCGGCGATGGATAATTAATATATAAAGATTATTTTTTGTGGTATTTAATCACACGTAAATTTTAACAATTAGACTCTCGACACTTTTGCGGGGAATTCAATAACTTATCAGACTTGTCTCGGTAACGTAAATGAAAAACGCACCGGCCCGGAGAGCAGGAGATCCAGGTTCGAGTCCTGGCTGGGACAGTTGGATTATTATTCTGTTCCATTGCACTAAAAGATAATTTAATAAGTATTATAGGATTGTTTTATTTTTCACAAAATGAAGTATACAGCTTCAATAATAAAACAATAAGAAAGAAAGATATGAGAAGAAAAAGAGAGATAAAAATACAAATAACAGAAGATAGGCAGGTGAAGCGAAAAGATATCCAGGGGGAAGAGAATAGGAATGTAAACACATCCTAGATTACAGAAGATATGATAACCTCTACTCCAGCCTATCATTATCTAGAAGAAGAAGATAACTGTGGGTTCCCATGCGTCCAACTTCACTTTTCCACGAGAAATTCATCATGTGTTTGATTCAAATTGCAAGAGTATGAAGTGAAAGCAATAATACGTATGAGAAGGACCCATTTTCTAGAAGTAACGTACATATTACTGTGGAGTAGCATTCTGAGTTATATGGCAACACCCATAACACTAATGCAGACTACTGAATGCTTGCACTACTGAACATAACGGCACCCAGGACTTGGGAGTCAGAAGTATTACTTACTTGGATAAATAAGACAAATTTCTTTAAATATACGTTTCTATAATCGTTGTCAGATAATTTAGACAATATCATTGAATTTCACCCAATTCAATATCTTTGCGAATTTTGGAAGAGAAAATTTTAACTTCTGCCTCATGTAAGTGGACATCGCTAGCTTTACAGGAGTTGAAGTTTGTCAACACTGACAAGTTTGACTATCTGATGCAGTTATAATTAAATTGCTATCAGAATATCAAAATAGAACCTTATAAAACTATATAGAATTTAAAATAAGGAATGAGAGGAAGGGGACAGATCTATGTACGAATAAATTATAAAGCTTACGTAAGAGGAGAAAATTGATAACCTTCATTATTGACATTCATGCGCGGAATACATTATGAGGGAACAATGCACTATAAAAATAAAGAAGACGCCCACTCGAACTACCCTTATAATTAAAGGGAAAGGTCCCTACCCTAAAGGAAACAAAGAGGTGTTAAGAAACCTAAGCCGCCTAAGGGGGAAGATGATTAGAGGGTAGAGACCGCTGGGCTCTGTCACCTGTAAGGTAGCCACACATCTCTAATGGAGAGTCAGGTGACAGGGCGGGAGAGATCTGACAGAGAGAGAGAGGACAGTCAGCTGGTGAGGCCGCGGCCTGCTTACAGATGCAGTTTTAACAAGAGGCTGCAAGAGTGCACCCTGCAGTCTGCCGGACATCCAATTAGGGGTGAGAAGTCGCCGGTAATTAGGGGGTGTACACCTTCGCCCGATCCGCAATCCACTCAACACGAGGAATACATTTCCTCTCAACTGTATGCAATCCATAGATAAACTTTAGACTTTTCCCACACACAATCAGCCATTAAGAAACGTCCATTAAGCGGGAGCAGCACAAATTTATTTATTTTTAAATGTATCATAACTGGCATTTCAACGAACCTTATCATAGCTATGTGTGCGATTATTATCAAATAGTTAAATTTTAACGAAAGTACTAGACATATGTAAAAAAAAATGTTTTAGAAAATTTAATTTTTGAAGCAAGCTGTAAAGAGCTATTCGCATTAAAATTTTTTAATAATTTAGAGTTATTCGCAAAACGAAACTACAAAATCTTTGAATACTAAACTTTGGCATTAAGCCGATTGCTTAATCGGACGAAATATGGCATTTGTAGTCTTCATGTAATAACTTATCTTTTCCCAGCCAGCCAAGTGTGAATGATTAATGACAAGTATAATATTAGCAATATTAATGAGTGGTATGTAAATTAATGAAGTAAGAAAAATTAACACGTGGCAGGTCACAAAAATCCGAAAAACCAAATGATTTTGATTTAATAGTGAACCGTTTTCAATTCCTAAAATATGTTAAGAAAAATCATTTTTTTTTTTTTATCAGATATAAGAGTAAAAGATAAGAAGATCAATATACTGTGTAATTCTTCAATGCTTTACTTATACTTCACTCCGCTCTGACGAACGGCCAGAAGTCTCCCCGAAAAGGTAATACTCTATGTAATTTCAAACAATTAATGAAAGGGAATAGAATATAAAAATCTATCTGTCCCAGCCAGGGATCGAACCTGAATCTCCTGCTATCCGGGCCGGCATGCTAAACCATTACATCACCAGGACGCTTTAGTTGTCTCATTCAATTCCCTCTACACTATGTAATTTCTTTATTCCTCCTGCTCTCATTTATTATATACATCACAGCCGCAAGTGCTTAGTTTTCTTCACACGCGCGCACGCACGCACGCACGCACGCATATATATATATATAAATGAGTTCGTTAATGGCTGAAATCGGTCGAAGGGGAGGGGACCGATATTTGCATGGGTTATGGAGAACATCGCCCCCCTCGCTAATCCGTTGTGTGTCTGTCTTTCTCTCGTACTCTAAAAAGAAAGTGGACGATATCACAAGAATACCAATAAGATTAATAGGAAGATCTTTCTGTTCAAATTTTAAATTTCGACGGCATTCGGTGAAACCCATCATCCTCAGGATAAATTAATTTACAATTATATATTAACCTTAAAAAAAGAAAAGAAAAAGGAATATGTTATTTGTCGATTTCTTCTACAGGAAGAGCCATCGACTCTGTATTAATGGACTCACTACACACGATGATATTGCAATAAATCCCAAATGTCAAATATCGGGTGATGAAGGCTCTACTTGGGGAACAACTGTATAATTTATCAACAAATCAAGCTGAAACATTTTTCTTCAGATGCTAATTGACAATGTAGCACGTAACTTAATATTAATATTTAAATTTATTTACTTATTTCATACACGAGATATTTAACATTTTTAATTTCCATACTAATCAGGTAAGATTATTACCTTAAAAGGAATAAAAGTAAATATAAAGTGAGTCACACCTGTTCGCGCCCTAATCCTCCTTTATCAGTCCCGAGCGCTCTAATCTCGGCACAGGGGCTGGCTCGCCTGGACTCGCGGTCCTTATCGCCTAAATGCAGTTTCACCTACCTCACTCTCTCTCTGCTGCCAGATCTCATAAGAGACACTCTGCTTCCAGATCTCATAGAAGACACTCTGCTTCCAGATCTCATAGGAGACACTCTGCTTCCAGATCTCATAGGAGACACTCTGCTTCCAGCTCTCATAGGAGACACTCTGCTTCCAGATCTCATAGGAGACACTCTGCTTCCAGATCTCATAGGAGACACTCTGTTTCCAGATCCCATAGGAACTACTCTGCTTCCAGGAGTAGACGAAGTGTCTAACGTATCCTCCGCCGCCATTTCGCTTCCTAAAAGTATTATTAATTCGTGCCGCCTTATGCGCCTCCCCGTTACAATACAGTCCATTACTCCTTGTCCACTCACGACTGCCACGCATTCCCAGAAGGTAAGTGGTCTGAATTTATGGGTTTTTCTCTTGGCCGAGTTAGAGACCTTTAATTTCAGGGCCGCTTTGGAGGAAGGACTGCAGGTGAGAGCGAGGACCTAGCTGCTTGCTGAAACTACATTGTAAGTTGTAATTTATTGCCTATTATATTCAATTTTTCTTTCTTTTTTTATTTTATTTTTAATATTAAATATTTATTGTTTATTAGTCAGATTCGAAGCAGGGAAAACGCCGCCACAACACCTTTCTAGTAAACAGACTATCAATATGGCGCTAGTGCATTTTTCTCGCTATTAGATAAGTATACAAATAAACAAAGTTTGTAATGCTATAGCAGGCCCATATATACACAAAAATAAACCTACTTATTTTTTCTCTAAATGGATAATTAAGCCAATATTCAATTGGAATTAAAAAATAAATTGTACCGATAAACAATTACAAGTTTAATTTCTTGTTTTTATATTTATAGTCTGCAGCAATTACAGGAGAAATATTTCGAGTAAATAAAGGTGTATTTAAAAAGATATGATTTATGCATTTACTACATAATGTAATAGGATATATGTATGATGAAAGAAGATTCCTGTAAAGACAAGAAAGTAGGATTGGAAGGTAAGAAGAATAAATACACCGATGCAAATAGTAGGATTTACATCCGGGCATAGAGCAATCAACAGGATAGAGGATGCTGATTAAAAGCCATCCCAGAGGATTATTTACGATTTCATCATAATCTCAAGTGAAGGCGGATGAAGGAGGAAGTTACATAATTGAAGAAAATAGCTGAGCCTACCGAGTACCCGAAGGTCGGCAGTAAAACGGGACTTCAGATTAACTACCCCTAGCCAACTGCCAGTCAGGACTCAGAAGGACCTGATGGGTCGTAACAACCCTTTATTTATAAATGAAGAGGAATAAAAATTACTTTTCATAGGAATGCTTCTTCTACAGTCCTCAGCAGAAACTTGAAAAATAGAAGAGAATTAAAAATAACGAGGGAAAATGGAAGAAGATTTAATGGTGACAGAGAAAGATTCATCTTATTTTAGTTGTTTTTTTTCCCCGCAGAAACAGGATTGCGGCAACGATGAAGGGACTGATACATTCATTAGGTGATAAAAGTAGCAAAGTCTCATGCTGTAATGAGATTGGAAGAAAAATAATTTAACAAGAATACTGAAAGACTAGGCGGGGTTAGTTAATAATAAATGTGCGAGTAATCTTGAACAAAAAAAGTTCTTAAAATATACAAAGAGAGGCCAAAATGTTGTCGGTCTACTTATGAAAGAATGATCAAGATAAAGGTTATATACCATACCTAATCATGTTTATCTAAACAGTAGCTATATTCATGCAAATTGTCAGTCTTCGGGATAAAGTTAGGCGGCATATGATCAACAAGGACTACGAGTCGGCAAAGAACTACAACATGAACGGAATGTACAACAGCTGTTCCAGGAAGTACCTCGTCTTTAGGCTATGACCAAGATAGGTTGAGGATACGGAGGTCTGGATTGGAAGGAGGTAAGAACTGTGATAGAGGAGATCTTCGCTTCTGTTTTAGTCTGCGTTTTCACGGTCTTCAGGAAGAAGTCAGGCGGCATAAGATCAACAAGGACCACGAGTCGGCAAAGCACTACAACAGGAACGGAATGTACAACAGCTGTTCCAGGAAGTGCCTCGTCTTTAGGCTATGACCAAGTTAGGTTGAGGGTACGGAGGTCAGGATTGGAAGGAGGTAAGAACTGTGATAGAGGAGATCTTTGCTTCCGTTTTAGTCTGCGTTTTCACGGTCTTCAGGAAGAAGTCAGGCGGCATAAGATCAACAAGGACCACGAGTCGGCAAAGCACTACAACAGGAACGGAATGTACAACAGCTGTTCCAGGAAGTGCCTCGTCTTTAGGCTATGACCAAGTTAGGTTGAGGGTACGGAGGTCAGGATTGGAAGGAGGTAAGAACTGTGATAGAGGAGATCTTTGCTTCCNTAAGAAGTTCGTAGTAAGAAGTACGAAGTAATGACACGAAGACTACAAACATCCCAAGGACCCCCCCCCTCCTCATTCGCGACCTGACGAAAGAAACGCTAGCTTGTGGTATCAGTAAGTAGTAAGAAATTCGTAGTAATAAGTACGTGGTAAGAAGTTCGTAGTAAGAAGTACGAAGTAATGACACGAAGACTACAAACATCCCAAGGACCCCCCCCCTCCTCATTCGCGACCTGACGAAAGAAACGCTAGCTTGTGGTATCAGTAAGTAGTAAGAAATTCGTAGTAATAAGTACGTGGTAAGAAGTTCGTAGTAAGAAGTACGAAGTAATGACACGAAGACTACAAACATCCCAAGGACCCCCCCCCTCCTCAATCTCGACCTGACGAAAGAAACGCTAGCTTGTGGTATCTGTACGTAGTAAGAAGTACGTAGTAATAAGTACGTGGTAAGAAAATGTTAGAAAATTAAATACAGAGGAATAATGACAGCTATTATAACAAGAATTTTTTATTTTAATGATTTTTTATCTTGTAACAAGTGATATATATATATATTGTTTACGTATTTTACCAAGATCTATTATTCCTCTTGATGACTGTGGATTATTAATCACTATTTCATAAATATTTATATTTTCATTATTTGATTTACATTGCCTACTGCCATTGGTTCTCATTCGACGGCCACAGTCCCTCCCCTCTTCCCACAACTAAAACTCCACATTTGCATATGTATGTATTTCAGTGACGCCCGCCCGGAGAAGCCAGATCTGTGTTCGGACTTCGTGACTTCCGCATCCTGGATAGGCAAAGGCCCTCTTGAAAGCCTTTTTTTTTTCTTTTTTTTTTTTTTTTTGTTGCCCGTTCTCGTTCCCTTAGCTCTTCTACATACACGGATCCATAATTTCTGCAAAAAAAAGAGGAATTTGTATTTCCATTCTTTGAGTGGCTATGAATCCGGGAACAATGTAAAAATAAATTTTCTTCTTTTCCGTTTCCGTCAGAAAGATTTTTAATATTTTATAATGGGGATTATGTGATAAATTCACTCAAATGTCATGACGAGAGAAAGACCGACACACAACTGAATAGCCAGGGGCGAAGTTTTCCACAACTCATGAAATTTTGGTCTCTCTCTAAACCCCCCTTCTCTTTGACCGATTTCAGCTGCTAACGAACTGACTCAATTTTCTACAAATAAAAAAAAGCTTAAATAGTAAATTTGGTAGCGAAACTAAAAACTAAGGTCTGTAACCGATTGACAAATTATGCTGTCGATAACACACACACACACACACACACACACACACAAAATATTGTTTATATGTGTTTAAAAAAATATTAGTCTCTTTCTTAATGAAAACAATACAACTACAAAAACTATTAACTAAAATTATATTTGTAATAACTAATGAATGTTTAACTAGCAGAAATTTAATAGAAATAACGATAAATATGAAATAAATAAATAAAGATAGATGATATAACAATTAAGATCCTCGTAATATGCAATTATTATTTTAAGGAAGAAAAAAGTTTAGACCATAACGAGACTCGAACCTCAAGTTTTTGTTCAGAAAATGCGGCTTCGTGGTATAAACTTTTACCCATTAAATTAATATGATGGAGTTAAATGATTTACATACCTGTCACAGTTGTATGCGACACAGAGGAATTCGCGAAAACTCAGAGTTAACTTTAAATATGGTAAAATTTGTATTTACTTAAGACTGGCAGGTCATAAACCTTTGAGCTAGATGAGATGTCAAAAACAGCCTCAAGATAGACTGCTGAGACCGTTGGAGTTGCTGGTAACATCGGACAACAATTGAAAAGTTTTAAATTAATACTCTTTGGTATTGTATTATTAAAATTGGAACAATTATTTTTGTTATCTGTTTTAATATTCTTCGGAGAAAGGAAATATATAATGATTATTAATAACAATAGCAAAGCGAAGGTTTTTTTATACAATTAGTAAACGTTAAAATTGATCATAGCGTTCCAAAAATATTCTTGTATTACCATTTTCCAGAAGTTCATATGGATCTTGGAATTTTCCTGGTAACGTTTTTTTTTTTTTACATAGTAGATGTTAAGGGCACTAAAATACATATTTAATTGGAGATATAAGGAATACATTTAATATAAAAGTATATCTTATATACTAATAATTAATAATAAACTATAATTGAAAGCACCACAGTGCATACTAAAACGGCTCATGATGATAAGACAATAACTAATGGAAAGGCAATTTTTCTTCCCGGGCAATATAGATATCATTATCAACAAATGCAGCAGGACTTCTGCCATGAAGGACACTCTCCTATTCTGGGGTGCAAGAGAAGAAGTAACCCTACTCCTCGAGAGCAATGGTAGAAGGGTTATTCAACCTGAGAGAAAGGCGTATTCAATTAAGAAACATTAGGGAAAAAAACTGGTCCCGCCGCTATTACCAAAATGAGTCGGGTAATCAATGACACGAAGACTACAAACAACCAAGGACTCCCCCCCCCCCCCAATCTCGACCTGACGAAAGAAACGCTAGCTTGTGGTATCTGTACGTAGTAAGAAGTACGTAGTAATAAGTACGTGGTAAGAAGTTCGTAGTAATAAGTACGTGGTAAGAAGTTCGTAGTAAGAAGTACGAAGTAATGACACGAAGACTACAAACATCCCAAGGACCCCCCCCCCTCCTCATTCGCGACCTGACGAAAGAAACGCTAGCTTGTGGTATCAGTAAGTAGTAAGAAATTCGTAGTAAGAAGTACGTGGTAAGAAGTTCGTAGTAAGAAGTACGAAGTAATGACACGAAGACTACAAACATCCCAAGGACCCCCCCCATCCCTCATTCGCGCCCTGACGAAAGAAACGCTCGCTAGCTTGTGGTATCTGTACGTAGTAAGAAGTACGTAGTAATAAGTACGTGGTAAGAAGTTCATAGTAAGAAGTACGAAGTAATGATACGAAGACTACAAACACCCAAGGACCCCTCCCCACCTCGTTCGCGGCCTGACGAAAGAAACGCTCGCTAGCTTGTGGTATCAGTACGTAGTAAGAAGTACGTAGTAAGAAGTTCGTAGTAAGAAGTACGTAGTAAGAAGTTCGTAGTAAGAAGTACGTAGTAAGAAGTACGTAGTAAGAAGTTCGTAGTAAGAAGTACGTAGTAAGAAGTTCGTAGTAAGAAGTA
>KZ807660.1:200419-210873 GCA_000696205.2 Oncopeltus fasciatus | reverse complement strand
ACACACACACACACACACATATATATATATATATATATATATATATATATATATGACACACATTGTGTGTGTGTAACTGTAAACTCAATATATATGTGTATATAAACAGTTGATGTCAAGTAAGTAATGACATAAAATCAAAAATAATTAATTCAATTAACATTTATTACATCTATTTAAACCCTCTTCCCTAAAAAAAAAAAAACACTTAAGATTTAGGATTCAAAATAAACAATTTTGTGTTTTCGACCTCTAATCTCCTTTCCTTAGGCTATTTTGGATGTGAGGACAGTGATAGAAGAACAGGCCATGCAGCCAGCGAATCATTTCAAAGCACTAGGTCCGGCATAGCCATAACTTGACGAAAGGTGAGCACAGGGCATTTGTCACCAAGCAGAATGGTTTCTCCTCTTCTCCTCGATTCACCCTCTAAGAAGGGTCAAAACATTGCAAAGTGCCAAAACCTGCATTGAAGAGTGAATATTATTAATAGAGAATACTTGGTGCTCGGTTAAGATTGACCCCCAAAAAAAAAATTATTTTACTACCAGCCGACGTCTACATTGCAAGCTATCTTCAGGGCTTACGCGAAGGCGAGAGAAGACGTCACATAGATCAGGTCTTTATGACTCATCATTTTGGATCATCTTTACCGAACCCCGAACAAATTTTCTGCTAATAATAATCTCCCTTTTACCCATCTATCTCTGTAATCAACCATTCAGATTCCTTCAGAGCCCTAAATAATTATGGCTATTTTTTACTGCCATGAGTGTGACTATGAACTTGAAAGGTTTCATTTATCTCTCAGAGCTTCTATTTAGAATAACCCATAGGATTTATGATGTGCTCCTTGTGCTAATTGAGTACTATTATTCATTGAATAGGAACAAATCAGGCGAACAGAATTGTGTGTTTTTATCTCAAGCATACTATGGGTCGCTGCTAAATCGAAATGCTTAACAAATGTTTCCTTACGGGGCCCCTATAACTTGACGCTACAGGTTCGGACATGTAGTAAGTGCTGGGGGGATGCGTTATGCAGCAAGGAGACTGTAGTGCTCCTGGATCTTAAGGATCCCAGTATACCCACTAAAACCCCTCCTCGAGGTCAGCCTTACTTGGCCAATACCTTATAGAGCTATTCCTTTTCCATTATTATCAAGGAGTGTGTTTCTTAATCTTCAGGTTCCGGGTCACATGAATATGTAACATGAGACCTCAGAATCCACCAGTTTCTTCTCTCACGCTCATGCGAAAGCTCCCAGCGCGCGGTAATTTTCTTCCCGTGCCTCGAGATCTTCGGGCTTAATATACACGGACTTAGAAGGCTTTGACCTGAGTACTTCAGGCATCCCAGTACCACATGCACGGAATCTTCAATTGCGCCGCATTTACAACTCACAGATCCTTTTCTCTTGAAAAAATAGTATAGTACTTATTGTATACATACCATGTCTTCCATCTTGTGTAAAAAAACAACTGTTTTGGACCAAGAATAAAAAGAAAAAAAAAATATATATTTCTTTCTTTCTTCTTCTCTTGAAATACTGCAGCTCGCTTGCACTATTAGGAGTTGAACCACCCACTACTTGACTAACTCAATATAGGGTTTCTTTATTCGTAAGAATCCCCGTGTGGGGACGAATTTCTTGGTGGTCTCACCGTCCTTCGTGCTTTGCCAACGTTCCTCTCATACCTACACTTCACACAAAACCAGTACCCCACTATGGAGGTCATTTATTTCTTGGTAGCTTCTCTCTAGGCGTGCATTAGTGATGCGGATTCTCGCTTTATTATCCACCTTATGGCTATTCTAGCATGGAGGACTAGATCAATGGGTGGGCAGTCCGCTAAGACCTGAAGGGCCCTTGTCGACTTGGTCCTATAGGCCATTGTTATTCTTCTTGAAGCGGCTCTTTGCAAGCGAAGTAGGCTCATCACCTGGCCTTTGTGAAGAATACAGGGCCACTCCCGAGGTGCATGCCTGAATGAGTTCCCCGGTGAATTTAAAGCCAAGTCCCCAGGTATCTGAAGAAAGTCTCTCCAACAGGTTCTGATAATTTAGGATTCTGGCTTCTATATTTGAATCGTTGCACCGTCTT
The DNA here is from genome assembly GCA_000696205.2 of Oncopeltus fasciatus. NCBI lineage: Eukaryota > Metazoa > Arthropoda > Insecta > Hemiptera > Lygaeidae > Oncopeltus > Oncopeltus fasciatus. The sequence continues at coordinate 208,768 of KZ807660.1, read as the reverse complement.
TGCAGGTGAGATAGTCATTTCTCTTCCTGTGCATCAAACATCCGTTTTGTCGACCATCTCTGGGGCCCTGAACAGAACCTCTCTTTGGGAATTTCCAAATACGGTGACTGTAAGGTCATCCAAATATGCTACTACGCAGGATCTTTAGAATTCCATCAAAATTTACCTTTCACAGCATTGGGCCCGACACTGAGTCCTGTGGGCTCCCTCGCCCAATCACTTCTTAATTACAGCCACAAAGACAACTCTGATTCAAGAAACTGCTAAGAAACTGGAAAATATTCCAAGGAATCGCCCAGTCCTTGAGCTGCATCAAAACATCCGGCTACCAAGCACTGTCAAATGCCTCCGCGATTTCGAAAAATTTGTGGTTTTACAACTACTGGCTAGATAAACACGATAACGTACAAGTAATTTTTCTTTAATCCCTTATTCAGTGTTAGACTGAACGCTTTTGGAATCTCTGCTAAATAAAGCAGTAGTATTCATTACAAATAAATAAAAACACATTTTAACATGTAATCTTAAACATATTTAGACTTTATAACAATTCCTTGACTAATTATCCTTGAAAACCTTACTTTGAAAATCTTTTTAGCTTATGCAAGAGACTGAATGGAAAATTAAATATTGTTCTATTTAATGGACACCCCCCTCTCAGTATCCTGATTTATGGCATTGCCTTTCCGTGCAACTATCTACAAATACTTCCTTATTAGTTAACATCTAATTGGATGTGCCCTAACATATGATCTGGCCCGTTCAGGCCTGTATGAGGTGGAACTCTCCTTGGACAGGAAGAAGTTTGGGATGTATTCTCATGACGGAAACGAATTGTCATAAAACGCAACGAATAAAAAATAAATACAGTCTAGTGTGGGATTTCTGCTAAAACGGTGATAATTCATTTAAATTCACAGACCAATTAATTAAGTAAGGTAGCCAACAAGCATATTCCAAATAAGAACTGAAGGAATTAAGGGAGGTGAATTCCCTTCAGTTCACAAACTACCCAGATAAGGATGTTGTTTGCTGGGCGGGGAACAACCTCTTTTTCCCCGAACCACCCCCGAGGAATATTAATGCGGAGCACTCCCTCATTTGGCTAATACGAGCACGATGCCATGATTTAGAGCTTCTTTCAGAATTCCAATTAGAAGCCTTTCAGCTGACCAGGGTATGGCACACGACTGCTTAAGCCTGTGCTTTTCTCAGAGATCCCTACCTCAGTTCCAGCCGAATATAAGCTAAACGCATTCCTCAAATCAGTCAGTGTATGCAAATCAAGTTGGAACATACACTAAACTCAATCACTTCTTAATTGTTTAAATAAGTATTAGAGAGTAATGCAGTAAGTAATAGATTAATATTAGATGATTTTAGTTGGGGTTCAGTCAAGGTAGATCCAAAAAAATACAAATTTTAAAACATGTATATTTTTTAAAAGATTATCTGTCAACATTTTGGTTTACATTGTAAGCCATCTTCGGGGCACACCTGTCTATCATGAAGGCGAGAGAGAACGTCCTGTCTCTAAGTTCACATTTTTTTTTGGATCTACCTTGACCGAACCCGAACTAAAATTATCTAATAGTAATATCTACGGTAAAAAAAACAACTCTCCTTTGTAATAAATTAAGTTTATAGCCAACCCTAAAATCACTTCTAGCTATTTTGTTTAAAGATTAGGCTTACACGACAATTAAATCAAAATAAATTACATAATTAAATTTAAAAATAGGTACTTTATCAAAACATAAGTGTATTATTAATTTAACAGATATATAACTTTTTAAACGTGGAATATGAAAATAGTATATATCATAACCATCATTTGGGTGCTATTTATTAATTTTCTTGACAAAAATCTTATACGTATATAGATAATTAATTTTTATAAAATTCGTTCACATTCACTACTTTTTTATTTATATTGCTAAAAAAATATATATATTACAAAATCAAGTATTAATGATTTTCTATTGTAACCCTGAAAAAGCTTTGAGCATGATGTGCGAAAGCTTGGGTGTTAAAAATAAAATGACACTGTTCAAACCGGAAGAAATAAATATGAAAAAGTATTAATCAGATAGTTTTCTTTAAATAAAATCACTGAGCATTAATTCTTGATCTAAAAACAACAAAATTTGCAATTGCAAAATTTTGTCCTCTACTTCTCCATAAAAAATCCTATTAAAATGCCAAACGTATGCATTTTACATTACAGCAAAAAGTAAGGGGGAAGATGGGCAGAAGATTAGCAGACTTCCTATTGTAAGATAGACATAAATAAGAATAAATTACACGAAAAATATCCGGAGAGAGCGATGGGCGTAAAAGGAAAGACCGCTAAATCTTACTCCACTCACAAGTCAGCAAGGAAGAGTAGATTCGGGAATATCTACCTTAGTAAACGATTTTGGTAAAAGTGTTAACACGAAACTGTGCACATATTCTGCTCAATAGACCTTTTGGAACACTTATTTTGATGAAAACATTATGGAACATTTTTTTATTTAATAAAACCAACGTGGAGATGGGATTACAAGGAACTGTGTTACAAGATTTACGAAGCTGTGAATAAAATTTAAACAAACACAAGAATATTTAGCCTAAACGATTAGGCTAATAAATACATTTCCAATTTAAAACTAAGTAAATAAATATAACGTCCCGTCTAGTTAAACATTTCTGCAGTAAGTTTAACAGTTAAAGCTTTTTACCGTTTCTTCTTCCGGGTTGGACCGTGTCAAATTGGTGTTATTTGCCGAGCTTTCGCACATCATGTGATGGCTTCTTCAGGGCTGAATAGAGAAATTCTCTTTTCAGCCCTGAAGAAGCCATCACAGGATGTGAGAAAGCTGGGCAACTATCAATAACTTGACACGGTCCAACCCGGAAGAAGAAACGGTAAATACTTCTGACGACCGTCGAAGCCTACGTGAACAGTTAAAGCTTTGTATATAAATTTAATTATTCACTATTTGCATATATCTACCACCATAATAAATACTACTAAAAAAGAAATAAATATCGGTAAGCGATTTACTACTAATAAATAAATTTTTTTTTTTTGGATAGGCAAAATTAAGTTAGTGGCGTAATGTAGAATTAATTTTAAAAATAAGTTATATTGAAAATTTTACAATTATCTTCCACTACTTGGGAACTTTCAGTTTCTGCGGACATGCTACTAAAGTATTCCTGTTAGTGACATGACTTTTGAAAATATATTTAATTGACCTTCTTAGGAGAAGCTGAAACTATACCCTGCTGTAATAAAGTAATATATATGTTTTTATGTGTGTGTATGTGTGCGTTAATGCCTCCCATTAATTGTTTACAAGGCCGTAATGTTTGGCCAGCAACAAAGGAAACATTCACTCTGCATTCAGATCCTCAAGGCCTGCCCTGAGCCCTGGCGAAAGAAGATTTCTTACAGTTTTTCTGCCCTTACCACTTAAAGCAGTCCTCCAAGATGAAGTACATAATCTCTGATCTGCCAAAGCTCAAAGCTCCCGGATAATCACCGGTCGAATACTCCGAAATGACCTAAAGAAGGCAATCGTATTCCTCAACTATATTTATAACTCGACTTCCCACTACTTTGGGAATATTCCAATACAATCATTTAACCAAACCTTAAAAACCACCACACAACCCGTCCAATCAGTCTACTTGCATTCCTTCCTAAACACGGATTTGGCTTTAATTGGCCTATGTAAGTATTCAACTATTCAGCAGATGTTCAAGAGATGTCCTTCTTCGAGAGAAAAAGTACAGTCCAGGTGCGATTTAGAATGCTTTTTAGGCATTCCGTCGAGTACAATGTAGTGTACTTGGCTCCATCCTATTCGCTGATGACATCCTTAACCGACCAAGTACTCTATTTGCAGAAAATAAACCCGTCCTATCTTCCCATCCCAATCCCAAAACTGATTCCTAAAAACGACAAGCGCATCTAGAAAGTATCCAAGGAGATTGCTATAAATAAAGAATTAAAATTAATAAATCAAGATGGCGAGCAAGGTAATTTTTAATTCATAATGAAAACTTACTGACAACATAAAATTTAACAGCATTCCTAAAGCACTCTCACATACAATTCGCTACTTCCTGCTTCCTATTACATGTCCAAATTTACTCTCTACCATGACTTCAATATACATTCAGTTCAAGATCTCTTTTTTTACCGTTTCTCCCATAATCAACTGCCATACCAAGCATTTGCGCAAGCCCTGTCCTTCAACTTTAATCCCTACGACCCTCCCCTCCTACTCGAAGGAAGATGGTCTCGGGACCTCCGGGGAACAGAGACTATTTAATTTGAATGGTGTCACTGGACACTTCTTATCCTTTGTGGTCTCTGTGAGGTCCGTTATTCTAAAATAAAAATCCCAACTCCAAGAGGACATTTTGTCTCCAACTGGAGCGAAATAAATGTCAATATTTATGCTGTTTATTGCAAACTACTAAATGAATTAATTGGCTTTAGTAGATATCAGTTAAAGGAGAGTAGGTAACAAAAAGTTGGATAACAAAAAAAAAGTAGAAAAAATTTTATAATAAAAAAAAAACTAAAAAAAAAACATAAAAGAAACTTAGCTAAATTCTAAAGGTCCATTTCATATAAAACAAATCAATGCCAAAAAACATTTCTTATCCAATAACACTGTGTTAGTGAGTGATGTGCAAGTCAGAGAATGCCGCCATTTTGTCGGGCACTAAAAGAAATATTATTACGTAGAAGAGGAGGCGTAAGTACTCACTCTCAAGTAGTGCCCCCCCCCCTTTAGAACACTCTCCCTAGGTGAAATTCAATATGGCCACCCACCCCAGCCCTCTCTGAACACTCCCACCTGGACCCCACTTCCAGGGTGTTGTACGTACACCCTGCGAATTAGAACAACTTCCCTCGCTCACAAGGAAGTCGTTATATCTGAATTACATCATCCAGCTCTAATTACCCAAAATACTTTAAATAGGTAACCAAAGGTACTTGAAAAATATTGATTCTTAAACAACCTTTGGTTAATTTATTAAAGGAAACCACGTAGACTCGTCAATATTATACAAAAGTCACGATTGTTACTCGTAATCAATTTAAAGATTTAGCGGAGAAAATTGACCATTTTCCTGACCGGATTATGTTAGTGAAAATTTAAATATAAGCAAATTTTTGAACTAAAAGTTATTGTTTTGATGGAAGTTTCGTCCTGAATTGAAGAGCTTCTTCAGAGCACAGGGAAAATTAAAGGGCGGGAAAGAAATAATCACGCACACCGTGTACCGCGGGTTGGTACGCAATACGGATCCTGAAATTTCCCTGCAGTGCACATCACTTGCGTTTCTTGTTCATTTCTGGGCTTCCAGCTCCAACCACGTGCTGCAGGCTAACGACGTAGTCACTTCGAAGTGCAGCATGTAGAGAAATGCACCAAAGCAGTCCGACAATCTTCTCTGCATGTGTACCAAGTCCCTGTGAACTGTGAGGATATTGCTGGTTCAGAGTGCAAGATTACGTACATTGCTCAAGGCGATGTACCTCACTATATCTCTATGCTACAGAAACGCATTATTAAGGTAAGTAATGACACATGGCTCTCGTTTAATTAATTACACATGTGTTCCATTAGCTCACATACTAATGTGACTACTATATACTTAATCAACATTTTATTATAGAAGTTAAAACCGACGTGTTACAGGATTCATATAGAATAAGTATTGAATAAATGAACTTGTGATACGAAATGTAACGAAAATAAGACATAGAATATAATAAATAAAATGTTAAAAATAGAAATTATTAAAACCATTTTTTCAACCTTACAAATAAATTATATTATAGATTATTACTAAAAAGATGCGTATGAAATCATTCAGCAGAGAGAAGGTTCTGACCAATGATAAATATCCATCACAGAGGAGCTGCGCAAATTAAGTAAATTTCCTTGTCATGTGCCATTAAATATGTCCATAAGACATAGAATATAAGAGAATAGAATTCATTTCAACTTGTAAGGCCAAAAGAGAATAGAGGTTTCAAATCAGAGAAGACGAACATAGTCGAGAGACAACTAAGATATGCTCTAAACTGAGACTGGAAAGGATGAGAGGGGGAAGCGCTCAACCATTGTAGTTACATTCGTAAATCTCTTCTTAAACAAGAATCTTTAGTAAAAATGTAAGATATAAAGGTTAGAGAATTGTATTTCACACAATTATGTAATATATAAATCGTGAGTTATATAACAAATGAAGATATCACGATAATAATTTTATGTCTTCCTCTAACCCCCCCTCCCCTTTTCTTCATCCTATTTCAATTAAAAATTAATTCCACCAAATAGAGATACAAATTAGCCCAACGTTCTAAATTACAGCCGTAAATATTATCCTTCACAAGCATTTACGATTACAAAACAAAAAGTGGGAAAAAACAATTTTTTTTTACTATTTATAACAATAATGAAAAAATAAGGAATTTTCTATGTTTTCTTTCTTTGAACCCTTTCTCAAAATTAATACAATGACGAGTTCAGCAAACAGTTTGTCTTTTTAAGGTAAAATACNAAGAGCGATTTCCAGTGATTAGATTTCAAAAATTGTACGTTCCAAAAAACTTACTTGAATGCTAGTATTTTACTTCACTAAAAAACAGCGTAAACTATATGGTTTATTGTTAAGTATTTATTCTGAATCAAATAATATTATTTGATTCAGAATAACTACTTAAATATATGTATAAAGAGAGAGAGAGAGAGAGAGAGAGAGAGAAAGTCCAAATATTTAGCTTCTCGAGTGTAGGATCGATGAAGAGCCGTTGAAAATTATTCAAAAGCCGTCATTGGACTCAATTTCCTCTTGGGAAATCTGCTAAAGAAAGAGAAGAGAAAGGAGGCGATCAACCCTACTCGTTTTTTTTTTTTCAATAATTAGTTTTTCATAAAAATTTTATTGAACCTAATTCTTCAATTTCAACGTCATATTTTCTATAACATTTTTTAATGAAGATTTTAATAATGATTAGAATTCCCATATTCCTCTGAATATTTTTATTAATAAATTATTTCAAGTTAATGAAATTAACAATTGGTTAACGTAAAATACTGAAATATATGTGTTTATTTATTCTACCAGATTAGATATATTTCTGAAACATCGGATGAAAAAAAAAAAAAAAATTACATTTATTGCCTCTATACTATTTAAGTAACTTAATGAAAATTAAGTTCAAGATTCAAGACTTCAATAGAAATACAATAAATCTAATATCTACATATTTTTTTTATATTGGAATGTTTAATTGCCATATAATTTTTTTCTTTTACTTAAATTAACTACTTTTATTTTTAGTTAAAACCTCTCAACATCAAATTAGTACGCAAAAATGTATTTTAAATAATTGATATACTCTTTCGTTCGATAAGAGACGAAGATAGTATTAACGTCGAATACATTTGGAAATACAACAGAATACGAAGTTAGCAAAGACACTGTGTTGTAGATCACAAGTTCCCATATCTTGATGTAGTTACACGGCTGTATCTTCTACGTTCGTACATACATAAATGTGCTGTGTTAAAGAGACAGTTTTTGTTATGATCCATGATTGTATGCCTTTCTGTGACTCACCGTATCCATATTATGACTACCGAGAATCCCAAGTCTCCATTGCCATAAATACAAAGCAAACTGTGATATTTACAAGATCAGTAATTATTCGCCCCCTACGCTCTCAGTAATTATTCGCCCTGATTTATGGTAATTTATCCTATTACGCTGCAGCAATTATTTCAAAAGATAAATGTGGAATATCCAACCATAACCAGGTAGCTTATTCCATATACGTCATACAATATATAATTTATATCAGTAATAAATAAATAAAGTATTAAAAGACTCACAGATTTATTTTATGACGAGGATCCTTTCATCAGGTAACGATCTAATGAAAGTATATTTACTCATAGAAAATAAAAACCGACAGTTTTTTCTTCCACGTCTCAATGTCTCTATAATCACAGTCATAAAAAAAAAAATAATAAAACAAGAAAAAAAACTGATAGTACGTTGGATTTCTCAATTAAAGATTTTATTGGATACCGGCAGTCTACAATTTGCTTAGAAAGGACTAAATGTCATCGCCCTTATTTTGTAGAATGATTTAGTTATTAAAGAAAATCAATTTGTGCTTTAAAATAAATAATGAGAGTTCTTTCCACTGAAATACTCTCACTTAAAAAATAGCTATTTAGATTTGAATAGGCTTTCCAGCATGTAATAAATACATTGAAATTCTGATTGTTATTTTAATAAATATTATTGAATTATTATTATTATTAT
>KZ807660.1:179290-194583 GCA_000696205.2 Oncopeltus fasciatus | reverse complement strand
ACTAATTAAAATCAAGATATATATATATATAACCATTTTTAATTTTAAAACTTATGGCTAGTAATACCTGGCCCACTTCTATCTCATATAAGGATCCATAATTTCCAAGTTGAAGCGAAAATAACTACATCAACAGGTTACGCTAATTCACCAACAGAGAATCATACAAATCACATAGCCCAATAGGTGCTAGATTAAAAAGGGACAGAAATCAGCCAGCCATCATACGAAGGAGACCGGTGGGTTTGGAACGAGGAGAAGGTGCATTCCCTTCGAGCGCAAGAGAGTCACTAAAAAAGCGCTACGTTCAAACTTTCGGCATAAGTAAAAATGCCACGCGATCTCAGATTTCTTTCTGACCTCTCAGAAAAATGATACGAATTCGAAAAGAACGGAGAGAAGAAAGAAGTGGGAAGGTCGGAGTGAGAGGAGCGCTGAAACAAATAAATTCCTGGGGGGGGGGGGCATTACAGCCCCTCGAAGAATATAAAAACCCCACAAGGAATCCGCTTTTGAAAACCGTGGCTACCCACTCATCAGGACTAACCGGTAACAGTAGTGTCCGACTGAACTGAAAATAAGTCTCCATCTTTTGCCTGTACATTTGTATTTGTTTTGTTTAAGTAATGCTTCTGATACATAATAAATAATTGCTTTCCCCAAACTTTATTTATGACATTTCATGTGAAAACATGAGATTCAAACATTGAAAGTAAGAACAACATAATACAGAGCAGCACATAACCAATCATTGCCCCAAAATATTATTGCACTTTTTTTATTGCTAATTTATCACTTTAGAATTACAAAAACAAGTAATGTAATTCTTAAAATTATTTAAAAAAAGAATTCATACTAAAATAAATAAATATATTTAAAAAGCTTTGATACGTTATATTATATTGATGATGTTATATTATATACCCTCCAAGGCATAAATGAACGATTCTCGGAGTTTTTTTTTTGTTTTTTTTTAAGTTGAGTCTAGGAGCCATACCTGAATATACAAAAGTACAGAACATTGTTATTATCAAAGTTGAAATATTTCATTGTTATTGTAATAATATTTGTTTTATTGCCAAGGGAATTTACATTTACTAAAACATTGATTTACTTTTACGCTTGGTGTATTCAACAAACTGTCGCTATAGACATATTATCAAAAACTCGATATCAATTTAAAATAAGAGAGGATACAGTTTTTATCCTAATTATATACCTGCTATGCATTATCCAGTTAAGAATGAATACTATTTTAAAGGGATTGGCTAACTATAATGAAAATGAAGTTGCTCCAATGGCTAAGAAAAATAAATTATATTTAAAAAAATAGGTGCAATATAAAGTCGAGGTGTATATCACCAATTATGTATATTTAATTTGCAAATTTAATATTATGAACTCACTCATTGTACTTCATTTTTGATTTTTTTCTTTAAAATCTACAAGTGTGTTTCTGTTAACATCCTCCCATGTCGATTACTCCATTCCCTTATCACATCCCTCACTACGGACATTTCATATTGCCATCAAAAAGAATGAGACAGAACGGACGCAGAGGCACATGCACACAGTCTCTCTCAGCTGTCCCAGCTCACTAGTACAGTTATGACGTAGTTAAGGCCAGGGCTGCACTTATCTTCCCTTACCCTTCGTGCATCGATCCCTTATTCCCTATAGGTACTTATGCCTATCCCATTGAAAAACAATCTTGTGTCCCATTAATCTACAGATCGTGCGTTCAAGGTTTCGGGAACCGACTGTGAAAATGGCGGGACAGCTCCTGCATGGGAAATAAAGCATCTGGAACGAATTATTTATACAATTTTCTCAAATCGTTTTCCAATAAAAATTAATTTGACAGAAAGCAAGTTCCATCAAAAGTGATAGAACCGGTTATAATAATACTTTTTTCAAATTGAAATTTTAAATGGAATAATTAGTTGAAGTAAAAATTCGTTTTATAAGTTTATACCTACATGTAATTCCTCATTGAAAAACAAGTAAAATTCAAGTGTCGCAATAGACAATATCATGTATCAACAAAATTTTACAAATCATTGTGCTTGTTTAATAAAGGCAGATTGTAGAATGACTCGAAATATAATTCAAGCGGAACTAAAACTACTTATTTAGAATACTTCTTCCGAGTTCAGCCGTGTCTTGGAGTTTTTAGGTGCCAAGCTTTCCCACATCGTGTGATGGCTTCTTCAGAGCCGAATGGAGAATTAGAGCGTCCAAGAGGGGTATATAAGGCCCCTGCACCTAGGGACGCTCTCATTTTTTCAAACCGAACCCCCCCCCCCCCACCCCCCCAAATCTATTAATAATACCCACTGTAAAAAAAACTCTCCGTTTGACCAATTATAGAAAGTTTTAGCCACTTAGTAAGAGGGATTTAAAAAGGAAACAATAAATAAAAGTGACAAGGAGAGAGATAGTGAATCCGGAGCGAGCCAAATATAAGGTATTCAATTAGGTAATGTAAAAGGCGTCCAGACCTGTGAAATGCTAAAGGCATTCGTTGTAGCCCTTATCGACCTCGTAAACTTCTTACCTGGCGGACCACAACATGCACAGCCCAGATAAATTCTCAAGATTTAAGTAACAATAAAAAAACTTTTAATAAATAAGAAAAACACTAATAAATGAAGACTTCCTAATTCATTCTGTTTTATATTAATAGTTTATTTATTTAAAACTATTTTACCATAATAAATACATAACTAACAAATAAGCTAAACATAAAACTTGTCGCAAGAATAATTTTATTCTCATTATTCTTGTGCCGTTGCATTATTTGCAGGTTGTGGTCAACCCATAAGTATAAAATTTATATAAATTTATGAGGTCGATAAGAGCCTCCAACGAATACCTTATTTTTATTTTTTTTAAACTTAAGCAACTATTGAACAAAGAATAATTCAACTTCCAGAATTATGGAGGTTCTTTCTCTTCTCAGAAAATGAGAGTTCCAAATTTACCCATCATAATAGCCCTTGCAAGGCACTCAAAATATTAATATTATATAAAGGGAAGTGAGATCAAAAGAAATAAATCATTACCTGAACATACAGCAAAGAGTATAAAGTTAAAAAAATAAAAATAAATAATAAGTGAAAGACTTTAAATAAGAGAGATTCTTTTTTTTCGAAACTAATTAAAATCAAGCTTAATAAAGCTGAAAAGCAATTAAAATTCTAAGATAAGTGGTAAGAAGACTTGATAATTTTAGAAGAATGATGGGGCATGTCGCTGGAATTAATAATAGCCATGAAGTTCCATGCCACTGGAATATGCCAGCAATTCCCTGGAGTTAAATATGGCCATGGAAAAAAAACAACATCTTCTCAAAGCAGGAGTTTCAAATAAACGGAATGGAGAAATTCAACTGAGCGTTATATTGTTTTTTAAAAGGAACTTTAGTAAAATGTAATTTAACAAACTTAATAAACTAAGTATTTTCTCTCAAAGGTTTCAAACGTTTTTGTCATATTTCGCAGGTTAGAAATAAAATATAATTATGTTTATTATCTCTAGAATTTCATTTATGTGATGTACACTAAAAATATACAGAATAAGATAGAATAGCGGGTTTGAATTCTATATATCACACATACACGTGTGTGTGTGTGTAGCGGTTGAGACTTCAGAAAAAAAAAATCAAAAAAAGTAATTATAAATAAAATTAGATTCGTAATATTTCTGCCATTTGAGCTTATTCAACTTTATAACGTATAATTGGACAGAAAATTGAATATTAAAAACATGAGCCAGATAAGACAAATAAGACTCGAACAGATAAACAGAGATCTGGGGGTGATCAAGCTGCCTTCATTTGGAGAAGAGGAAATTTGGTAGGACAGCCAATATCCCAGCTACCCCCTCTAAATAATTATAAATTGTTACCTATTCTTTTCTTTTTTTTTACTAGCATTATATACTCTCTTTTTTTTTCAAATTTAATGATTTTTATGAGTTTAAATGAAAGAATTTACGGTATAAGTCTTTCTCATTTTTATGACTTTAGCTAAACGTCCAGTTTAGTTAAATAAAATAAAGCGGTTATAAAACATACACCAATTATTATTTTATTCCTTAACATCGAATACTGTTACTTTTAAAGGAAAATTTTGATCGCAAAAGCTTAAAAAAAAGTAATAATAAAGTACTAGGTTTCCGGTCAATCCATATTATTTAAGTTCAAATGGAGAGTGTTTTGACAGTAGATATTATTATAAGATGTTTTTTGTAGTGACGAATCAGATATCTAGGTAGATTAAAAAAATACAAATTTAAAAAAAAATGTTTATGTTAAGAAAATTTTACATGAAGAACGCATATTTGACTTCGAGAANAAATATATAATAATAAAAAATATAAACTATGGCAGAATTATTTATATAAATTTAAAAGCGCCATCTTCCAATTCCCACTCTTACTAAATAAGATTAAATTTGGCTACATGACTTGGTAATAATTTTAGACTTTTCACATTTGAACTTATATACATTGACAGAAATTATCCCAATAATTCTTTATACAGATGGATTGGAAGTCTTAAAATATATAGGAGGAAGAAAATATTCTACAACCATGATATTTACTTCAGATTTACATAAAGACAAGAAATGGACGGCGATCAGCAGTACATATATGTATGTATGCAGATACAGTGGTGTCCTTGTGATTGCCGCTAGTGGAGTCCCCCACCCCTCGACATTACTATCGGGGGGTGATCAAGCTGCCTTCATTTGGAGCAGAGGAAATTTGATAGGACAGCCAATATCCCAGCTACCCCCTCTAAATAATTATAAATTGTTACCTATTCTTTCTAAAACCATGATATTTACTTCAGATTTACATAAAGACAAGAAATGGACGGCGATCTGCAGTACATATATGTATGTATGCAGATACAGTGGTGTCCTTGTGATTGCCGCTAGTGGAGTCCCCCACCCCTCGACATTACTATCGGGGGATGATCAAGCTGCCTTCATTTGGAGCAGAGGAAATTTGATAGGACAGCCAATATCCCAGCTACCCCCTCTAAATAATTATAAATTGTTACCTATTCTTTCTAAAACCATGATATTTACTTCAGATTTACATAAAGACAAGAAATGGACGGCGATCTGCAGTACATATATGTATGCAGATACAGTGGTGTCCTTGTGATTGCCGCTAGTGGAGTCCCCCACCCCTCGACATTACTATCGGGGGGTGATCAAGCTGCCTTCATTTGGAGCTGAGGAAATTTGGTAGGACAGCCAATATCCCAGCTACCCTCTAAATAATTATAAATTGTTACCTATTCTTTTCTTTTATTTACTAGCATTATATACTCTTTTTTTCAAATTTAATGATTTTTATGAGTTTAAATGAAAGAATCTACGGTATAAGTCTTTCTCATTTTTATGACTTTAGCTAAACGTCCAGTTTAGTTCAATAAAATAAAGCGGTTATAAAACATACACCAATTATTATTTTATTCCTTAACATCGAATACTGTTACTTTTAAAGGAAAATTTTGATCGCAAAAGCTTAAAAAAAAGTAATAATAAAGTACTAGGTTTCCGGTCAATCCATATTATTTAAGTTCAAATGGAGAGTGTTTTGACAGTAGATATTATTATAAGATGATTTTTGTAGGGACGAATCAAATGTCAAGGTAGAATAAAAAAATACAAATTTAAAAAAAAATATTTATGTTAAAATATTTTACATGAAGAACACATATTGACTTCGAGAACATAACCATTCATTCCACTGAACCCTATGAACACAAACGCCTTTTATCTGAAACCGTTAACATTATCTTACTACACTATCCAGTTAACGACAGAACTGACATAGAACAAATTTCTTCAACTTATTCAAACATTTTCAACATGTTCACGTAGACTTCCACGGTCCTCATACATATTTAGCAATACTTCTTCCGAGTTCAACCATGTCTTGGAGTTTTTAGGAGCTAAGCTTTCGCACATCGCGTCCAAGCCAACATCACACAATGAGCGAAAGCTTGGCACTTAAAAACTCCAAGACACGGTTGAACCCGGAAGAAGTATTGCTAAATTTTCAACATTCTAAAAACCAATAGCCCTCCGTCTCAATAAACCTGTCAAACATTTTTCCCAGTTCCAAAGTTACTTATTCCCAATAATACCCTTCCTTTTTTTCTTTGCCCTTTTTATTGCCCTCTTTTGAAACAGGCCGCTTTCCCTTTGTACCTTCCGCCTCTTACCTCTCCCCCCCACCCTTCCACCACGTGTCTTTCTCAAAAATTATATTTTCCTCTAAGTCATGGGAATGTGAACTAAGGGACAGGAAGTTCCCTCTCGTCTTCATGATAGGCAGGTGTGGTCAATTACTGTTTTAATTTATTTAATTACTTTTTTAATAGGTAGTTGTCTGCATGTTTAAATTCTCTTACATAGCTTAATACATTCATACTTTTGATATCACATTACATTATTTAATTCTACATTATAATATTGAAAATTATTATTGTATTCTCATGACATTGTATTTCTACAGCCCTGAATATGGCTTACAATGTAAGCCGAAACGTTGGCAGATAAATCTTTTAAAAAAATACACTTTTTTTTCATTTGTATTTTTTTGGATCTACCTTGACCGAACCCCAACTAAAACATCTAATAATAATATCTACGGTCAAAAATTTCTCCATTTGAATAAAAATTTTTTTATTGTTTTATATAATCTCACGTAAATGTTAAACAAGTAATGCTAGGGAATAGAATACAAAATCTAACTGTCCAAGCCAGGGCACGAACCTGGATTTTTTATTCCCTCGCACTCAATCGTTTGTAAATAGTTATATTTCCATTTGTGAAGGCTGTTCATATGGTATGATTGCCCTAACCCTTAAATGTGGTTGAAAATTAAAGAAAAAACTACAGAGTAAATATTTATAATTAAAATGCGATTCGATTCAGGGTATTCATGGATCATAGTTCAGATTCGCCCTGCCGACGAATAACAATGCCAAGGCCATCAGGACATCACACAGAAGAAGTGTTAGTGTATTTGCAGAAATCCCACGCTTTATTGATGATGGTTTTTTTTTTTTTNAGACATATTTACCAATACTTCTTCCGAGTTCAACCATGTCTTGGAGTTTTTAGGAGCTAAGCTTTCGCACATCGCGTCCAAGCCAACATCACACAATGAGCGAAAGCTTGGCACTTAAAAACTCCAAGACACGGTTGAACCCGGAAGAAGAATTGGTAAATTATCAACATTCCAAAAACCATTAGCCCTCCTTCTCAATAAACCTGTCAAACATTTTTCCCAGTTCCAAAGTTACTTATTCCCAATAATACCCTTCCTTTTTTTCTTTGCCCTTTTTATTGCCCCTCTTTGAAACAGGCCGCTCACCATTTGTACCTTCCGCCTCTTACCTCCCCGCCCCACCCATCCACCACCCACGGTGTCTTTCTCAAAAATTCAATTTTCCTCTCAGTCATGGGAATGTGAACTAAGGGACAGGCAGTTCTCTCTCGTCTTCATGATAGGCAGGTGTGGTCAATTACTGTTTCCAATAATTTTTTTTTAATAGTTAATATGCATATTTAAATTCTCATACATAGCTTTCTACATTCATACTTTTGATATCGCATTACATTATGGTAATTCTATATTATAATATTGAAAATTATTCTTGTATTCTCATGACATTGTATTTCAACAGCCCTGAATATGGCTCACAAGCCGAAACGTTGGCAGATAAATCTTTTAAAAAAATACACTTTTTTTTCATTTGAATTTTTTTTTATCTACCTTGACCGAACCCCAACTGAAACATCTAATAATAATATCTACGGTCAAAAACCTCTTTATTAAATAAAAAAATTTTTATTGTGGTATATAATCCCACGTAAATGTCAAACAATTAATGCTAGGGAATAGAATACAAAATCTAACTGTCCAAGCCAGGGCTCGAACCTGGATTTCCTCAGGTAAATTATAAACGATTAAATGCTTAATTTAATAATGCTCGAGCATAAGACGATATATTCGTCGGCCTCGGATGTTAGACTCTCGACACTAGTGCGGGGAATTTAATAAGTTATCTGGCTAGTCTTGGTGGTAATATGGTATAATGCACCGGCCCGGATAGCAGGATATCCAGGTTCGAGTCCTGGCTGGTATAGTTAGATTTTTTATTCCCTCGCACTCAATCGTTTGTAAATAGTAATATGTCCATTTGTGAAGGCTGTTCATAACCCTTAAATGTGGTTGAAAATTAAAGAAAAAACTACAGAGTAAATATTTATAATTAAAATGCGATTCGACTCAGGGTATTCATGAATCATAGTTCAGATTCACCCTGCCGACGAATAACAATGCCAGGGCCATCAGGATATCACACAGGAGAAGTGTTTGCAGAAATCCCACGCTTTATTGATGATGGTTTGAGATGAAAGTAGAGTATGTGATTTAATTTCATACATAGAACCAGAAGAGGACAATGGCAGGAATAGGTATGACCTAACAGCTGTGCTGGTCAACCTTTAAAGTAATATTTACCATTATTATGTTCAATTAACTTTTCTCATTGAATTAATAACAGCGTAGATCACCAATGATATTAGAAATGTGTTCTTCCCCTAAACATCTCAGACGTTAAAGAACTCAATGAAAACAATAAGGGCCAACAAACTCTCTTAGTTACATTCTTAAAAACTTTTCAATAAATGTTAACTAATGAAAGTTCTTTACATTTACCTAAAACCGGTTACCACAGTTTAGAGGTTATAGTTAATGCCACTAGCTATTAATCTAAGATTTGTGGGCGTTCAGACCAGAGACATCGTGTTATCTGGAAGTAACCAAGGCAGGCCCTGATGAATGAAATAATAGTCTCTTAAAAGTTGGCAAAATTTGTTAATAGTTTTTTTTCACATTTACCTATGACCGATTACTGGAGTTTATATGTTACAGTTAATGCCACGTTCATCAACAAGCTATTTATCTGAGATTTCTGGGCGTTCAAACCAGGGACATCGTGTTATCTGGAAGTAACCAATGCTGGCCCTGATGAATGAAATAAAAGTTTCCGAAACTGTGGAAATCATTTGTTAAAAGTTCACTTTTTGTAAAAAAAAAGATATTTTTAAACATAATTTCATACTATTCTTGATAAATTTTAATTTGCAGAACCAAAAATATATTTCCCTTACTAACATATATAAATTACGATATTATTTATCAAGAAATATTTCAATTACTTTGGTAAAATAATGGAATTAAAATGAAATAGCTCATGAATAAATCTATTTTAAGATGAAGATCTTTATGACATTGAAATGAATACTAAAAATAGAGAAAGTGGAGAAAGACCTTTCTGTTGTAGCTCGTCATAGCACGGACGCAAGGAGATCTGCCTTAAGGTGTGTGTGTGACTCTAAGGATACGTGAGAAGTAGCCTTCTGCAATCCTCTCGCAATCAGGATGAATCATCACACGAGGACAGCCATTGGTCGCTGATGATCCTTATGAGCAACAGTAATCACGTCTCTATGTTAAGAAAAGTTTTTTTTTTCTTTTAATAATTAAAAGGGCTTTGCGATATTTTATTTTTATTTTAGATATAATTATTTATTATTACAATAAATTCGTGTATTTATAACTACCGAAAATAACGACTACAATACTATGGAACGCCAGGAACAATTAATTTTAAGTACGAAGGATATTCTTCAGATATTCTACATTAAATAATATGAATAACAAATTTCATGGAAATAGAAGAGTTACAACTCCCTATGGAGCGCATACGGCCCGTATAATGAAATAGGTGTGATGACAGGAGGAGAGAGGGATGTAACGAAAGAGGTAGGAGGAGAGGGAGAGAAGAAGAAGGAAGGGCGAATGGGAGGGCTGTCATTACGTCGGCAGGAACACAAACACGAACAGATTTAATGATGCAGGGGGCAGCAAAGGAGGGGTCCACGAGGCAGCACAACCTAGGGCTCCAGAGACTGACGAGCATTAATACCTCGGCGTGAGGCCAGAAATATTTACATGAGGTGGGGACCTCTCAACAAATAGGTAATAATTGGTGGTAATGGGGCGGACCAACCAGGCAAGACATGGTTAGACATTATTTGTATTCTGGTAAGACTCTCATCACTAGTGCTGGGAAATTAATAACTTAGCTGGCTAGTTTTGGTGGCGTAATGGGATAACGCGCTTGCCCGGATAGCAGGAGATCCAGGGTCGAGTTCTGGCTGGGACAGTTAGGTTTTTTATTCTGTTTCCTTGCATTTATTGTTTTAAACCTATAGGTTATGTTATTAAACCTAAATGCTATAGGTTTCTTCAAGGAGTAGGGGTATTCATTAGATAAGGCACCAATAACTTTCAAAAGATCTCTCTGCCAATTCTTTATTTATTTCTCTATGTTTATATATTTCTGGTTAATAACGCTTTTATTAATGTTTAATCTAAACAGAATTTAATTCTAATAAATAAATATGATGCAGATAATTAACTTGGTTAGTATTATATTCAATTTAGTAACGTTGTATGCTTTGTATAGAATACTAGAAGTATACACACACACACACACACACACATGTGTAAAAAGATTTTATAGTTTCCAAAAATTGAACTGATATAATAATAATAAGAGTTATATAAATGTTATAGTAGAAATGCGAATAATAATACAAATGAAGAAGTAGGTCGGTGCGCCAGGCTAGCTCAGGGGATCCGTACGGGTCTCGCAATCCTGACGCCGCGGGTTCAAATCCCGCCAAGGTAAATCTTTTATTTATAATATAGAAGCTTGTCCTGAGCCATGGGTGTTTAAAATGGGGTGGCAACCTGTAGATAGCCCCTTCCTCCATGACCCTAAGTGGTTGAATGGAAGGCTAACACGCAAATAAAGAAAAAGGAAAAAAAAAGAAGCAGTAGGTCTTTGTGAAGAGCCATGAAGTGCAGACATACGGAGTGAGTGGGGAGTGACAAGGCTCTGTCGTAAGTAGGTCGGATGACGGAGTTCCAAAAGAAATACCAATTAGTACACAGCTGACTAAGGGCGAATGAGGTCTCCGGGACACTGCCATATCGATACGGCGGGAAGTGTGGTCTGGATCTCCTCGAAGACTGCGAGAGCGGCAACTGGCTATGTTCACATTTTCATGGTTTGGTATTGAAAGCCTTAACCTAGTTCTTAATTAAAATATAAATCAATAGTTCTAATTAATAATCAGTAGTGCTAATTTGTATTATTTTTTACACAATAATTTTTCTTTAAAGCCTCTTAGGTGCATGGAGGGTGAGGCGTCTTGTTCCTAACCCCTACGTCACAAAACATGATTTATATCGGCCATAAAGTCCGCCCGGGATGGGGCTCGAACCCACACCTCCAGAACAGAGAGGCCCATCCGCAAACCTCCACAGCGCCTTACATTTCTCTTGCGGCAGAAGCGAATGCGAACAGCAGCCTCACCCACATTTGCACAATTTGAACAAGCCCGCGTGGCATCAATTCATGCCTATACCTATGCTTCAGGGCGACGAGTATGGTTTCAAGTCACCTTACCTCAACTATTATTCCACAATTAACTCAGTTATCAAACCCTCAAATTTACTTCATATAAGGAGTAATTCTTATCAAGTCTCATTAATATCGATAGTATGAATATAGATATGTTTCTGACGCACCTAAAGCAAAATTGTCTCTCTCAATGGAATATTCAATATATTCCACATTCCAGACGGTGGATGCCATCAGATAATAAATTCACGTTTATTCTAATAAAACATTCAACTAAAAAATATATTCATATTATTCGTACAGAGGAATATAGTTAGTAATACATTTTGATCTGAGTGGCTCCCCTTATACTCTATTTTTGCCAAAGAATAGCTTGTAAAATCCAAAATTTACTAAGATTAGCCCTTTCATTATTTTCAGGATCTTCATAAATGTATTGAACGCTTATAATTTTCTGGTCTAAAATTCACTTGTCTTTGGGCTTCACGTCAGGAATGACGGGAAGGGATTTAATTATAAATAAATGTTAAGTTTCCTGTAAGTGGCAGAACTGGAATAATGCGTGTAAAAAGTGTAAAATACATGGCAGATACATACTGTATTTAGAAATAACGATATGACTAAATAATAATCCTCTACTCACCAAACTCTATGCATTAAAATATTCCATGAAATGTCTATGAAGCACACATACCTGTAAAAAAAAAATGCAAGCTTAGTTAATAGTTTGTAAGATTGCTATACGTATGTTAAGGAATAAGCATATTCTCTATCTCACACTCACATACACATATTTAAACACAAACACAAAAAACAATAACACACTATGTAGATGTTCAGTATAAATAAATATAATATTAAATAATGCTGAGATATAAGAGTCTACATTTTCCATTTTAGGCAGTCAACAAAATCAAATTCTAACCAGTTTTGCGGATCACCTGTAATAATAATAATAAATAGTTACTGTTTTATCTTGGATTTAGGGGTTTTTACGATTAATCTGCTATTGGAAGTTGAACAAACATTCACGCGAATGATTTTGTAATAAATTAACATATTTGCTTTTATATATTTTTTAAAATGTATTAAATCTACCTTAAATAGACAAAATGAAGTATCGCGCCACGCCGCTTTCCCAAACGTATTTATCTCTTTAGCTGAAAATATTTTTGAACAGCTGTTAACACTACTTTTGGCACTACAAAAGGGAAAAATAAAATTTAAAAAAGCTAAATAAATTAACTTTACTTTTATGCAAGTATGAAAGTATAATGAATGTTCATGAGATATAACAGGGTAACTCGTCTTTCATCATATGTGTGTATATGTATATATATCACTGCCAATGAGATACTTGCACACTAAATTTTTAAACGAAATCTGTTGGTAAACGACCAAAGTTGAATTTTGGTGTACTTGTTGAAAAGTTCGGATGCGAGTACGAAGGTAAGTCCCATCAAAGCAGTGAGTAAGAAACAAAATTTTTCATAACATTCATATCGTAGATCTTTTTTTCTGAAGAAATTCTTTTTAAAAGTATTAAAAAAAGAAGCTGTGTAAACAAAAGTTTTTTAATCTCAGCACAATCCCAATCAAGGGATTATAGGAGATAAAAAAATAATAGGATTTAATGAAAACCAAATTTGAGGTTGAGACAAATGTCATATATGAGTAACATGATACGTAGCATTATGCTTGAGTATAAAAGACATATAGCGATACGATTCCTGCCAACGGCCCCTAATGAGGTTTGTCATTAGGGACGAGGGACATCAGATACCCTACCAAAACAGAATGTGCTTTTGAAGGCTTATGGCGCCTGGAAGTCTAGCGTACGAGAGGGGGAAACGTCCAACTTTCTTTTTTTTTTAAATTACACAATGGAGCTATCTTAAATCACAAGTTTATATATCAAAGAATTATGTTATTAGTACTTTATTGTCTTAAAAATATTTTACCATATTGTAAAGAGTAGAGACAGAAAACATATACAACCCCTTGAAAGAGATTAAAATTTAATAAACTATCAAAGCAAAAATTAGAAACATTTAATATTAGATGATTTATGTTGGGGTTCGGTGGAGGTAGATAAAAAAAAAAAAAAAAATACAAATTAAAAAAAAAAGTGTATTTGAAAAAAACATTATCTGCCGATGTTTCGGCTTACAATGTAATCCGAAACGTCAGCAGATAATTTAAAAAAAAAATAAACTTTTCTTTTTAAATCTGTATTTTTTTGGGGGGGATCTACCTCAACCGAACCCCAACAAAATCATCTAATATTAATACCTACGGTCAAAAAACTCTCCATTAGAAACATTTAATTTTTGAAAAACCTATAATTAATAATTATTAACTTAAACTTTTTAAATGCAATACTTTATGAATTGTGGACCTTTCTATGGGAAAATTAATATACTAATTATATAAATAATTTAAAAACCAGAATATAATATCAATAAAAATTAGCCCAGCCAACTGAGAGCTGTTTATCCCCTCGTTTCATCATCACTCATTGCCCTTCCCATGAGTAAGTGATATCAATCTCGTTGGAGATCAAGGAAAAAATGGCAGAAAAATACAAGGAGGAGGTTTCCAGATTATTTTAACCAGAACCAGTCAATTTTAACTACAGTTCTGTCTTAATCAAATACGGATTACTTACTGGCATCTTGGTTTAGATTCACCTTTTCTTCCCAATTCATAATAACATGTACAACTGTTACCAAAGAATAATAATAGTAAAATGTATATTCATGGTATCTTTGATATTTTCGAAATATATATATATATATCATAAACTAAGGAGAGTGAAACACTAGTAACCGCGATACATACGTATACAGAAAAATGTTACGCGCAAACAATATTTTAGTTTCAGAAAAACTAGTCAATTAAAATTATGATGTAATAAACAAATGCGTTATGTACATATATAAACGTGCATAATTAATATAATAATAAATGGCTTGATATATTTTGGCACCTCTTTGGACAATGATGATTTCACCCCTCTCTGCAAGCCTCAAAAATGATTTTAATGAAAATAATGTTAGCCTGAACTAATATTCTCCTGCTGAATATCTACCGCCCAATCTTTCACAATGCTAACAGAATTATAGAAACATTCGTTAGATTATAGTTTCCGTAATTCCTGTTGTCTGGGAAAATCAAGGTTTGACATTTGACAACTTTATAAGCGTATTCAAAAGTTCTTTGTTTTAGATAAACTAAATTCGGTATTACATAATATTTTCATCGTGAATTGAAATAATCTCCCAAATTGAACAATGCTAACTGTTTTTAGACCTTTTCTAGGATAATATCAAGTTACTTATCAGCTGGAGAAGTAGAACGCCTAAGTTTCACTGTTTAAAAAAAAACAGCAGGAAAATACTTAAACTGAAAATGCTAAATAAATCAGAGTGCCGATAAAACCAACAACATCAAAAGGCTCTCATAAGAGTGGTCCTTTGAAGTATGGAGTGGAATGGGGTGGAATCTGAAAGTATAACTCAAGTTGGCTTTCTAGATGTGTAATCTCTCTACTCCATTTGTCGTATAAGGCCCTTGAAGGCGCAATAGTCAGGGCACAACCTTCAAGAGCAAAGACCTAAAGTTAATAATACCAAGGAACATCATATCCACCATGTGTTGCATACAGCGCTGGAACGAGATCGCCTAATTTAAATCTTGGAAGACCATCAGATTACTGTCATCACAGACTGATCTATTCGAGAACCCCCCCCCCCCCCCC
>KZ807660.1:143211-168269 GCA_000696205.2 Oncopeltus fasciatus | reverse complement strand
AAAAAAAATATAATATAAATATAAATTCCTTTATATATTTATATTATATATTTATATTTTCGTAGAGGAATTGGAGCAAATTCTTTATAAGTAATTGTTGCCAGACCTAGGACGGTAAATGAAGGAAAGAATGTCACTCACATACATATGACTTCACTCTATCTAAATGTATTATATTTCAAGAATTACAAGTAGAATAAAGTTGTCAACTTTTCCTAATTGTTTTTAATTTACCTACAAGCTTGAAATTCTAATGACAGTAAATTGATTAGTTTTGACAACATGAAAAAACTGTAGTAAAATTTGGCGTGTAGGCTTTTAATTGTAAAATGTTTATTTATTTTTATTTTTAAAAGCAATGCAAAAACATTTATACTTTATTCAATAAATACTTTATTTAAAAATAGCGATTTTAATTAATGTGAATAGTAACAACTTAATGAGAGGGCTGCCAGGGTAGCTCAGGGATCTAGCAATCCTGACGCTGGGGTTCAAATCCCGCACAGGGAAAGCTATTATTTTTAAATAAATTTATGGGTGTTTAGAATTGGGTGGCAACCCATAGCTAAATTATGCTCCTCACTTCATGACCATAGGTGGTTGAATGGGAGACAAAAAAAAAAAATTAAAATATCTACTTAACGAACTTCATAAATTATCTCACAATGCCTATTATATGTTGTTTTTAAAGTAAATGTGTACTGAAATCAGCTGTAACAAGAATTTTTAACTTCTATCAATTAATTTCACCCTTATAGATAGATAGATCAAGTTCAGACGATATTAGGTACTAGGCTAACAAGGATAGTACTTAAATCCCACATCACATTAAAATAAGTGCGTTCAATTTTGAGTTCTTAACGTGCAGCCATTATCGGCCGGCAAAAACGGCGAAAAAGCATTCCTTTTTGGTGTGAGGATTTGGATTCAACTTTTGAAAAGTAAATATTAAATTGAGAGGGTTTTGATTTATCATGTCTGTAAGGTAATACAAATTTATTTTCTGTGAAAATTATCTATTATCCACGATAGTGTATGTGTATATCTATATATATATATATATTTAATTAAGANAAATACTATGATAATTATTATTATTTAATCAAATTATAGTTTAAAAACTATTGATATATAGTGAACTTGAGTTGATGGTTGATGGTTTTTATTATTCATCTATAAGGAGAGAGAATAAAATGTGCATATTCTAAAATTAAACATATAAAATATGTCTGTACTATCCCGCCGTCTTGGAACGCAAACAGGTAACTAAATAATACATACAGTAAAGTAGGGTTTACACGGCCTAATATTTACACTATAAACAAATGTATTTGACTGTAGTAAATCATTAATATTGGCTACTGTCTCTTCAAACATAAAACTATAAAATTCCCAATAAATATCCCTCAGTTAAATACCATACTATTAGATTAGGGGATGAAAAAGAATACATTTATAAAGCAATAAATTTCAACCAATTTTCTTAAACAATTTCGTTAAGCGAAAACCAGCGGGAAAATCCCTTTATCCCTTTTACTAAAAACAAAATTAATATATTGATTTCATTATTAAATTGATTATATCATGGTAATAAGTTAAGACCAATAAAAGGAATATTATTTCTCCATATTAAACTATTCATTAATTGTACATTATGGTTAAACTTATAAGGAAGCAGGGATATATGGAGGGTTTTTTGTTGTTTTTTTTTCAAAAGAAGAAAACATTTGTGGATCGAAAATTATTCTTACAATTCAAACTGTTTACTTTTTACGGTTACCCATATACACAAGTTAGAACTCTCAATGTAATAAATAAATAAATGTATAAGGAATAAAAAAAAATTAAAATCACTAGATTTAAATTAACAGAATTACTATGTTNTTATGCTACATATCTTCAATACTTTGTAAGGCGAGCCGAAATACATTAATTTCTACAACCATATGAAATGTAGAAATTATACAATTTTTCCACCCTCCCCCTTCCCAGTTACTTCCGATAGACCCAAAATTTTGTGTTTTATAAAAATAAAAATAATTTGCTTAGGGTAAAGAAATAAATACTATAAATAATACAGACCCTTCTAATAGTGGTGCAAAGAACAAAGCGCAGCAAATACATAGCAGAGGAGATTTTTTTAAATTTATTTTCTTTCTTTTTTTCACTTCACCACAAAAGAAACAGTACTTTGCTCAAAAGGAAAAAAACAAACAAATAATTTTATTATTTTCTAAAAAGCTATGAGATATGTTGGTGTCCCGAGGGCAGTGGCGTACCTTGTATCCACCGCAGCGGTGACAGGTCTCGCGGGCCTGCCCGTTCGGGGGAAAGGACATGGCCGGGTCGGCCGGCGGACTGCAGCGAGGGCCAGCAGAGACGGGCGGAGCCCTCCCTTCCTAGCCACCACCCGAGGGGGAGGGGGATCCCGAGGGGTAGGGGGAGAGACCTGCAGGGACTGGAGCAATCGAGACTGAGGGACAAGAGTCTCTCAATCATTTCGAAACTAGCCTTATAATTAGACTTTTTTTTTTTTTTTGGTAGGGGTTCGATCAAGATAGATCCAAAAAATACAATTTAAAAAAAAATGTGTATTTTTTAAATCATCTGCCACCGTTTCGGCTTACAATGTTAACCATCTTCAGGGCTAACATCAAGACGAGATGGGACGTCGTGTCACCAGGATCCCATTTTCATGACCTGTGTTTTCATAACCCTGAAGATGGCTCTACCTTGACCGAACCTCAACAAAAAACATCTAATAGTAATGTCTAAAGTTAAAAAAACAAAAAAAAAACTCCATTTGTCTTATAATGTAACTTGCAAAGAATCAATTTGGGTTCCTCGCTAAATGCTGCCACAAAGACACTCCTTCATCGTGAGTGGATGTAGCGGCCAGTTAAAAGCAGCAAAGTAACATGGAAGTGCAGAATTACAATTTTGCAAGCTTTTTTCTGTGCGCGTTGAACATTCAAAATATATAATATAAGCTGAAATATGACCGATGGAAAAATGGAAATATTATTAAAGAATAATTATAATTTTAATTAACAAAACATAAGTTATACATCAAATTGCTTGTATACCATTGGAGAAGAGAGCGAGAGAGCGAGAGAGAGAGAGAGAGAGAGAGGAGAAATTCTACACTTAAATGCTACACGGGTAAAATAAAATTATTGCTCCATCTATGAATTAATCCTCATATTGGAGTCCAGAATATCCAGGTTGATCGCGCCCAAGAAGAAGAATGGCAGAGATGCGGTGACCGCCCCCTCGCTAATTATTCAGCGGGGTTGTACAAGTTTGCAGAGGGATGTAGAGGAGAAGGAGTAACGGGTTTGGCTGGATTCAACAGAACTCTACCCCGCTGAAATACAACCTGAAACCGAATGGCTACCTTTCGCCAATTCGCCACGCTCTTATCAATCCGCCACTCTCATTGATTGATAAGAGTTACGTCTGTTTTCATTCGCTAGAGCCTGTCAGAGGGGCATTTACCGCTCTCTCTCTCTGACAGGTGTCTTAAAACAGCTGTGTTATCTAAGACATTCATTATAAATAAAGTCAGGGGTTGAGCTTAATTTCCTAAACAGTTGGAGAGTGATAATCATATTCCGTCATCATTAGAGTGTTAAAACGTCCCTCACACAGGAGCTGCGTAACAAACAGATTTCTCATATTTCAATAAAATTGGATATAAACAAGAATAAGGGAGGGAATTGAATTTAACAAACCGGAGCCAGTTTAAGAGCTAGACCACTAAACTTTGCCCTAGACAGCTCGGGAAGGTGGGGTGGTGGGGGAACCCGTCTGACATTACTTCCTTAGTAAGCATTGCTATTCATAAGGCAAAATGTCGTTTTAAACATATTATGTTACATTAAGTTTTTCACAACTCAAATAACAATGTTATTACAACAATGATAATACGATTATAAATTTCAGCCTGTCTCTGAAACTTCACACTTCCCTCTTTCCCATCCGGTTAAAATAAACCGAAAAAACAAAACAAAACAAAAAACATTCAAGAACAAAAGAAAAAGAAAAAACCTAAAAACTGAAATTGAAATCTTTAAAAAATTAGTGGTTTGTTTTTAAGTTATAGAAGATAAATGTTATAAAATTACAAGTTATCCTTATTTTTTCTATACATATTATACGTAATGCAAATAATAACAAAGATAGACGGCTTTTAAATTTAAATATTCCTCTATGCTTTCTATGCATATTTTACGCAATACAAATATACAAGGATGCAAGGATTTTAAATTTAAATATTCCTCTATGCTTTCTATGCATATTTTACGCAATACAAATATACAAGGATGCAAGGATTTTAAATTTAAATATTCCTCTATGCTTTCTATGCATATTTTACGTAATACAAATATATAAGGATACAAGGATTTTAAATTTAAATATTCCTCTATGCTTTCTATGCATATTTTACGTAATACAAATATACAAGGATACAAGGATTTTAAATTTAAATATTCCTCTATGCTTTCCTCCCCTTCGACTGATGTACTGAACAAATAGTTACTTTTATTCTGTTCGAAAAATGAAAATTGAAGGTGATTGAAGAATAAAAGTAGAATGGATTAGCGTCTCCCAATTAATTCCAAAATAAAGGAAATAATTATATAGTATATATGAACATTATAATAATTGACCAGCGACATTGTTTATAACTCAAATCAAATAAGGTATACCAGAAGACTAAAGTGACTTTAATTACTCGAAAACTTCAATCAGTATCAGTTTAGACGAAGAGATAAATTTAATGCGAGTACAAATTCAATTTCCAACATTTATTTTTTCATTCAAATTTTTTACAAGAGGCACATTAAACAAATTTAAGAATGTAGTTAGAAAATTCGATCGGTTTAACATTTCAATAATCATATTTGGAAATTAAATTTTATGTATATGTATATAATAAATCAAATATTAATTAGAAATTTTTTTTTCTATTTGATTCTAGAAAAAAAAAAGAAGCTTACAGCAGCACACAGTTGTGAAAAGAGAAGATTGTGGTACACTAGAAGTCTCCGGTTGTAAGTTTCTTAAATAATCGACATTTAAAATTTAAAAAAAGACTTAAATTTTTTTTACTCATTTTTAATGAAGAAATCTCCTTCTTAAAATATATATATCAATATATTTCATGTTTTATTCTTAATTTCATCAACATAATCATTAATACCGTTTACCGCTGAGTAGTAAAGGGATTATGTCAGAATTTATTCCGACTCTCAATTTATGAAAAAAACGTAGTAAACATAAAAAATGGTGGCGTGGTACACCCCAAGGAAAACGAATACAACCTCTCCGAAACACTTGTACTGCTAGACGCTAATTAGGTAAATTACACGCGTGATTAGGGGGCAGGGGGCGAGACAGGACATAAAGCAGAAATAAGTAATTTCCTGAGACCTTTACAAGCTATTAAACTGGTGCAATGAGTTGGGGCAGGCGGCAGGAACGAGTTCCCGAGCCTGGGTACAAGAAGAGGATAGGCGCCGCCAAGCTATCGGCGGATCTGAGATATCGCTGGAGGAAGCGGATATTTAGTAGACATATCTGTCCGTAAATAGCGAGAAATGATTGGAACATGTTAATAGGCCTATTATTCTCCTTTATTTTCCCATATTTAAATTGCTTTTCCATTAAGAAAAATATGGCATTTAATGATGATGCTAATATGGAATGAAAAAATACAAAGATTGCGATGATCTCTGAAGGCTCTAGTTCTAAATGAGATACACAGATTAAACCTGATAAAGGTTGGGGCGAGGTAGAGTGGGGATAACATGTATCTGGAATTACCTAACTCTCTTTTTATCCAGAGTATTTTTGAAGAATGCCTATCAGTTAATTGTTTAATCAGTACAAGTGTTAGGCCGCGTTTGATCTCAAACTTCTATCTATTACACGCACAACATTTCTAGCCAAGTTAGCAATTAATTAACACTTTCCAATATTTACTACTAAAGCTCAACGGGCTAAATATATCATGTTGGTTTTTCCAAAATTATCATCTTTCCATTATCATCATATTATTGATTTACCAACTTTGAACGAATATCGATGCTAAACATTACAAAAAATTACTCATTAGAGAATTCCTACGGAAAATGGCTCTTGAGGTTCATTCAAGTCAGATTGTATTGGAAATTTTCTATATTTTGTCCGATCCTACCAACTAGAAACCAAAAATTGATAGTCCATACATTTTTTACATCTCCTTGGATAGAATCTATACTAAATGTTAATGTCATAAACCAGTTTATTACCTTACATGTTTGTTATCCTGGATCGTCTAAAATTATTCAAAACAAAAACAACAACAAAAAAAAAAACCACCACCCAAGATGTTTAAAATGTAATTTTACGTGTTTCCATATGAATAGAATTAAAACTATTAAGTATTTGCCTCAATTTACTATTAAGAGAAGTTAGAGAGCACACATACTTAGTTATGGTATTTTTTTTTTTTTTCTCATGGGTGGAACAATGTGCTTGTAACTGATTATAATCATGTATTGTGTGTGCGCGCGTGTATCAATTTTAAATGGAAAAAAAATTTTGATAATTTGTAAATTGAAACATTCTATCATTATGAGTCAGGATTACCAAAAATGTGCTAGTAAAAAAAAAAAAGTTTTTTTGACGCAGCAGATATTCATATTTAGTTCAGAACACTGGAACTCTATAAAAAGTTATTTAGAGGTTGGCATTGAAAATTTAGAAAAGAAAGGCCAAGTTCGTTTTTGAGTTAAATCCTACCAATAGCATATCTGGCGTTCACATGATCTGGAAAGTTTATACGAAAATATTCATTAACAAAAATGGTGGGGATCTCGTTTAATTTGAACAGCTCCTGCACGACGGGATTTTTCTATCACAGGTTACCATAGAGTCAATGAATTCGTATTCAATATTTGTCAATAATATACAAAGGATTAAAAGATCCCAATATATAATCCATAACAATTTATCCTAAATTATCATAACATACTGATAATTTAGGATAAACACAAAAAGTAGATCATCTAGAAGCTACAGCAATGTCATTAAGAAGGAAAGATAGGCATTGCAGCCCCTTACTCAGGGGTTGAGGCGTACACCCCTTGGATTATATCGGCCATGCTGAAGAGTTGTCCGCCTTGAAGAGAGGCTGTCTACGAACCGAAACCGCTTGAATGGAGAATATGCAATTGTTGCGAAGACAAATACAATTATATCATCCTAAAGAAGGGACCTTCATAATCGGTCTGGCACTACCGATACATATATACAGGAAGTTGTCACATTTCAAAGCTAGAAACAAAAAAACAAAACAAAAAAATTCAATCTAAATTATTTCACTTTGTTTAATTTACTTTAATCTGGTTATCATTCGCAACCGCATATAAAGGAAGATGCTTCTAAATGTGATCTAGAGAAGTGGGGGGTCTGTCTCTATATTCAAAATGGAGAATGAAGAGAATTTCAATTACTTAACGCAACATACAACAATTCCTGTTTGAGTTCGTAAATTAAAGGCTGAAACCAGCACAAGAAGAGGGTAGAAACAACAAATTAAGTAATTGTTATTTTTATTTTAATATTTTTTTTGATATAAGCTTTTAAACAAAATGTATTCAACTGAACGATTATAAAAATTAATTTTCTAACATTTATGGCCTTAAGCAATTACCTGATAAATAAATACTTTGAGAAAATCTTTATGCATATGGTTTAGAGAGTTGAGCTCCACCAATCGTCTCTTCCCACTCGGCAGTGTAAAGTGTTAATATTTACCATCATTCCTGTTGCTTTAATTTAGAAACAATTAGTTATTTACACTTATGTATAACTTTTTTCAGTTATATAAAGGGTATTTATTTAATTTACCTAGCTTCTACATGTTGGACTTCTAAATACAAATCTTCCTCTCGTATTTATAATCAAGTAATAGGGAAAATTCGACTTTTAAATTTTACTCTCTGAAAATGTGACCTGTTCTAAATATATTTCCAGCAGATACAGATCACAGGGAAGTAGTTTACTTCGTCCATCTCTCGAGGTTTGTATGTGGCCCCCTCATAACATATGAATATTCTCAACTGTCTAGTAGGCGAAAACCGCACCAAATAAGATCCCACATAGTCGTGTAGTATTTCTTTAAGATTATAGCAATAAAGGTAGAGAGAAGTGGTAACTTCTTGCAGAGTGTATGGGGGAGGGGGGGGGGAGCAGTAAAAGTAATGGGAGGAAAAGAGGGGATAATAAAGGCGGGCTAGGTGTGCTAAAGAGAGGGGACTCACACAGCAGAGAGGGACGGGCGATGTATAATTCATGGTGTCGGGATCCTAGCTCTAGCTACGGGGCACAGCGCGCTTCCAGCTCGTAAACCTCCCGAGGGAGCAGTGTGGGAGTGCATCCCACGGGAGCCAGGGATAGCGGGAAGCTGGAGGAAGTCACCATGAGGCAAGGTGGAAGACGGCATATACATGTTTATGGAGTCGAATATGGCATTACCATCACTAGAGGCAATCATTATCACAGCGATCATTTACGGTATGGATGGAAGGGATGGACTTTTCCTTGAAACTAGCTGCTAAACCTGCACTTGTATAGAAATATACGCTGTGCACATTCGGAAACGTTAAGCTACAAAAAATACCCTCCTAACACAAGCTAAATTTTTTTAGCTGTCTCTAAGTGGGTTTTCTTGATATAAGCTTCAAGGCAGGTTGCTCCACGAAACTCTCAAAAGAAAAACTTGTATTTAAGGAGATATAATAAGAAGATATAATTAATATTATGGTTGATTTTTTATTTTACAAATTAGACTCTAAATTTAATGTTTAGACCTTTTATAAGAAACTTTCTACTGAAATCGGTTAGTGTTTTAAAAAAGTTTAAAATTTTTAGAAGTAATATATTTATTAATATAACATCAGAATTAAGCCCACGGCACACTTGATACAGGGCTCTATTAGAGAGAATAATAAAGGCATCGGTTAGTTCTCTCAAAGAGCTGTTATAGGCAACTAATGATGGTGGTCCGGAGTGTTGAGAAGTGTACAGGAAAACGTCAAGAAGTAGAGCCAAGATGACGGAGAACATAAGGTGGAAATGTGAGGCATCGGTTAGTTCTCTCAAAGAGCTGTTATAGGCAACTAATGATGGTGGTCCAGAGTGTTGAGAGTGTACAGGAAAACGTCAAGAAGTAGAGCCAAGATGACGTGCACGTCATGGAAATGTGAGAACATAAGGTTTCAAGTATTGTAACACCAGGAGTGGGCTTTCCACGGCATGGAAAGTTTAAATACAAATATTTATTAACTAAGATGCTGAAGAATACACAGCTCCAGTGCAAGGCACTTAAGGGACAGGCGGTCGAGCTACACATGACGTACCATTGGAACACGCCTCGAACTTTGACAAGGGCTGCACATTTTGACGAAACCTGCTTTGTTACATTCCCGAAAGAAATAACGCTTAAAAAAAAATCCGTGTTAATATATCCGAACATGGCGATAAAAAAACACAAAAAGTCTGGTACGTATTTAAGAAGAATGAGAGAGGATAATGGAAGAAGTGAGTAAGCCTATAATATAATTTGCATTTGCTTATTGTCAAACCTCATATCCCTACTATCAGAGACAAAATTTGAAATAAGTTGTAATTAAAATCGATAATCAATATATAAAGAAAATAGTAAAAATAAATTAATAAATAGCATATTAACAGTTAATCTTTTTTCATCTTTCACGAAGAAACATCAAACAAAATAGGGTATATGGAAATGTCACGGGATGAGGTACGAAATTTGGTAAGACGGGGTAAGGTTATATACCATAATATCTAATCTCCACCCTTATCAGAGAGATTAAGAGATGGGGGTATCATTAACTAAGTTACCATAATCAGTATGTGAGACTGCCTAAGAAAGTTCAGTCTCTCCGGCACTCTGCATAATTCTCTCCTCCCCTACCGCAATTCCATAAATATCTTCCGTTTCTCACAATCTCTACCCACTGGCATCCTCTACTCTCCATCACAGACAATGTCACGAACGGCCACAAGGATCCTACTACAAGGATCCACTCAAAGACAAACAACAAATACAAAAGCATAATCCCAGACACAGCTTGGCTGACAATTGCTCTAATGGTACTTGAAAAAACATGATACAGCAAAGAGTGATGGAGTTCTCAAGTAAATGAAGCCTAATTAAGGTAATATCGATATCGGATGGTAATGGTAATTAAGTAATTAAGACTACTAATAGCTCTATTGGCGTATGGCTGCCGTACGCATGCGCTAAAGCTGCTTATTGGCATGATAGGTAACTCAAATATTGGTCTTGAATGGTTACCAAAAGGCATTACCAGCCAGTCCAGGGCAAATCCAATACAAAAGCAATCTCCGGACCAAACTTTAAAGCCTACGTTACGGAATGTCATTAATATTCCTTTGATGCCCAACAGCTATGGGCCATTTCTCTCCTTTAGAAGATATTAAATTCTAAACTCTTTAATAATTCTGGTAATTTTTTTTTTTAATGAATAATTATCAAGCTGTAAATAAATCTCCAACTGGGCAGAACTACCAATAATGCGATTTACTCCTTAAAGTAGTTACAAATATTATTCAAATTCATATTGCTCTTTTAAAAATTTAAATTTCAGATAAGCCCAGCACAATTTTAAAAAAATTAACTTTGATCAATAAAGATGATAATTGAATGCTCAACATTTGCTAACTACTATCAGACTGTTCAAGTGAAAGAGTTAAATACTAAATAGCTTTTGAAACCATCCATTTTTCACCAAAAACAATAATTTAATTTTGTGATTTAACAAACTAAATTACAAATTTCAACTGATTATCATCAATGAATTCATCCTTTCGTTTACTGTTAAAGACCAAATGTCAAAATTCATTTTGAAATGCGAAAAAGGCAAATATTTTGCGGCTAGCTAAAAGTCACCAAGCAATAACGCGCTTGCACTTGCATATATGTTATATAATATTGTTACGTGTAATAACTGTCAACTGTATTGGGAAAGAAGAAAAATTATTCGCGAACCTAAAGAGACTAGACAAATGTCTTCAAAGTTCTCTAGAAGGTACGGCTGGGTAGAAAGTGTATTTATTAAGATTTAAAAATTCCTTCGAATTACAAATTAAATGAATATAAAAAATAGCTAAAAGTTGTAATATTAAAGATATACCTATTATTTAAAATAGCACTTAAAAACAAAATAGCGTTAACTCCAAAATTAAATTGCATGAAAATACAAATATTTCCTGATTATTCTTTTTCAATAAGAAAATGCTAGAAAAACGTTTGCTCAGAAGAATAAATTTTAACTAAGATATAAATATAATTTCTATATAAAACAGTCAGGACAAGATTTAACTATGCATGCATATTGTATAATTATTCGTATGATATGCACGAAAAATTACCTTATGGCAGAAAATGATTCGGAAAAAGTAGTAAGATACAAAACTGTAAAAAAGACGGACTGTTATAACTAAAGGAAGCATTACGAAAAAACCAACATATTGCTATGCAAACATAAAAAGGCGACTAACGGTACTTGGAAAATTCCCAAAAATCCTCTCGGTGGTGTAGAAGTCAGCGCACCTACCCAGAAAGTAGGAGACCCGGGTTCGAATCCCGGCTGGGGTATTAAGACTTTTTTTTTTCTGGCTCCCAGTGTATTTCTTGTAGAAAAATTAAAGTGGGATTACACATCACAATTAATTTCATTATTTAAAAATAGTTATTAAAAAAAAACGAGAGTCTAATAAACAGCTGACAATGTTAGCTCCTTCGAGTATAAGAAGATATATTCGTCTTACTTGGGGTTTTAGACTCGAAGTAAAGTTCGGGGAGTTTGAGAGATTATCTACTCTGCCTTGGTGGTGTGAGGTCTAGCGCGCCTACCCAGAAAGTAGGAGACCCGGATTCGATTCCCGACGGAGATATTAAGATTTTTTTTCCTGGCTCCCTGTGCATTTCTTATGAGAATTATTGTTTCTGATTATTATTATTTCATTAACTTAAATTAAATATACATTAAATGATCGATATCTGACCAGAATTGAAAACAGATTTGTCACACTACATATGTATAAGAGCCGATCTTCCTAGTAAGAGTTAGACCTAGAAAGTAACGAGCACTACTCCTTACAGTGAGTAGCACAAATGGACAGGTACTATATCTTATATAAACATGAAATTTAGATTACATTTAGTGTATATTAAGATATTAATATTGAAACAAGATATAATTCTTATAGGCAAGACAGGGAGCCCCCCACCCCCCACTACTTCACTTAGACCAAGAGGACCACTACCATTACAAGTACCTCCAATCGACATAGACTATTGATTAGTGGTTCGCTTTCTGATTAGCTCGACCTACTGAACTAATCATTCATTCTTGTTTAGTAGTTTTGTGGAGTACAGTTCCAAAGAGAGAGCTACTTCCTCCTCAACTACCACCACTCTCCTTCCGATCTAGTTCCTCCTTCCAGCCATTTTGAGGACTCCCACAAGTTGCAGACACACTTGGAATCCTTAACTCCTTTGAAGCATTCCCTGGTTTTCAACTCCTTGGGATATTTGCTCGCCCGTTCCTCCCACACTTCCACAAGTTTCTGGACTAGACTAGACTTATCCGCCTATTTAGCAAATTGTTTGAATTATAGGTAATTTTTGTAGGACCGTCGTTTGTTTTGTACTATAAAACATGTTGAAAAAAACTTTCTCATATGTTATAGGTGGAGTAGAGAGTGCAGTTAACACACAAAAAGAAAAAATTACAAAGAATAAATTATTAGATGTTTTTTGTTCACGTAGGCTTCGACGGTCGTCAGAAGTATTTACCGTTTCTTCTTCCGGGTTGGACCGTGTCAAATTGGAGTTATTTGCCGAGCTTTCGCACATCATGTGATGGCTTCTTCAGGGCTGAAAAGAGAATGAGAGTTGTAAAATCCTTTTACAACTCTAATTCTCCTTTCAGCCCTGAAGAAGCCATCATATGATGTGCGAAAGCTGGGCAAATAACACCAATTTGACACGGTCCAACCCGGAAGAAGAAACAATAAATAGATGTTTATTGTTGGTGTTTGGTCAAAAAATACAAATTTAAATAATGTATATTTTTTAAATTATCTGCCAACGTTTTGGCTTACATTGATGTTACATGATTGATGATAATGGGATCTTGGTGACATAAGACCTGAAGATGGTTTACAATGTAGGCCGAAATGTTGGCAGATAATTAAAATATAAACATTTTTTAAATTGGTATTTTTTTGGATCTACCTTGGCCGAACCCCAACAAAAAAAAAACATTTAATAATAATATCTTCGGTCAAAAAGCCTCTCCACAAAGAGTAAAATTTTCGGGGATTACTCGCCCTTTGTCAGTGAGGGGTGAAGAGAGAATGGTACTGCGGAAAGGACTCGAAGGAAGGGAGATAAGATTGGGTTTTCCCTAATCCTTCTATTGTTGGCAATTGATGTCAGGTCTTAAAGTGGCTTTGTTTCATTTTCTATATATGCTTAATTTAAATAAATATATATATATATATATATATAATCCAGAACAGGTGGGATAGAAAGTGCAGTGCACACAAAAAAAGACAAAATCACGAGACTTCTTACTGAAGAAGGGCGAGAGATCCCCGAAACTTTTGCTCCTTGTGATATTTTTTTTGTGTGTGCACTGCACTCTCTATCCGACCAGTTCTTGATTGCTACATATCNAATACATATTTTATAATAATAAACAATTAATGAGAGGGAATAGAATAAAAAATCTATCTGTCCTAGCCAGAACTCGAACTTGGATCTCCTGCTAAGCCCGGAAAGCAGGAGATCCAGGTTCGATTCCTGGCTGGGACAGATTGATTTTTTATTAAATTCCCTCTCATTAATTATTTAAAATTTACGTGGGATAATAAACCACAACTAAATTAATATTTATTTTATAATAATCCTCCCCCACCTAAAAATATGTTTTATACACAATTTAAAATTTATTAACTTCAAAGAACAGTAGCAATAAACTGTTAAGCTAACTCTTATAACGAATTTATGTCAAAAGTAAACTACCCTTTATAATCTTTAAAAAAGACATCCCAGTATTTTTACAGGGTTACGTGATGGTCTCCGCGTAGGAGTAGAATACTAAATAACTGAATTTAGTCGCCGTCAAAGAAAACTGTTAAGTGGATAAAAACGGGAAGGCTAAAATTGAAGAGGGGAGAGGCTTGTCATACTTCGTTACACCCCCTGAAATTTCTGCTACTTACTTTCTTATCTGAATTTGATAAAAAAAAAAGTAAAAATTGGATATACTTTATTTGCACGCAAGATAATTATTATCACAAGCCAAGTGTACTATGATTCATGATATAACAGGAAAAAATTCAAGATTATAATAGCAGAATTATTTCTGAGTGATCCAGTGTTTTTAGAATTTATCAAATTTTAGAATATACCATACCTCTCTCAACTGGAAGAAAAATATAATCTTTAACGCAAACAAAACTAACTCCTTAATATCACAGTTACATAACTATTCATACATAAAATATGGATTTTAGATAGACCGAACTATCGATACTTGGAAAGCATAGATTTCTTGTATGAAGCATAAATGATGAGGAAAAGATAGATGAAAAACGAACAAACTGAAAGAACGTAATGGTGGAAG
This sequence comes from Oncopeltus fasciatus, assembly GCA_000696205.2. NCBI lineage: Eukaryota > Metazoa > Arthropoda > Insecta > Hemiptera > Lygaeidae > Oncopeltus > Oncopeltus fasciatus. Next base: position 153,534 of record KZ807660.1, on the reverse strand, counting down.
GGATGGTGGGGGGGAGAACGGAGCGTGATAATGGAAGGTGATAATAAGCAAATTTTGGTGATAACTTGTACATAGGGTATCTAATAACCATACTGCTTAAAATTACGTTACATAAATATTTGTGATACATAACTGATTTTGTTGATAATTTCTACATCTTATGTTTAAAAAGTGGATTTCCTTCACTAATCTTCTCGAATGTACAGTTAAGAGTAAGTAATCTAATCAGTATAAACTTTAGTACATAGAGATTGGGGTTATTTATTTCTCCATCTTGTATTTAATAGCGAATGTCTTTAACTAAGCCTGATTAAATATGAAGTATTACAGTGTAATAATCTCACTTAAAGCTTTTGATACCGAGCGAATATAGTGTAAGCCTTCCCTGACTATAGAAGGATGGAGAAAGGAGAGAATGATAAGGGAACGAGAAGGTGAGAGAAACGGAAGATGGGAGAGGGTAGAAATGAATAAGGGGGGCATAATATGAGAGGGACAGAAATTTAAGGTGGGATAAATTTTACATTTCTAAATATTCCTACATCCATTATAAATATCAATAACAATAAATGGTAAGTTAATAAGCTTTTTCATTCAGACATTTAAACGCTGAACTCCATACACGCTCTTATATCCATTATAATTTTAATATGAAGTAACAAGACTTTATTTAAAAAAAATAATTTAAGACTCCATTATTAACTTAAGCAGGCTATTAATTGCGATTAATAGTGTTCTTCAAACGAAATTCTAAAGCTAAAGCGAAAACCTCCCCATATTAACCGATATAGGTCGATATAAAATAAGTTAAATACTTATTGTAATGATACATCCAGAGTAAATATTTATTTAAATGCAATACATGGTGGATGGAGCTTAAGACAATTACCTTTAGTAAAAGATCAAGATTCAATTAGATATTTGAAATAATTATTTATGCAAAATACTTGGAATATGTTCCGCTTAAATGAATAGATTTTGTCTATAACAAAGCGGTCATCAACACTTTGAGGTTTTACTGAATTTCTCTCTTCAACACACTGATTCTATAAAGTAACTAATGGAATTATTAACTTATAATTCTACTTTATCCTATTATTATTTGATATGATAAATTAATTAAAGTTAATTCAAAAGGAGAGTTTTTGACCGTAGATATTATTCTAAGAGGATTTTAGTTGGGGTTCGGTCAAGGTAGATCCAAAAAAAAAATACATAAAAAAGTGTATTTATTAATTAAGGATTATCTGCCAACGTTTCGGCTTACATTGTAAGCCATCTTCAGGGCTATCAAGAAGACGGGAGAGGACATCCTGCCCCTAAATTCACATTTCCATGACTGAGAAATGTGAACTTAGGGACAGGACGTCCTCTCTTGTCTTTATGATAGGCTGCCCTGAAGATGGCTTACAATGTAAGCCGAAACGTTGGCAGATAATCTTTATAAAAAATACACTTCTTTTTTAATTTGTATTTTTTTGTATCTACCTTGACCGAACCCCAACTATAATCATCTAATAAGAGAGTAAATAATCTCAAGAAAGAAGAATGGCGAAATCTGGGACAGATTTGAAAGAACAAAGGCTCTACTGAACAATCCAACTCAAGGATACATGTATATGTATATTGTCTGATATATAACAAGTCACATGTAATGTAATTGCTACGTAGATAGTTATAGTCCTTTCAAACTAATCTGTATATCTGCCAGGAACTACCGATCCTGTAGTCCTGTCAAAATAGTAGATCCGCTCAGCATTCATACCCCACAGCAGAAATTACAAAATAAAAATCATCAGGAAATTCTTTAATGCAAACCGAGAAGTAAATAAAACTGAAAGTAAATAAATCATTCTATGAGCTGTTGTTTAACATTCATCTTGGTGGACGATGAAGTTGTGTGAACTCCTTCTGATCAAGATACATATTTAATTTATAGTCTTACAAAAAAAATGTACTTGGAACTCAAATATATGTTCACGTAGGCTTCGTCGGTCGTCAGATTTGACAATTGTCAACAATTTGACTCGGTCCAACCCGGAAGATGAAATGGTAAATACTCAAATGTAGTTCATTAAGTGGATAGATATAGTTAGATAGATAGATAGCTATTAGTATAGGAGAAGAATTAAAATCTTATCATGCTACCAAATTCATTAGTTTTTTTTCTTTGAAAAAAAAAGTTTTTCTATTTCCTATCTTACATAAATATCTAAGCTTAAGAAATAGTAAGTTAAATATTCCATTTATAATATATATTATAAGGGGAGGATTAAAACAGAAAATAATTAAAATAGAACAAGAAAAGGTTAACCTTCAAAAATTCAAATGAAATTTATCAGAGAATACTGAAGAAGAAAGTGAGACCACTCGAGAAAGAAGCGCTCAAAATGTTGACACTGGAATGAGGGGGTTATTAAATGAAAATATTTATATTTTTCGAAGTTAGTTTAATTAAGGGCAAAGTTTACAAAGAACTGAGAAAAGGCTCTGAAGGCGTTCTAATTCTTTAAAGAAAAGTTAAGCCTCATTTAATATATAAAGAAAATATAGAAAAAATGTGGATTTCCAAGAGCTTCTAAAANCCACCACTCTCCCTCCGATCTAGTTCCTCCTTCCAGCCATTTTAAGGACTCCCACAAGTTGCAGACACACTTGGAATCCTTAACTCCTTTGAAGCATTCCCTGGTTTTCAACTCCTTGGGATATTTGCTCGCCCGTTCCTCCCACACTTCCACAAAATTAACACAAAATTTCTTATTCTTCTTACTTATCCGCCTATTTAGCAAATTGTTTGAATTATAGGTAATTTTTGTAGGACCGTCGTTTGTTTTGTACTATAAAACATGTTGAAAAAAACTTCTCATATCCCTACTATCAGAGACAAAATTTGAAATAAGTTGTAATTAAAATCGATAATCAATATATAAAGAAAATATAGAAAAAATGTGGATTTCCAAGAGCTTCTAAAAAAAAAAAAAAAAAAAAAAAAAATTAAAATATAATCTAAAATTGTCTCATCAAATTAGTTTGTTAATAATCCATCAAGGAGATTATTAAATAATGAATTTACACATTTTATAATAACTGAACAGTCAGCAAACATTAGTAAACATTACACACACATTATTGTTTATCCTTAAGTCTTTTTTACAAGTTCAAAAATTGTGAATGAAAAGAATTGTTCTTCGCAAATTTAAGTTTTGCTTTTATTATTATTGTTTTTGTTAATAAGTAAATTGCTAGAAATGGGTTAAAGATATGAGATTCGCTCTAACTATGGGACTTCCTGTCATTTCATAACTCTTCTGTTCACCACTTCCTTTGTTATTGATTTCGTCATCACTAGCCTTTCGAATTTATTTTAGAAACACAACTGACAGATTTAGAATGGTATCATGATGTAAATTTTCCAAAATTTCAAACAATAATTACTAATATCCTTCATTCCGTTCTATCTATTATATATATGAGTGTGTTTGTGTGTATATGCAAATGTATAATTGTCTTCCTAATACCAGTAATTTTTAAAAATGAAACCAAATTCGATAATACTGTTATTAAGTGAGGGTAAGGGAAACATTAAGCATTGCTTTTAGTCGTGATTACTATTAATTATAATATAATGTGATTTTTATATAAATTTGATTAATTTACAATAGAATAAAATAAAATACAGTCTCTGAAAATTCCTGGAAAGAAATTTAATTATTTATTCAATTTTGCTCTAATTTTCCTTAATTTAATTGTGAAAATAAAAATTAAATAATTATTAGCTTTATGGAATAGTACCCTGAAAGCTCGGAGTTCTTAGATAATTCCAGAAATAGTTGGTCTTAATTTATGGTCTGCATATATTTTAATGTTAAATTGAATGATTGCAATTATCCTTATTCAGACAAAGTACAATACTGAGAAAAAAAAAGTAGGACGCAGAAAAATATAAATTTAAAAAGCAAAAATTAGTTTAGTGTTGTTCCAATAAATTCCACTCTGGTCTTTCCATGCATCCCAATCCTCTAGCCCAAACTCTATCCAGTATTACCCATCCTGACAATCCACCACGTCGCCTGAATAGGAAATGGCCGCGTGACCTCATCATTGCTAACACTTTATAATAATAATATGAAGAGAAAAGAACAACCTGTGTATTGTAAAAAGAGATTTAGGAGTTTTGCCATTGTGCAGCTTCTCCATCAAGCGATGTACATGATAAGTCCTTTCTTATTTTTTTTTTTTGTATTTTATTTTTTCTTTTATTCAGTTATTTATTTATTTATCTACCTAGTTGTTTCTTTTGTTTGTTACTTTTTCCTTTCTTTTTGTAAATTAATTTTTACTGTGAATATTAACCTGCACATTACTAGATACAAAAACATGTAGAAAGTTATAAATAATAAAATTTTTATTTCTAAAAAAAAAAAAAAAATGTTTTCGCACTGTTGCGTCCAATCATAATGAGAGCGGTGTTTGGCGCACTACCAAGCTCCGACTTGACGTTTGTGCACACCCGCTCAGAGGATTCGCGAAGGATACTCCCCGTGTCTCCTGGAATAATCTACAGGCAGTACATATATCTCCCTCGGGGACTCTGCCAAAACTGATCGGGACAGGACCTCCCAGGAGCACATATATCTGTCATCCTGGGAAATCCTCGATCAAATCTGGCAGAAACACAGCCACATGAAATATTATAGGGGCGTTCCTTCTTAAAAGAAAGAAATCTTCTCTTAAGAACACGTTTTTTCCACTCTCCTCCCTCTGCCCGATGTTATGCTATGCTGTTCTTATTTCCCATCTTGAAAGTTAAAAAATAACCTCGGATAACGATCAAGTAGAATACAAATACATTTTAAAAGTGAGATATGTCAAGACAATTGCAGAGGCTGTCTTGCGTAGAGATTATACTTGCCTCGGCATCAAATTCTTATTGTATATTTTTTTTTAAACTTAAAAATAAAGAAAATTGTAAATTATAAACCTACTTTGCCTTAGGTAGATAAAATACATTGAATACGTTATTGTATTCAGTGAATTCAATCGTACCCGCGAGGCACGGAGCACTTTTGACGAAAATCATAATATCAAATTTGAGAAGTTTAGAGCTGATTTATGGAGGAGACAAGATTGAAAGAATTCCACCCAGAAGAGTGCACGGCTTCAAAGTGAGATAAGGACAAAACGGAGGCAACTGGTCAGGAGTTGCAACGTTGCTCGGCTAGAGCATGGTAGAGGAGTTCACGACAGCTTCGGACACACGGCTCCGCGGTTCAGTTCCGCATTTAGCACGTCTCATAAATTGATTGCGACCGCTCAGATAGGAGAAGGGGAAACTACCTCCCCCTTATTCTAATTGGCCAATAAATCCTCCCTTGTCCTGGATTATTTCAGGAGTCGGCGCGCGCTTGCGGAAGGAAATGCACTTACTCAGCACTCGCAAACGATGTATATTTATGATGAGAATTCACTGACAAATTTCATATCACCTATTATGGAAATATTCGAATTACATGGCGGAAATGTCGGAGTGGAAATTCCGAGCACAGCATTGCCTAAGCATATGTTGTACGTGAAGACGAAAACATAAAACTGATTAATCGTTTTATAATTTTCTAAATTGTGTTAAATTATTAGCGATTACGGATGAAAATATATATATATATATANTTTGTAGTTTCCATATAATTAAAGAGAACAGCAATTTCCACCCGTTTCTCATGTAGTGAACTAGTACATTACTTTAACACTTCTGCAATACATATTTATAAAGTAGGCTTCATGAATAAATCATGGCAGCACATACTTTGTAACTTTTCACGCCCCATTCATCACTATTGAGGTGCAATTATATTTAATAAATTAAACTTGAGCAAAATGAGGTAAAATATTCTAATAATAGAAATAAAATAAACATATTCATAATCCACTCTTAAATCCTTCTTTTCGCGTTTAAAAATCTTTATTGAAATAAAAATTGTAAACTGTGTCCATTGAATAACTATAATTATAACATTAAAAAATATTTAGCTCAACTTTAAAAAAAATAAATATTAAAATAATTTTGTTCTTGATGGAGCGAAAATAGTTAATAATAAATAAGCTAGACTATCCAGCCACAAAAACGAACGCCTTGTCAAATGCCTTGTTAACTGTCGCCATACTCAAGACATTTCCATCCCTCCATCTTATTTTTCTTGTATTACATAGATATTTGGAAGCATTAACTTAATTAACATAAAACATAAGTCCAACCGCTACCGCATCCAATAAAATAAAGTTAATATATAATATAATAATTAATATATGGTCCACTAATGGAATCAGTATTAGTTATGCAAAAAGAATCCAGCCAATAACTGAATGCATTACATTTTTCGTTTAATGAAAAGTTTTAAAGTAATAAATTTGTATTGTTTTTTAATTAAATTAAACAAGACCACTAGACACTGACCCTAACTCTGCCTAGCGGAAAATATGACTAGAACTAGATACATGTGTCTGCTACGAAACGAAACGACGTTTCCACTAACGAATTACTGAAAGTCGACAGAATTAAACATTTTAGAACTTCCTGGTCTATTTAAAATCAACAAAAAGGAATTAGAGAAAAATTATGTTTTTTCTTGAAAGTATCGGTCCTTGACTTGCATCGGCTGCACTTAGTAGGCCGATTTCCGAAAATAATGAGAAATACAGAACCTGATATCAGCTACTCGTCAACTCAAACTCAAGTAAAGATGCACAAATTCCAAATTTGGTATTTATATATTATTATGTATCTCTCGCAGCATTCCAGTTTTCTTATTTATTTTTACATGGGGTGTAGGATGACTGTTGATAATTAGTAAATATTAATTTAGTTGCGGTTTATTATCCCAAGTAAATTTTAAACAATAATGCGAGGGAATAGAATAAAAAATCTATCTGTCCCAGCCAGGACTCGAACCTGGACCTCCTGCTTTCGGGGCACGAATGCTACCGCTTGCACCACCAGGACGAGCTAGATAACTTATTAAACTCCTGGCTGGGACATATTTTTTTATTCTATTCCCTCGAATTAATTGTTTAAAATTTACGTGGGATAATAAACCACAACTAAATTAATATATATAAATGAAAATAAAAAGTAAATAACGAGAGCCGATAAATAGCTAGACAATGCTTCGAGCATAAGACGACGTATTCGTCTTTCCGGTGGGTTAGGCTCTCGCTAGTATGTTGGGAGATACAGGTTCAAGTCCTGGCTGGAACAGATAGATTTTTTATTCTATTCCCTCGCATTAATTGCTGATTAGTTTTATATAAAACCATATTGGTTCACCAATTTTTTTTTCCTTTGACCTCACCACGACCATCTCTTCCTCCTTATTTATTTTTAAGTTTATAGATGTGAGAAAAAAACATTTTATACTTATGAAGATCTATACTATTTCGTCGACAAAACATAAACTATTTATTTATTTATATATATTTACGTGACTAAGCCATTTACTTGTGCCACGCAAATACCTTATCTTATTCCTTCCCTCCTCCACTCTTCTTCCTTGTCTATCCTGTTCTTCTATTCCTTTCATATTTCTCTAATCCTTTTTGAGTGGAGTGCCCTTCTTTCTACTGTCCACTTCTTTCCCATTCATCCTCTTCTCCGCCATAAAGACCTCTACTCCATTTATCCCTGTTTAGACAATCCACGTTCGTTATCCTTAGCATCCTGATTTCTTCCTCTAAATGATTTGAGAAATAAGAAAAAAAAAAAAAAAAACCTGTCTCATGACAGGCCACTTAGACCCAAAGGGGAAAGCCTGACTTTATCTCATTTCAACGAAGAATGGCACCCAATTAGGGCTGGGTTCCCTAGGTGCACACCAGGAATCATCTAGCTCATTACAAACAGAAGCAGAGAAAAAAGAAAAATGTTACCTAAACGTTGTGAGCATTGACCCTTGGACCCTTCGCTAGGGAGTCCAGTACCTTAACACGAGAACCAAGTGCTCAAGGATGAACTACCTTGGTAAAAGACTGACTTTCGGATTCCAGGGCGATGTAAGGGGCTGTGGGTACATCGAATAGCATGCGTGCCTCGCATACTCAAGGAACTTGTTTCATATCCAGGGGCACTTTCTCAACTATAAATTAGTTTAAAAATTCATCTGAGTGAGTTATGGCGTAGCTAGCGGGAGACAAGTATCACAACCACGTGAAGGGACTAGTACTAATTTAAACTTGAGCTCTGCAAGGAGAGGCCGGTTTGCCGCAAGTTGGAGGCAACCATAGAACGCAACGTGCAACGATACATACACACACACACACACATATATATANCAAGGACATGATATGATTATCGAAGAAAAGTTATCAGTAACAACAGTTACATATGTAAGCAACTGAGAAACGTAGAAAAACAATTTTAGTATCACTTATTGGTTATTCAGCTTCATTTTATAATTATATTTGTAGTCAAGCTTTAAATCCCACAGAAATCTTCATATTGTGAAATGTGTGAATATTTCATTATAGTCAAAAAGAGAGTTTTTTGACCGTAGATATTATTATTAGATGATTTTAGTTGGGGTTCGGTCAAGGTAGATCCAAAAAAAATGCATATTTAAAAAAGTATATTTTTTTAAATGATTATCTGCCAACGTTACGGCTTACATTGTAAGCCATCTTCAGGGCTGTATAAATACAACTTGACTTCGAGAGCATAACCATACTTTCCACTTAACCCTATGTACACAAACGTATTCTCTATAGCCCTGAAGATGGGCTACAACGTAAGCCGAAACGGAGGGAAGATAACCTTTTAAAAAAATAAACTTTTTTTTAAATTTGTATTTTTTTTAGATCTACCTTGACCGAACCTCAACTAAAATCATCTAATAATAATATCTACGGTCGAAAAAACTCTCCTTTTAAAATAAGTTACAATTGTATAAATATCAATTTTAATATTTACTATACCAATAAATACACCATAATACAAGTACAAACTAATAATTATCTACTCAAGAATAATAAAATATAAATATATGAAAGAATATAATTAACATTGTATAGACAACAAAGAGCTATAATAATTTAAATATAAGTTATTACTACTATTAGAGTAAACTCTTTTAAATGCAAGAATAAAATAAGAAACCAAAACAAATAATTTTTTTTTTGTATTTAATCCCACGTAAATTTTAACAATTTTTAGTGCAAGGGAACACCAGTCCCTAACTGGGATAGTTAGATTTTTTATTCTGTTCCCTTGCACTAAAAATTGTCAAAATAAATAAATTACTTGAATAACACAACAAGAGATAATTTTAATATTATACAAATTTTCCAATATTAACTATATAATAATTATTTTATAAAATAAGTGATTTCAATATGTGGTATTAATGAATGACGTAGAGGCAGATGGTTTATAGTTTGATGTATAAAGTCAGTCCTTGTCAGAATAGTGTAATGATGAAAACATGACAAAACAACTAATAAAAATTGATAAAGTAAATTTATGTTTTTTTATCAGCCTAAAGGGCGGGAGAAGCAATATCATTATCAATAGAACTCTCATCACTTCTGAGGAAGGAGAGTAAACCTTGGGAAGATGCAGGAAGCAGTTGGAAGGAGTCTGTCTACCAGAGTGTGGTTAATGGAGAAGATGGAAGTGACATGTCCTGGACGAAGACAAGTCGAGGGCTAAGAGGTCTCTGACGAGCAAGGAAGAACACGCTTTTCCACTACACCCTCCCACCACCACAACACGAAAGATTTCCATCAACGTACTACATCCAAGGCAATACGACTGAGCTCTGTGCGAGGTACGTCAAGTTCGTCTTCTTACGGATAAAGGTAAATCAATATGATAGTAATTATTATTTATTTTGAAAACTTATTATGAACATACATATATGTATATAGTGAGAAAGAGAGAGAGAGAGAGAGAGAGAGAGAGAGAGAGAGAGAGAGGGGAGAGGAGAGAGAGATAGTTGTCCAGTGCCTTACGACGGTGGAAGTTAAGTTACTGAACTCCAGAGCCAAGATCCCAGGTTCAATGCTCACAGAGTGCACTTTTTCTTTCTTTTTTTCTTTCTGTGCTTGTGTTTGTAGTAATGGTGCAGAGGATTCCTGATGTGCTGCTAGGGACCGCCCTAATTGGGAACCATTCTTCATTTGGAGGGAATTAATCAGGCGACCAGAATGGAGTGTTGACTGCACGCTTTTGTCTGCCATGGGTGGAGAATAAAAATACATTCTGAAGATGCATTTCCTCCTAAGCCTAAATGGAATGTTGCTGGTTTTCTTCTGTTTTCATATATATATATATATATA
>KZ807660.1:107837-121447 GCA_000696205.2 Oncopeltus fasciatus | reverse complement strand
ATTTGTTTTCCTATTAAAAATTTATAGAAAATAATTTTTTATTTTTTATTACCCTTATAATAAAGTGTGACTTCCAAAGAAAAAAGAATATTTCCAAAAATACCCTATACAGTTCAGTAATTTCAAAATATTGAAGTGATCCTTTAATTTTGTCCGGCAGTGTAAGTCAGCTTCACACTGGTATAAATTGTCAGACGGTCTGGGAATAAAGAAAAGCTGCATACCACTAGTAGATGTAATTTTTGGGGGTTCGGTCAAGGTAGATTTTTAAACAAATACAATTTGAAAATGTATATTTTTTAATTATCTGCCAAGGTTTCGTCTTACATTGTAAGCCATCTTCAGGGCTATCATGAAGACGAATGGGGACGTGGTGTCACCAGGATCCCTGTTACATAACTGGAATAATGGGAAAGCATTAATATTAAAGGCCATATATCACTGTTATGAATCCGTGGTGGACAGAAACCGCGCAATATAGGATTCACAAGTAAATGGGGACTTTCCCTTTGCATGAGAGCCACTGGGGTCATTTTACCCCTTTTGGTAGGAAAATCACCCCAAGCAAGCCTTGCCCACGGGAACCACCCCTCATGAGCAAGAGCCCTGGGAACAGACGGAATGCGATGAACTCCGGTCTCTCCACAATTTCTGCTGAATCGGATCTTCATCAACACATCCGGTATAATGAAACCTTATCTCTTTACTATCTGGGAGGAGAGATACCAACACATCATACGCGACACTTCCGCTTAATGATTACAATAGAGCAGTGAATACGGCGCCTTGTTCTGATTCTGAAGACGTTACAAACACAGATAAGGCTGGAGTAACAATCATAGCATTCCATTCATTCCTCCGTCGGATATCCCACTTCGAAGTGAATGGAATCCAATCAATATTATCCAAACAATTAATAATCTCCAGAGAATCTAACGATTCCCTTCACAAATTCTTTGATGAGATTATGACGGAAATTAGAAGTGGATAAAAGGAATCATGGAAATGTGAACTTAGGGACAGGACGTCCACTCTCGTCTTCATGATAGGCAGCCCTGAAGATAGCTTACAATGTAAGCCGTAACGTTGGCAGATAATCTTTTAAAAAAATACACTTTTTTTTTGTTAAATTTGTATTTTTTTTTATATACCTTGACGGAACCCCAACTATCATCTAATAATAATATCTACGGTCAAAAAACTCTCCTTTTAAAACAATTTTATATGTTCACGTAGGCTTCGACGGTCGTCAGATGTGTTTACCGTTTCTTCTTCCGGGTTGGACCGTGTCAAATTGTTGTTATTTGCCGAGCTTTCGCAAATCATGTGATGGCTTCTTCAGGGCTGAAAAGAGAATGAGAGTTGTAAAAGTAATAAAGACAATAAGTAAACCTTTTACAACTCTCATTTTCTTCTCAGCCCTGAAGAAGCCATCACATGATGTGTGAAAGCTCGGCAAATATCAACAACTTAACACGGTCCAACCCGGAAGAAGAAACGGTAAATACATCTGACGACCATCGAAGCCTACGTGAACANTTTTTAAGCCAAGATAGGCGGGGAATATTTATAAAGGGAATTAAGTATCATCTGCCTGAAGACGAAATTCCCTCAAAATATATCTCCCAAGTTAGAAGAGTTAGGGCAAACTTCCTAATGCCATTAAATAAGAAAAGATAATTAGAAAATATAATTATTTCAGTGGGCCCCCCCACCTCTGCATATTAATTTGACGTAATGAGCGGAAAGGAATAACCCCTCAGAGTAAATTACCACTCAGAGTTTGCCCGCGGCCTACGGGCTTATTTCAGCCTTCGGGAAACTCCATCCTTCCTCCGAATGGCAGCTCAATTTTTCAGGGGGGAGTCTTGTAAAATTTGGTGCAATTATGTAGCTTGCCATATCATTGGGGTGGGGGTGAACTGGAACTGGAAGGTCGGAAACAGTCACATCAGACTTCAGCAACGAAATATTTGTCTGGAGGAGTAGAGGCAGGGGAGTAATCAACTACCTCACTTCAGATATATCTCACTAGATACATTCATCTTAATACAGATATAACATTTTAGACAATTATTGTTACATTCCTCTAGAAATAAGGATTTCACTTGCCATATCTGTGTAAAGTATAAGTGACAAATGCGATCTCTACAGAGGGGAAATAGTACAAATATAAAATTTCAAATAAAAGAGTCAAGCATAAAATTTTACGAAACGCTAATAATATTATAAATAACTATTTGAGGAAAGAAATCAACTACGCCATTATGTCACTAGAATTTAAGACAAGCTTGAGAAAAACAACAAACCCCCAAAGAAACACATACAAACAATGCTCGAACGTCTGAGGTCTTCAGGCGGTGTTCAAAAAATTAAAAGAAAATTCAGGTCACCGCAGAATAACTAAACAAGGAGAGAAATGAAATTCTGAAGGACTAACAAAATAACTGTCTACGGGAATCGGAAATTTTTCTTTTGTAAAAAAAATTAGATGTGTTTGAAGAAGATACTCAAACAAGGATCGATAACTAGATAAAGCAAAAGAAGCCCATCGAAGACCAAAATTGGGGGGGGGGGGGAGCAATCACATCGGTTTTGACATGAAGTCACTTTTCACAAAGCAAGCTTGGTCTACTGATGCATGAGCCCAGAAGAGAACTTACCATTAGGGGTTTACGCGACGCCGATATCTAACTTGGAGCTGCTTACTGCTGAATGGGAAATGGGAGGCGTACGCGCACACACACCAGCAGATGTGCTGTTGATATACCCACTTTAGTGCGATACACATTATTTGTGGGAAGGTTGATAAGCCATTGAAGAAACTGGCAAGAAGACATTGGCTATGATAAGTTTTAGTAGCATATCCAAATGTTGGCATTACTGGCCATTAAAGTCATTCACCACTCTTTCAGGATCTAAAAGAAAGAAGTGTGGTAAATAATCTCTATTAAAGAAGTCCTTCTTCAGCTCCCCCCGCCATTACCATAAACTTTATACTGCACAATAAACCCCCACTAAAAAGCTTTCTCATCTAAGCTAAGGGCTTAATTATTTTACACCACAATATTGTTCCCACTTAATTGTACTCATGGTTAGGATGGTAGGTTCAATTTATTTTAAGTTGCATGGAAATGAAAGTCACTATGACTTATCACAAAGCGATATTTAATCTAAAAATTAGCTCAAACGATAACGATTAAGGCATGTGCCTTAATTTTACTAAAAATAAATAGTTATTTAAATATAAATTGATTTTTATTTAACCCAAAATTTTATTTTGAACATTTTCACTATCAAGCAGTTAGAATAGCTACGTACACGTAGTTGCAGTTGCTATAGCTAGAACACAATGAATTCCATTAAATGATATTACTAAAAATCATACTTAAAAATCCAAAGTGTCCTTGTTAATCGGAAAATGGAAATAATATGAGTGCGCTTTAAATGACATGGATAGCCCAAATACAAATATTCATTGGATATGACGCTGAGAAATTCGCTAAATTGGCGTAATTAAGGATAAAGGACAAATTTTCAAACGCAATAATTCAATCAAGGAGGGGAGCTCTCTATCCTATAAAAACCAAGGCACAGGAGGCAATTTATATTTCCCGATAAATACCTTACCAAAATTAGTCAGTCTATTGGGAAATACAGGCTCTCCTGTAAATGGGTTCTTAAGTTGGATACTTACATGACACAAAAAAAAAATATTGAAGTTGAAAATGTCCTATATTTAAGTCAGAAAATTCTTCCTCTACTTATTGTCCTTGTGGAAAAGATGTTGGCAGAAGGCGGGGAGTCGACGCCAGACTGCCGGAGATGTGGAACTCTGTCTTGAACGCTGAAATTGTAATAAGGAGATTCCAGGAAAAGCAATTTCAGCGCCCCCTCCCCCTGAATTATCCCGGCACGTGGAAACACGGCGCGTGGAAAACACGGCGCGCGCCCAAATTGGCAGGATAAGCCTCTGTAATACGCTCTTGTGTAGCTTCTTACGATGTACCTCGATCTCCTTCATGCACCAGGCGCCATCAGACGTACCGGCTAATAAAATGGATAACTGATAACTCCCGCTTCGGTTTGACATGTAAATAAGTAACTAGTAATTTCAAAATCCTAATATCCACATTGCATACATAAAATTAAATCAAGCAGGGTAAAATCCCCACTCATATCATTCCCATATGAGAATTTAACATGGTATACATTTTAACTCAAAAACATATATTGTATTAATTAAAAACTAATGAAATTATTACAATTTAACCCGAAACGTTGGCAGATAATTAATAAAAAATGCATTTTTTTTTAAATTTGTATTTTTTGTATCTACCTTGATCGAATCGCAACAAAAAAACATCTAATAATAATAATACCCACGGTCAAAAAACTCTCCAATTAAAGTGTAAGTTTTCTAGACAGATTGAAATTAACTTTCTGAATTAACTCTTTATTTAAAAAATAAATTATCTGTACATTTTTACACTTAATTTTTTGATGGGGTACATGTGAAATTAACTTTATGAAAAAAAAAATTAATTTTCTCTTGAGTCTTCAGCATACTAAATATATTCATTAATAAAAGCATCATTATTATAACACATATAAAACCATTCTACTTATTTTAAAAGTAATACCTGAACAAATATTGTAGAGATAGATGAACTAAAAAACAAAGGAGAATGTTTAATTGGTAAGTGATTAGTTGGCCGTCGAGTATTAAGCGTGAGTAATTAGTCATGGTTTCGGCCAGGATCAGAAAAAAGAAATACTCCTAAATGGTTGGGAAATTATTTCATTTTATGATTGCCGACGTTTCGACTTTACTCGTGAGTCAATATCAGGGCGATAGGGATGTCTGGAGAAATCTACGAGGGAGGTTTATTGTCAAATCATGGACTGCAGAACTAATGTATTATTTAATGAATTAATTAATCAAAAAATCTCTTGTCCAATTAGACCAGTGGTTCTTTTTGAAATGTTAAGAAAACAAATTACAAATCAGGTAAATCAGATTTTTTTTATACAATAATATGAAAATCATTATGAAAAAATGTTGTAAAAATAAATAGTTTCTTAACGAGATGCGAAGCTAAATCTTATTCCCCAAAGCGATATCAGTTTCTTAATAAGTTTTGAATAATAGTTTAAGTTAGTTTTCAAATATACTTTTTTTTCTTCTTTTTACTATCCGTTAAGGAAGGCTGCTGGAGAGGGATATATATCCTGGAGTCCCTATCTGTGTGGGGAAGAGCAATACTGTTCCCTAATAACAGGGTCCTCGCTGGAGAAGTGCGAGCCGCCCCCAAATTACCGTCCTGCCTCGGGGTAATTTCCAGGCCTTCGTCTTAATTTGGGAAGCCGGGCACGTCCGACGAGGTGGGGTGTGTGTGTATGCAGAGATATAGTCGTCACGAGCGCCTTACACTATCGGGAGGACAGTCAGCCAACCCCTACCTACATCCATACCATTAATATGGGAGGGGTACAACAACGGAGCTACAACGGGACAGGACGCAACTCGCTCGATAAGAGATACCCAAGTATATGGGGTATATCCAGTTGCAGGGAAACATAAAGAAGAAAATGTATGGATCGGGAAAACACATCATATTACAAATACATGTTGCAATAAAGAGCTTTTCCTTAAAGACACTATACCAAGGTATGTTGGTAACACAGGAAACTATAGGATCCTGTGGCAAAAATAATCAACAAAAGAAAGAGGATTTCATGAAGATATGATGAATCTATATTTCCAATCTTCGAATAATATAATGATTTGAATAAAAATAACTACAAAATTGGAGGATTCCAAATTACAAACACGATGCTGAGAGCGTCGCATCAGGTTGTCTAGTGATCCGAATACATACTGATGTGTAAAAGGACAGTTTTTTTATTTTTTTTTTATTTTTTTTTTTTTTGTAGTCAGGATAATGTTAGCTTAGGGACAGGACGTCCTCTCTCGTCTTCATGATTGACAGGTGTGCCCTGAAGATGGCTTACAATGTAAGCTAAAACGTTGGCAGATAATATTAAAAAAAAAAAAACTTTTTTTAAATTTGCATTTATTTTTTTTGGATCTACCTTGACCGAACCCTAAACGAAATCATCTAATAATCATACTGATGTGTTTTTGACGAAGAGGATACCATTAACAAGCCTATCTGTAAGAAAGGAAGTCCCAAAAGAGTGGTGAAGAGAGGCAGAGTGATCGCTTCAGGAGTTAGTTGATCATGGAAGCAGGGTACTAGCAGCAAGCGGTATTCCCTGTCTTAAGTAAATATGTACTTGACGATGTCTCTCTGACAGTATAACCTATTATAATAGTGCATTTTGTAATAACACATTACTTAAATTTAATTTAAAATTTGAAAAATAATAAAATGATAAATTTATTTATAAAAACTTACACACNGGTACTTATATATATATATATAACTATGAATGTAGTGCTTAAAATTTGGAGGTGCAATTTAGAAAAAGATAATGTATAGATGAAATATTTTAGTTTCTGCCTAACAAGGCAGAAATTGGACGAGAGAAAATGTGCCGGACATAAAAGGTAAGTGAAAATGAGAACTCTCATCTAGCTTACGTAGCTTATAAGCAGAAAAGTTCAATGAAAGAAGAATGAAGACAGAAGAAAATTGGTAACAAAATTAAATAAAAATAGAAGAAACTTATTGTAGACTTGAACGCATGAAACTGTCTTTCTATCAGTAAGACATTCGAATCAGAAGATTAATAAATGTAGGCTATTAAAGTCTGTGAATACATTGAAACCTAAAAAAATGTAATTCTTAACTCATAATGTAATGTGCGTAGAGATTTTATTTATTTTTTTTTTTTTTTTGTAGAATATGAAATAATATTGGTCAGCTATTTTCAAAGAGAATGTCTGAGTTTAAAATTGAGTATGGTTTTTCATACCTTCAATTATCCGTCATCATTGGTTTCAACTGCCGTTGAATACAAACAGAGACAGTGAACACATGTATTCGGCCAAGAAGATGGACAATGTTCGAAAGCGCTCACCAACAGAAGATGGTTTGCAGAAACCAATGAGGACGGATAATAGAAGGTATGATAGTTCTATATTCATTGGTAGTGAAAATAACCTTTTAGAGTATGGTTTTTATTTATTAATATCAAGGTATACATACAATTGAGGCAGCGATGGGGGGAGAGGATGGATGGGTGATATGAGGCCCTACACAAGATCCATTCAATGAGGCACAGAGAGGTAGTGAAGGCGTAAGGAAGCCGGCGAATACAGCTGTTCAGAACATGGCGAAAATGAGGCGAAAGGGTCTAGAGGGGTTCATTCTGAAATTACCGCCCACCAAAGTGGGTTACGGCTCAATTAACTCGCTTCCTGAACGACTCTTCTTCTGTAGAGAGCTCTTTAAGGACACAGTTCTCACACCTGTAGGAGAATGCCTAGTTCCCTTCATTCGTATTCGGTCCTCTGTTAGCATTCACTCTTACTTTACAGTGTAATGATGATGGATTCAGATATATATAATGAAAACGAAATACTTGGGCGCCAGGATAGCTGATAAGATCCGTTCGGGTCTCACAATCCTGGCGCTGTGAGTTCAAATCCCGCCCAAGGCAAGCTTTTATTGATATAATAAAGCTTGTACTGAGCCATGGATGTTTAGAAAGTGATAGCTGGTTGTTTGAAATGGAAGTTTACACATATTAAAGAAAAACACGCTACAGCGATTTATAAAAGAAACAAAAACAGAAGGAAGAAGATTGTAGTGAACAGGAAAAAAGGGGAATAATTATACAGAGTATTTCCAAATTTCCAGTGAGACAAGTGAAGAAAGACTCGCATTATACCTATATTTTTTTTTTCTGTTCATTGCGCTGTTTCCTCCTCCTCTTCCTATTTGTTTCACACACACACACACACATATATATCATATCCAAATAGGACAATAATTATGGGAAATATTTCCAAAAAGTAATTGTTTTTTTCAGAGTATCCAGCTGTTTTTGGAGAAGGCTGGAGACAACGGAGCACTAAGAAATTATTGGAACTTTAGGCAATAAGTCAACACCAATTTTTAGTTAAAATATTAAATGTCATATAAGGTATACTATTTTCACTAAAATAAATTTAGCAATATTCTACTTTCAAAAGTAGACTTTTAGTATTATTCAAAATGAATTGAGGGGTTAAATAAACAAGGAGGGGTGAAAGAAGGGTTGTTGGAAGAGGTCCAAGAAGTGGTGAAGAAGAGCTGTCCGAAAGCTGAGATTTAGTTGCTGGGGGAAACACTCATATTTAGCAGCTGACAACAACAACCCTAAAGCAAAAACTTGGTATGCAAATATTAATTTAGTTGTGGTTTATTATCCCACGTAAATTGTAAACAATTAATGAAAAGGAATAGAATAAAAAATCTATCTGCCCAGCCAGGACTCGAAGTAGACCTTCTGCTCTCCAGGCCGGTATGATTCCATTAGACCACCGGGACGAGCTAGATAACTCATTAAATTCCCTCTACAATAGCAAGGCCTAACCCAGGAGAAAGACGAATACATCGTCTTATGCTCGAAGGAGTTGACATTGTCTAGCTATTTATCGACTCTCGTTATTTACTTTTTTTAATTTCCATTTATAAATATTAATTTGGTTGTGGTTTATTATCCCACGCAAATTTTAAACCATTTAATGAGAGGGAATAGAATAAAAAAATCCATCTGTCCCAGCCAGGACTCGAACCTGGATCTCCTGCTTGCTGGGAAACATTTTCTAGTTGGGACAGATAGATTTTTTTATTCTATTCCCTCTCATTAATTGTTTAAACTTGGTATGTCTATACTGGAAATGCAATGTCCATCTGCTTTAGTTCTCATTCATTTGATGCGAGTCACGGAACATCTGCGCTGAGTCGGTTCACCGTAAAGTTCTTCGAGAGTTAACTATCATACAAAGCAACAAATAAGTGATACTCACAATCACGATAGGTACACAATGAGCATTGATGGTGATATGGGCTTGTAATGACTCCTTTAGATTTATAAATTAACCAGGGCTATTATTCTTTTTTTTAGGAAAAGAAAAAATAATTATTTTTGTAGATTTGTCCCAAACATTTGATCGTCCTTTCCCCTAAGGTTACGCAAGTATTCTTTAAGTATATCTTTGGTTCCATGTATTCTATCTACGCCAAGTATTCAAGCAAGAGGTAGATTCTCCGGAAGAACTTTGGCTATGAAACGTACAGAAAGTTCTTGTTATTGAATATATACTGTGCCAATAACCTTTGGTCAGTTACACGTAGATAACAAGAGAACTGTCATACACCCAATCTTGAAAGCGGCCAACATAAAAATTGATGTTTAGAATGAAATTTTGAATCGAATTTAATTATTTATATTATATTAAATAACTGGTTCATTTAGATATATTGAAACACACATAGCAATGTCTTACAATCTGTATCAATAATAAATAGTGATATTTTAAATAAGATTTCTGATACTTGGTATGGTTGGACACACGGGCGTGTGTGAGACTCCTGTTTCCCAACCAAATGAAGAGAGCCAGTTAATGTTCTCCATGAAAGACAAAAGCCGATGGATATTGAAAATCAAGCAGAATTTACTTCCGTCGCCTAAGTCCTCTGACAGACACTATCTGCACCTAGCAGACACCGTAGCCCTGGCTGTAGCTGTACTCTGCATATTTGGCCAGACCGAAGAAGTTTCGCGCATCAATTCAAAACGGATTCAGAATGTCGCAGGAAAATTCTCTACCTTTAAATCATTATGGGAAAGCAGTCCCACATTTATTTAATCATTTGAATCGTATAGGGAGCTACAAAAAAAAAAAAAAAAAAACTATATCTCAGCCGGAACTCGAACCCGAGTCCCCAACTTTCAGGGCGGGTGCCTCTCTCTACCTTTAATTACATATAAGTTTAAAATATTGCAATCGCGATATAAATTATTCTGAGATCCCACAACAAGGTCTTCTTATAAAGGACTGACACAGACTTTCAATAATTGAAATGTGAACAATGAAGTAAAAAAATGTATGCATTTCCACTATACAAAAATAATGTACGGTATATAAATATTATTTTCTTGTAGTATTTAATCCCACGTTAATTTTACTAATTTTTAGTGCAAGGGAACAGAATAAAAAATCTAAATGTCCCAGCCAGGCTGGGAATTTAATAACTTATCAGACTGGTCCCGGTAGCATAATTTGTAAATGCACCGGCCCGGAAAGCAGGAGGTCATGGTTCGGTCCTGGCTGGGACAGTTTGATTTTTTATTCTGTTACCTTGCACTAAAAATTAGTAATGTACGCTATATTTTTATTAGCCTCTATTTAACCACTGTCATAAAACACTTAAAACATTACATTCACTGAGAAATATCCCAAAGGAAAACTTAGGAAAAATAACAAAAATAAACAAAAGAGAAAAATAGACACAAATGAAAATAGAATACATTTAGCAATGCATATTTCAAATAAAAGCCGGCGTATTTGTCGAGAGCTGTACAGTAGCTGGCGTATCTGTACATTCCATCAGAGCGTGGCCATTGTGTTGCGAGGACATAAATCGTACGCAAACAGGACAGCGGCTCTTGTTAGCCTCCGAGGGAGAGCCATGATGTACACGCACAAATGGAAATCAGAGATTAGCAATCTGACCCGCTCTCAAGCGAACGACTTTATTTGCTTTTTAGTTTGGCTTCGGGAAGATATTGGGGTAGGACTAGCTGCGGGTACCGTATACTGAAACATAAACTTTGGACAATTAATGAGAGGGAATAGAATAAAAAATCCATCTGTCCCAGCCAGGACTCGAACCTGGATCTCCTGCTAACTGGTCCAGTGCGTTTTCCACCCGTGCTACCGGGACGAGCTAGATATCTTATTAAATTCCCACCACAATAACGAGAGCCTAACATTAATTGTTTAAAATTTACGTGGGATAATAAACCACAACCGAATAAATATTTATAAGGAAAAATTAAAAAAGTAAATAACGAGAGTCGACAAATAGCTTGACAAAGTCAGCTCCTGCGAGTTTAAGGTGATGTATTCGTTTTTCTCGTGGGTTAGGCTCTCGCTATTGTGGTGGGAATTTAATAAGTTACATAGCTCGTCCCGGTGGTGTAATGGTTTCGCATGCCGGACCGGATAGCAGGAGATCCAGGTTCGAGTCCTGGCTGGGACAGATAGATTTTTATATTCTATTACCTCTCATTAATTGTTTAAAATAAACCACAACCAAATAAATATTCATATACTTTGGATTTCTTTCTCAAACCTCTTCCCACCACTCTGAATCAACATAAATAAATACAAGTTGAATTTACAGACATTAATTTGTTAATTAATATTTTGGTAGTCAGAGCACAAATCATTGAACTTAGTATATCGGATTAGCCCGACAGTAAATATCCCGATTCAACTCATTATTAACGACAGCGTACAAATACGTAAGTCAAATTTAGTTTAAAGAAAAAAAAAAAAAAAAAAAAGAAGAAGAAATTGTGGATTTTGGAGAGCTAGACATGAAGTAAATAATTCACATTATAAGAATATATAAATTTAAAAAATATTGTATACTGTTTTTTTAAATGCTTCAGCACAAAAATTTACTTAAAATATATTTAAGTTTTAAATCTTACTCCTCCTTTTCGTGTGAAAAATAAAATTAAGAAATGAACAAAAATGAATAGAATAGAGCTGGAGACTTACCACAAAGACCAGGGCGAGAAGAGATTTCCCAACAGCTGGGGGCTTACTGCGAGAGGGAGCCACCCTAGAGTCTCAGACCAATTACGAATAATCAGAGTGAGAAGTATGTATCGAAAAAAGTAATTAGGAAGTGAAAACGCCGAGCTAGAATTGCGGTGAGAAGAGTGAGGAGGGGGGGGCGAAGAGAGGGGAGGGGGAATGGCGATATATATGCAAAACCTGGTAGTATTATCATCCATTGATGACAACTTCAAATAGCTAGTGAGGATGATTCTATGCTGGGCTAAAGGCACAACTTCTGATTAATACAACAAACTGTTTCCGGACAATTAAATATAAATAATATAAAAGCTTGCCCTGAGCTATGGGTGGCAAGACAACCTATAAAGACAAATCCCCTCATCCAGGACCCTAAGTGGTTAAAAGAAAGGCTAACACTTAACTGCAAAAAAAAAAAAAAAAAAAAAAAAAATTGGAAAACTTTTACCAATTTCTGACTTTAAAAAAAAAATTAGTTGAACTAAAAGCTAAAATCCAGCATGAATTATGTAGTACAGATAAAATAGAATGAATTTCAGATTTCATAATATCCCATCAGACTCCAAAAAGTTGCAATAGAAATGAGTTAGTCATGAAAAAAATAAATTAATTAGTTAATTTTGGATTTTATCGATAACAAATCTTCAAACGAAGTTTAGACCTTCTTAAAAAGTTGCAAACTTGTGTTTTAAATGGGCCAGAATCAGAATTTAAAAGAAACCGGAACTTTAATTTTTAATTTTCACATGGAACTACGAATACATTACACACCAAAATCATTGGGATTGAAGTACTGTATAATATTGCCAATTATTATTCTATTCTCATGACTTTGTATTTCTACAGCCCTGAAGATGGCTTACAATGTAAGCCGAAACGTTGGCAGATAATCTTATAAAAAATACAGTTGTTTTTTTTTTAAATTTGTATTTTTTTTATCTTGACCGAACCCCAACTAAAATCATCTAATAAGATGATGAGCGTAGTTTTCTTAGGGATAATCAAGTAAGCAATAATCACGCTTTTCATGTTTACAAGTTTAGCCCGATGGGCTAAACATGTTTTTATCATATTCAATACTGTAATTTGTCTAAAACAAAAGTCACAGGAATTAGAGTCATATAAATAATAACATGATAAGCAAATATCATCAGAAAAAGCAATGAAAAAGAAATTGCATGAAACAAGAGAAAAACTCTTTCATCTATTAAGTTCATAAAATCGTTTTTTTTTTGGTTTGTTTTTTTTTTTTTTTCACGTACCATATTTTCTAGCTTCTCCAATGTAAAATTAATATGACTGAACATTTAAATGAAGCAGATATTTTTGAATTTTAATTTGAGTATTCAATAGATAGAGTTATTTTTAAACTAATGTAAAGTCATATGAATTCATTTATATATTAAGTAAAATATGAATACATTTTTGATTTAATATAAAGAGGGGGAGGGAGAAAAGACTTAGAGCAAGACCAAAATTTATAATAAATTTTTAATCCTACTTTTAACAAGTAGCGGTGTAGCCAGTGATCAGTATACACCTTTATATAGCGCTCCGTCTTTCCAACTATAATATACGAGTTGTGGGAAGAACTGAGATCTCAAACTCTACATACATTTGTAGTGAAGTGTCAGTGACATGTGAGTGCAGTTTCAGCTCGAATCGTCGCGAGGATCACATCTAAACAGTGAGTAAAGCGAACTATTTTTGTAGCCGTTATCCTTAGCACTGGGGTCGACAGGGGAAGACCTGTCCGGCCCCCACCTCGCCGCGCTAAGCTCTCATAGCCTCCCTTATCTCTCTGCCTGTAGAGTAGGAGCCT
>KZ807660.1:84605-95716 GCA_000696205.2 Oncopeltus fasciatus | reverse complement strand
TAGTATATTTTATATTTATAAAAATTTTCACGAATCATATTTTTAGCATATTTTATTCTGGAAGAACGAAGTAGAACCGTTAAAATAATTCACAGGAGCGTCATGGTATCAACAATCCAACAGGAATTCTGATGAAACTTGTTTTTGTAGAGTGACACTAAATTTTAAAACAAGTAAATCATTATTAAAAAATCAAACTAAAATTTTTATTCGTCCTGGGTCCAGTTACTTCTATTCACCCTGATTTTTGAGCATATTTTCTTTAAACCTGGATGTGCGATGTAGACCAGATATTTGGGAGATTTGTGGTTATCATGCAAACTTATTACTCCCAAGATGGGTGAGAGCTTCCACAGTCAGGCTTCTACCAAAGACGAAGAATAAACATTCTCCGTATTTTATTAATATTTACTGAGTCATTACTTATGGGTGTTGTAACAGTTTACAATAGGAAGCCTAAATACCGAAATCGGCCTAATAACTTTTAAAAATTCCGTCCTGCAAGATCTGCGTAATCTAAGCACATGTAACCCTATTTTCCTATAAATATGGAAATAAATAAGAGCAAATTTAATATCAAAGCCGGAGGGCACAATTAATATAAAAAGTATGACAAGTAAAATTAGGTCTAGAAGAGCGGGAATGAAGAATAAATAACAACGAAGATATGACGACATCCTTGTTCCTCCCCCTCGACCGATTTTTGGTATTGAAGGACTCCTCCAATGGTCAGTGCAAAGAGAAGCATCAATACAGAAATATTATTTTATATAGGTTTTATTATTTTAAAATTGCGAACGCTAATCCGCGTACAAACAAATATATGTAAAGTAGTAAGTTCAGTGGACCGTATTTTAGCTTATCCAATTTTGAAAATATTTAAAACTTGCGCCGTGGGACCTATGGGAAAACAGTTGAACATTTGAAGGGCCCGGGATATTTGTCGGTCACTAAAATTTCATAGCAGTTTCAAAACGATATAAATGAAGATATATTTCTTTGGACATGTCGGGAACCGCTTCAGCAAATGACTGCAAATATTTTATTTATAGCCTAACAGTTGTTAATAGTCATCCTCAATAAACACATTTCTCTCGAGAGATTTCCAAAGGGGAAATCAAGCTATTCAAGTTGCGACAATGACGCGTCTTTTGAAAAAATTTTTAGTGCAAGGGAACAGAATAAAAAATCTATCTGTCTCGGCCAGGACTCGAACCTTGATCTCCTGCTATCCGGGCCGGTGCATTTACCATTTATGCTACCAGGACAAGTCTGATAGCATGCCCGGATAGTAGGAAATCCAGGTTCGAGTCCTGGCTGGGACTGTTAGATTTTTTATTCTGTTCCCTTACACTAAAAATTGTTAAAATTTACGTGGGATTAAATATAAATAAAAAAATTAATAGTCTTTTGAAAATTTTCAACAGAACCTGACGAACACATCGGATGTAAAATGACATTTTCCAAAGCTTATGATGTATAATAATTATACGAAAAACGTATATTAAGAAAGAAACTTACAAATGTAGCTAAGCTGTGAGAACGCCACCCCGACTAGTCTGGAGCAAACTGTAGTATACGTACCTTTTGCAGTCATTGTTCTGAAAGGTCTTTGAATATCCACATTTACTCATGTTTATGTCCATCTTTTAATTAAACGTGGGGTATCATGTATCAGGTAACACATCTCCTGCAGATCCGAGGCAGACTTTTCTATATTTGGCTCGTGAAATTAGCTTACATTAACAGAGACAGTCGTCAAAAAGGCAATTTTTCGTTCAGGCCAGTACAGTTACAGTGAGTACGCTGAGATCTGAGATTCCAGCTCTGCAATACTCCTAGGAATGTCTCCTAGGAAAACTACAGGACTGGTAGTACAGTTGACAGGGTGTGAACGTCAACCCTAAGCTGAAGTAAATGGGGGACAAAGGGAGGGGGGGGGGTATATAAGGCGCCTCAACACACACACACACACTAGACCCTGCGTTCGTTAACTAATCCAATTTGTCGGGGGTGTTTGCCGACACAGCGGAACAAGCCACCTCTTTCACCCTTCACCGTCAGCTGACTCCACCCAAGTCCGCCGCGAACTCCACTCTACCTCCACTCCGCCTCGGCGACAAGTCTATTAGGGCCGGCACAAGAAGCTCCATTCAAAACTCAGAGTGGTTCATTGAAATTGACTACATTGAATCCCTAGAAGGACGGAAAGCCAACAATTATCTTCATGACATAAGTCAGATGTGGAGTGAAATTGGTTGGTAACAACCTGCACAATCGACGATTCACGGAGGTGCCATGGCTCTAGAAAAATTCTAAATTTTCGTAAAACTCTTCACTGACCCTACACTCGAGAAGTTAAATAATCTAAACATGTAGTCCTTCAAATGGTACATAACCTATTTCAGTATTTATGCTTAGGGGAGCAATCCCTTTGATAATTCTCTTTAATGAGTCAATTCAGTCAAGGAGAAGACAGACTAAAATTTAAATATATTCGTTAATAATAATTACTTCCATAAAATTATAAAGAACATAATAGGTGTAATTTGATATTTTATGACATTTTTACGTAACAAAATTTTTCAGAAACATGCAATTTAAGAGAAATATTTAAGAATGCAATTTGAGAGTTAAGCGGGCTCTCACATTTTTAAGATTAACTAAGTTCAATATTTAGGCTTTTAATAGCAAATCTATTATCTCTAAAGTAATTCAATTTTGGTTCAAAATGGTTCAAGTACATAATCGATAATCTTCAATGTTAATTGAATTATGAGAAAAGCAATGGAACATAAAATGTGTAAAATGTAATTTTCAAACGCATTAATCTATAACATTTTTATGAAAAACACTAGTAAGGGAAGAAAATATACAATTGTAACTAGGATGGGTGAGCGATTCCTCATCTTCCTTCCCGGCCAGTCTAGAGCCAACTTTTATAATCATACTTTTTACGCTCATTCTTCTCTACGGCTTGAAAATTACATNATATATATATGAAATTTTCACATTTACATATTATTTATCTTCATCTTTAATAAGAGATGGGGAGTATGCCTAGAATGCGTATGCAATATAAAACTGTGAAATATATACAAATGAATAAAGTGAACCGTTTCTTTAGGGCCTATTTTAATAACGTTACTAATCGTACAGGGAGCTAGAAAAAAACTCTTCCTCAGCCGGGGATCGAACCCAGGTCTCTCATAGAGATTAAAATTAATAATGAAATGTGGGGTTACATTACCACAGTTATCATCATGATTAGTTACAAATACATGTTCTACGTAATTGGAGATTTTTTAAAAAATGGAGTACTTAACCTTAGGTATAGAATGACATAATGTATTACTGAATATTGTATTTTTTTTTCATATTCTCCCCTTATTTAAATCTTTATTAAATTTTAATTGTATTTGTAATTCTAGTTTATTTATTTTATAAATTGCGGAATCTAGAGCTCAAATCTAGAGCAACATAAATTACAAATTTAATTATTTAAATCCAATGCAGTAAGAAAAAAAACCACAAAAATTTGTAGTTTCTAAAATACTTTATATATTTATAAATGTTTTTCCCATTTGTTTTGTATCCTAAACTATCCATTGTTTTATGTGTTTCTATGGAAAACTTTAGGATGTTTGTTCCTGGAAAATATATTGAGAGTGTATTTTATGTGCATGAGATATATAGGTTGGGGGAACCAAACGAGGATTATTTATCGTCACTTTCTCAAGTTTCTGAAATAAAGGCAGTTTGAAAACAGAGGTTATCTCTCCAATTTACTAGTCTTTCAGTGTTTGTTTTTATTTTATTTATGGATTTTTGTTTTTCGTCAATATTTATAATTAAAGTCATATATTATAAATTCATTTTTTTCTCTTGATAAAATCTAATTTTTCTACGTTTGTAAATTAATTAGTTTTCATAAATTTCTGAGTTTTCGATTAATAAGTAAAATATTTCGAACGACCATTATAATGAACTTTTTAAAAATGGTTCTAGCCTAGAGTATCGAGCTCAACTTAAGTGTATGTATAACACTACTATTTTATTTTTTTTATTGCTGAATCTACATAACTTATAATAGTTAATCTCAAATATTGCTTTTTATAATTGTAAGAAATGTCAATCTCTACTCCTACGAAAAAGAAGGCCTAAGAGAATATAATTTTAGTTTACAATACACTGGGGGTTACATACATTTTTTTATCCTTAAATATACAAGTTTGGTTGTCATGAATGAAAATTGATACTCACCTAGAAAATGAATAATGATGGAATACTTTCACAAGAGCTGCTCATCTTAAATTAAACAGTTATTGTGGAGATCTAGTTTCATGATTCCTATACCTGAAGTACTTTGCTCCCAAAAAGTACAAAAAAACAACACTGGGGAACACATTTTTGTTGAGTTAGATCTGCACTGTCTCTCACTAATTCTTGGCGTCTGAAACTGAGAGTAACCTCAGATTTGGTCTATCACGTCAACTTTTTCAATCCTGCATTTAAAAGAACATAAAGTAAAAACTTACCAAATATACTGTTTACAAAATATTTAAAGTAAGTTAAATCGAGTACATACATATGAAATTCTTTAGTTAATGAACAGTAAAAATTTGCGTTTGTAGCTTTTTCATAAGTGTTTAGTTTGGTTACATTCGCGCTTGATTCTCCAACAATAGTCAGCCATCATATGTACGTCTCATCTACCTTAATACCATGCTTCCGTGACCCTCGAATCTTGATGGAATCGCTAACCTTGCTCATCACTCACTGCACCAAGACTATCCGGGAAATTAGCAAGGTGGCTGTGTAAAAAATGCAATTTAATGCTCATGTTGCAACCTAGCTTTTGGAAGCTTTCCAAGAATTGCTGGACAATTTCGGAGTAATTCAATGCGTGTATTTACAAGCAAGTCTTTAACAATGTTTTTGAATGCCATATCCGTATTCCCCTTCTCCCAAAGAGGGAAATTCATTGAAAACTGGCACTGGGACTTCGACTGAATGCGGTACTGGGCGTATAGCTGACGGTAAACTAGGATACTCTATTTTATATTTGTTTCTTGTTATATCCCGATGTTTTCACTATACAAAAGTAACAATCAATTGAATGATCTTTGGGCTCGCGCCAAATCATAGGTATACCAAATGGAAGCTTAGCACGTGTTCCCTTGGTCCACATCCGTAAACCCTCAACACACTGTTTACACACTTTATGAGGCGCCCATGCTTTATCTTGATCACTTTAAAATAGGCAAAATATGCTTATTTGACAAATGTACTGATGTTTGTCCATCGACTGGGAATGGTAAACCTGCCACATATATAACAAAACGAATCGGGGCTGTTTTCGCACTTTCGACGTGTAGGAGCACAGTTAGCCATAAGGAAACATTTCAGTTCCAACACACTATGTAGTCCTGTACACTTCCGTAACGAAATACTAAATACTGCTTACCGACACATAACGTTTCACCAGAGTATCACAGATGTAACTAAACAGGCAGGTCTAGACCAGCATGCGCTCCACCCACGTAGAAACCGAACGTGACGTGTAGAAGAAAACTAAAAACAGTTTTGAAACTCTATAATTCTATAGAAAAGACTCTATCTATAATTCTATAGAAAACAGCTAAAAAAATCTATCTCGACAGAAATTGAGTTTCAAATTGTTCCCCAGTGTAATCCATAACTACAATTATAATTTATACAAACTAGTATAAAATATCTAAATATTTTTCATATGGACATCAGCTATAGAGCGAACTTGGAAGTTATCATCGACATTTCAGTATGGTTAATCAATTAACCCCTTTTCCATTTGATTTTCATATGCTAATCATTAACAAACTCATGGTTAGCAAACAAAAGAAAAAAACATTTTTTTTTGTCCCAAAATTGCAGACACTATCATAGAAAGAAAATAAGAGACAAATAAACACACACTAACATATATGTATACATAGCAATAGGAGATATATGATCTATGGCATTTAACTGTGGAAAAAGCGATTTTAAAAATCATATTAGTTTTATTAGGAAGGGTAATGGGGTTTGAGAGGGCTGCATAGAGATTTAGGTTTACTGTTGGTAGGAAAATGCAAGTAAAAGGTTCGGGAAAGTTCTGCTACAGGATTTCGTAATTATTTCAAAGCGGTTTGAGATAAAAGTAGGGGGGTTTTAGAGGAAATGGTGGGGGGGGGGTGTATTGACAAATTTAAAAAAGATTTGGGTGGGAAAGTGACATTAGAAGGAGAAAGTGTGTCGCGTTTCTGTGGAGGAATGTCCGGTCAGATAGTGCAGATCAGGGAGGCCGTCAAGGGTAATAATCGGAGCAACGCCGGACCGTTAGCTGGTTTCTGAGCTGACTTGGAGACAGAAGTACAGCAGGAGTAAGTAGACCGGAATAGGGTGGTATCGTGTCGGATAGTAATCTAGTTTTTGTGCACAACTCGGAGAGCTTTATCAAAGGGGATTTTAGAATAGAGTTGGCAGAAGAAGTGCAGCCACAGTGAGGCACATAGTTTTAGCTCAAATGAGTTGGTTTTTAATGCGTAGGTGCTATCATAGATCTAAGAACTCAAAAGGGGAGAGAAAGAATTCGCGATTTGAGAAGTGTGGATGAAGGATAATTAAAAGAAGATAAAGAGAAGGGAATTTTAAGATTTATAGATTTTTGGGAGAACATAAAATCTAGGAGAATTGGATTTATAATAAATATGTTAGTAATATCTACTTTTGTCTATAGCTGCTTGATTTTTAATGCAAGTATAACATTTTGTGATGAATGGTGCTGCATGATCGATCTCTCTTGATATGGGTAGGGGATTAAATGATTATGATTTTGCGTCTCATCCATATTAAAAGTTTTGCTGTCTAGTTCAGTTCTTCTGGCTATTTTATTATTTATTTGGTTATAGAGGAAATTAAGGGAACTTTTTCAAGAAGAGAATAAATTCACAGAGAAGGTTATAATAGGGTTAGGCGCTGTGGAGATGGTTATGATATTAATAACTCAGAAGCGTGACAGTTCTCTTTCGCAAACACTCAAATTTTGACAGGAATCTCTATGAGGAGATTCAACATATACAATCAATTTAGGGATATTAAACTGACAATATTGAGGGATCCAAAGAATTCTAAAAAAAAAAAACTAAAACTTTATTATTGGATGTTTTCTTTTGTTGCGGTTCGGTCAAGGTAGATCCAAAAAAATTCAAATTGAAGAAAAAAATGTGTTTTTTTTTTTAAATTATCTGCCAATGTTTCGGCATACATTGTAAGCCATCTTCAGGGCTATCATGAAGGCGAGAGATGTCTTCGTGTCCCTAAGATCACATTTTCATTTTCAGTCATGAACGATGGTTTCCTCTCGCCTTCATGATAGCCCTGTATCTTTTTGGATCTACCTTGACCGAACTTTAACAAAAAAAAAAACATCTAACAATAATATCTACGGTGAAAAAAAAAAACTCTAAAGTTAAAACTTTATATTTTGGCATTAGCCATTTACGATCTAGATGACAATTCTATTATCAATCTTACAATAGACAAATGAACCAACGAAGCCAAATTTGATTTTAACGGGTGCACATTAAACAGTAGGATTTTGGAAAAATAATTTCACTTAGCAACTTTCCAATCATACTTACAACAAAAGTAGCATTTATAACATTTATGTGTGGGTGTTTGTGCGTAGGTATACATAAACAAACAAACATGCTATTTTAATCAATACTTAACTTACCAATTCAAAGGTGATTATCATACAAAATATGGCTGAACCATCTGAAAGAAAAAAAAAAGGTAATTTGTTTAATTTATATCCAAATAAAAACACATAAAAATTATTTTAAATATCTTCTATTATCTGACATAAGACAAGATAAAAATATAATTCACTAAATTGCTGTTAACCACACTTAAGTAATACAGGCACTGACGCACACAAACAAAACAAAACATTTTCAAATTTGATTGGCTATTTCTGCTTAGTAATTCGCTATATAAATGATATTATGCGGTAAGATGAATGCAAATTTGCCCTTAGCATGTGTTGTACATGTGCGAAGGAGGTTCGCAAAACTAGTGCTCCTGAAATTACGTCCCGCCATTTGTGGCGTTTATTGGAAGGTTTCTTGCAAAAGAGAATCAGATTTCAAAGCGAAAGTGAAATATAAACAATCTAGAGAAATATACGAACACAATTAATAGTACTTGAATAATTTCAATATCATCAATCCCTAAATCCCACTCACTCNTCCTTGAAACTGGTGATAAGCTATTCTCACTATAACGATGAAGATAAGAACGAATTATAGGTAGGCCTTTATAACCAATAATAACTTCTGCATAGAGATCAAGTAAAAATAATAATATTATGATAGGAGGAAGAGGATATACAACCTCCCCCTCCACCATTCAAAAATAAAATACGATAAGAACCTGATGCCAACCATGTCATCGGGAAGGCTGTCGTGGCTGACCGACCATTATTGTTCATAGCAATTTTTACCTTCACAATGTGGGAACACTAATAGAATGCATACCCAGAATGTATTAAAAACGTGCAAGTATTTTTTTTTTAATTAACTAAAATATAAATAAAAATAAAAAAATAAGAAAGGACGGACAACCACTGGAAATGAATGAAAATCAAATCAAGTAAGTAATCTCGATCTCGACAAACACACACACACGCATATATAGTATATGTATAGTAAAAAATAAGGAAGAAGCTTTTCACCTGTCGACTTTATCTGATATTAACATAAGCGGAAGATCATTAGCTACATTTTAGCAATACCAGATTAACTTGTATTGCAGTTGTAGTAAAACAATTTTGTTGTACTAGAGTCCCAAGCAAGTATAATTCTCAAAACGAACATTCAAACCCCCCTTTTAGCAGGAGGAATTTATATACATGAAGAGGAATTTCCGTAGGCCGGTGATAAGGGAGAATCAATGGTAGGGGTGGGAGGAGACAGTAAACAGCAATGGGGTGGCAGCATACGTGCGGTGGCGCCCAGCATACTTCACTCGGCTTAAATAAAAAGTTTATGGTGGGAGGGACTTTGTTGTCACCCGGGCGAGTGTCCCACTAAATCCCGAGGCAATATCTCCGACGTACCCCCCCTAAAGGGGCTAAATTTCATTTGCCCAGTCAGCTTTTTCGGCTTCCCCATTCTACCATTAATTGGTCAACTCCACTTAGGCTATTTCTCACTGAGATTGTACCCATGAATATATATATATATATACATCTATATATATGTGTGTGTGTGTGTGTGTGTGTGTATGTATTGAACCAATACCAATTTAAGTATCATACCTTCTATTATCCGTCTTCATTGGTTTCTGCAAACTATCCTCCGTTGGCGAGCGCTTTAGGACAATGTTCACTTTCTTGGCCGAATACATGAGTTTCTCAACTTCAACAGTTGAATACAGACAGTGACAGTGAACACATGTATTCGGCCAAGAAGATGGACAATGTCCGAAAGCGCTCGCCAACAGAAGATGGTTTTCAGAAACCAATGAAGACGGATAATAGAAGGTATGATAGTTCTATATTCATTGGTAGTGAAAATAACCTTTTAGATCAATTTAAGTATTTATTGTTGGTATAAACCTCTAATAAGCGGTCATTTACTACACAATTTTTTATTATGTGATAAAACATTTAACGAAATTGGGAAAATCACTCCAGCGGACGTACCCTTCATGTTAATACTAAGTAACTTTTTATGTTGCCGTTAAATGATTATTCAAAAGAATGGATTCAAAGTAAGCAAATTTGGTTGGATAAGAATAAGGTATATCATACACTAAATATGATTATGGGAAATTTTCAATCGTAACAAAGGAAATTTCTACTTCGTAACTTGTAACAAGAAAACTAATACATAGTTCTAAAAAATAAAAATTTTAAAGTAGAATCTGTTGATAAAAAGGGTCACAGAATTGAGAGGAGCACTTAATCTAAAAACCTACCCTTGATAGCAAATCATTATGAAACTAAAGCAACCATAATTTTATTAAAATACAACTTAAGTTGGAATTTAATTTAAAAATGATAAAATTTATATGTTTGTGTATACGTGTTTGTATGTGTTTATTATAAATTATATAATTTTCTTCATTGGAAGAGAGGATTTAACAGCATTTCATTATTAACAGCGTTTAACGTTTTCGCTAATTCAATAGCTGACACTCCCTCAAGACAATCAAAACAATCTCCCAGAAAGGATAGGAGAAGATATAGAGAACAATTTTTAAGTACTTTAATGAGAACAAGCTCAAAAGCTAACTTCAATCAGAATGCAGAAAATTGCATCATTAAGAGATTGGAAAATCTCACCCAATTTTTTATTTAAAAAATTATCCTTAATCAAATCGGGAGTTAAATCTCTTGTTCACGAATAGTTGGAAAAACTTTATTTCTCAAAACAAAAGTACTTTATAATTTACAACTGGCTTATATTACTAACTATGACTAACTTAAAACTAACCAAGGCTAAGACAGCTTTCTAACCCTACGACTAGACCGACTCTCGGCTAACACCAGAATGCGGGAAGCAGGGATTCCGGGGTATATGTAGTATTTACAAACAAAGAAAGTGCTGGTGAAGGGATGGTATCGCCAAAGGGATACAGGTAAAGTGCAGCCGACAAAGGGATGCAGGTAGAGTGCATGTTGTAAATCTAGGGGTTGAGTGTCTTTAACTGGGAATAATATTGTATAAGATAGAAATCAAAATTGATAGTGGAAGGGTTTCCAGGAAGGTGGATTTTAATTAAAAATGTGACAAAAACAATAATATTTTAATAATTAAATTTCAATCAATTCAGCAGATTTTCCCCAAGGAAATTAAGCTCTTCACTTTGGTACGGAAAAGCGACTTTGGGAAAACGCATAATGGACTTTGCGAGTAATAATAACTTGAACTACTCCTGGATACGGACCAGCACACACACACACTTATGCATATGAATGGGAGGGTACAGCTCCTCCCTTTTTACTTCCGGTCAACCTAGAGTCAGCTCTTCAGTACTCATTTCTCCCTCTTAAAAGGTTAGGTTGATCGAGCGAGGGGGGGGGG
>KZ807660.1:29117-84588 GCA_000696205.2 Oncopeltus fasciatus | reverse complement strand
AAAAAAAAAAAAAAAAAAAAAAAAAAAAAAAAAAAAAAAAAAAAAAAAAAAAAAAAAAAAAATATTGAATAAGGGCGGAAATATTGAAAATACTTTTAAAGTTTTTCTTGGAAATAAAACCAACTTATTTATTCTGTTAGGTCAATTAAGTCTAAGTTTCGTTGAAATAATTTTTAAAATTCTTGAAATTTGGTTATTCTCAAATTATAACTATCAGATTCGGAATCTATGAACGAAGTCTCTTTGAAAACTAACTATAATTGGAAAAAAAATTAGTTTAGAGTATGCGGCCTATCTATTAAATGTGATTTCCGCTAATATTCGTGAGGGGAGGAACAAAATTGAACAATAAGAACTAAATGGTAATGGAAGGGCAGAAACTTGATCCAAAGGCATATAAGCAAGAAATTTAAGTACAGTCAAGGAGGTCAATTAAAAGCAGGATATATGCCAAAGAGTTTCAATTTAAGAGAAAATTTGAGTAAAACAAAAGCGAAAAACAATATAAAATCAATTTTCTTTAGGTAAAAATAAGTATGAATGATAGGAGTCCTACCCCTCTGGTTTCAAGAGTAATGTGACACAGCTCCAAGGTAATGGGAGTACCGAAGAGAAATAATAGAAGGAGAAAACAGAGGAATTTGTAAAGGGTGCGAACGATATATCATAGAAATGAAAACTACCCTTGTGAGCAGAAGCAAGATGGAGAAAGAGAAGGGAGAAAATTAGGTAGAAAGGAATATTTGTGAGAATTATCTCACCTAACTTAGCTGTAGACAGCAAAGTACAATAATGAATATGAGAAAATGATGCATAAAGAGAAAGATAACTCATAAAAGAGGAAATAAATAGTTGTAGAGGGGGTGATTGAAAGGGGTTGATTGAAGCAAATCAATATATTGAAACAGCAAGCTTTAAGTCTGATGTACCTGTGGCAGAATATCGTCATACGTCATTAAGAATAGAAATATTCAGCAGTAAATTTAACAAGATTTTATTCCTAAATAAGAACAATGATAAAGAATGAAATCATATTCTGTCCTTGAAACTGGTGATAAGCTATTCTCACTATAACGATGAAGATAAGAACGAATTATAGGTAGGCCTTTATAACCAATAATAACTTCTGCATAGAGATCAAGTAAAAATAATAATATTATGATAGGAGGAAGAGGATATACAACCTCCCCCTCCACCATTCAAAAATAAAATACGATAAGAACCTGATGCCAACCATGTCATCGGGAAGGCTGTCGTGGCTGACCGACCATTATTGTTCATAGCAATTTTTACCTTCACAATGTGGGAACACTAATAGAATGCATACCCAGAATGTATTAAAAACGTGCAAGTATTTTTTTTTAATTAACTAAAATATAAATAAAAATAAAAAAATAAGAAAGGACGGACAACCACTGGAAATGAATGAAAATCAAATCAAGTAAGTAATCTCGATCTCGACAAACACACACACACGCATATATAGTATATGTATAGTAAAAAATAAGGAAGAAGCTTTTCACCTGTCGACTTTATCTGATATTAACATAAGCGGAAGATCATTAGCTACATTTTAGCAATACCAGATTAACTTGTATTGCAGTTGTAGTAAAACAATTTTGTTGTACTAGAGTCCCAAGCAAGTATAATTCTCAAAACGAACATTCAAACCCCCCTTTTAGCAGGAGGAATTTATATACATGAAGAGGAATTTCCGTAGGCCGGTGATAAGGGAGAATCAATGGTAGGGGTGGGAGGAGACAGTAAACAGCAATGGGGTGGCAGCATACGTGCGGTGGCGCCCAGCATACTTCACTCGGCTTAAATAAAAAGTTTATGGTGGGAGGGACTTTGTTGTCACCCGGGCGAGTGTCCCACTAAATCCCGAGGCAATATCTCCGACGTACCCCCCCTAAAGGGGCTAAATTTCATTTGCCCAGTCAGCTTTTTCGGCTTCCCCATTCTACCATTAATTGGTCAACTCCACTTAGGCTATTTCTCACTGAGATTGTACCCATGAATATATATATATATATACATCTATATATATGTGTGTGTGTGTGTGTGTGTGTGTATGTATTGAACCAATACCAATTTAAGTATCATACCTTCTATTATCCGTCTTCATTGGTTTCTGCAAACTATCCTCCGTTGGCGAGCGCTTTAGGACAATGTTCACTTTCTTGGCCGAATACATGAGTTTCTCAACTTCAACAGTTGAATACAGACAGTGACAGTGAACACATGTATTCGGCCAAGAAGATGGACAATGTCCGAAAGCGCTCGCCAACAGAAGATGGTTTTCAGAAACCAATGAAGACGGATAATAGAAGGTATGATAGTTCTATATTCATTGGTAGTGAAAATAACCTTTTAGATAAATTTAAGTATTTATTGTTGGTATAAACCTCTAATAAGCGGTCATTTACTACACAATTTTTTATTATGTGATAAAACATTTAACGAAATTGGGAAAATCACTCCAGCGGACGTACCCTTCATGTTAATACTAAGTAACTTTTTATGTTGCCGTTAAATGATTATTCAAAAGAATGGATTCAAAGTAAGCAAATTTGGTTGGATAAGAATAAGGTATATCATACACTAAATATGATTATGGGAAATTTTCAATCGTAACAAAGGAAATTTCTACTTCGTAACTTGTAACAAGAAAACTAATGTTCTAAAAAATAAAAATTTTAAAGTAGAATCTGTTGATAAAAAGGGTCACAGAATTGAGAGGAGCACTTAATCTAAAAACCTACCCTTGATAGCAAATCATTATGAAACTAAAGCAACCATAATTTTATTAAAATACAACTTAAGTTGGAATTTAATTTAAAAATGATAAAATTTATATGTTTGTGTATACGTGTTTGTATGTGTTTATTATAAATTATATAATTTTCTTCATTGGAAGAGAGGATTTAACAGCATTTCATTATTAACAGCGTTTAACGTTTTCGCTAATTCAATAGCTGACACTCCCTCAAGACAATCAAAACAATCTCCCCCCCCCCCACCATCCGGTTTGCTTCTTGATGAACAAGTCCCCAAGTCAATCCCAGAAAATACTAGTAAGACGAGTAGGCGAGTAACCATACTCGTATGTAAGCCACAATAAGAATACTTTACGAGGAAAAACACTTTAGGCAAAATACAAATTGTAGGAAGAGATAATAAAAATAAATAAAAAAATAGTTAAAGTAATTTTTTTAATCTACTTAAGCGTAATATATTCATACATAAAATGTAAAAATGGAACATTTTATCACTGTTTTTTTCATATTAAGACATGCGTGTAATATAGTCAGTATGCCTCAGATATTTCGTTACTATATTTTGCAGAATTATAATGTTCCTTACGAAGAAAAACGAGTTGTGAAGAATAAAATGGCGTGAAAATGTTACTATGGAGAGGAAAGAGGATCTAGCGGCATACGCAATTGCTACGACCCCGTCGCAGATGTACATGCGGCTGGAGCTGAAAGAGTGGCCCGTAATTCTGGAGATTCCAGGACGTCCATCAATTCCTGGAGCCCCTCTCTCGCAACACGCCAAACACACAGTCTCGTCCAACCCAGGAACACATCTGCACCACTCGAGCTGATTATCTTGACTACTCAACATTGTAACCTACGTTTGTCATTACTGGAAAACAAACGGGAGAAAAAATGATAATAGGAAGCGAAGAAATAACATTAAGCATTTAACAATTTTAAGTGAAAGGGAACAGAATTACAAATCTAACTGTCCCAGCCAGGACTCGAACCTGGATCTCCTGCTATCTGGGCCGGTGCGTTTTCCAGGGACAAGTTTGATAAGTTATTACATTCCCCGCACTAGTGTCGAGAGTCTAACCTCCGTTGCCGACGAATATATCGTCTTATGCTCGGAGGAGCTGACATTGTCAAGCTGTTTAAATGACTCTCGTTATTTACTCTTAAATTTTATAAATATAAATTTGATAGTAGTATTTTATCCCCCACGTAAATTTTAACAATTTTTAGTACAAGGGAACAGAATAAAAAATCTAACTGTCCCAGCCAGGACTCGAACCTGGATCTCCTGCTTTCCGGGCCGGTGCGTTTTCATTTACGCTACCAGGACAAGCCTGATAAGTTATTAAATTCCCCGCACTTGTGTCAAGAGTCTAACCTGTCCTGGCTGGGACAGTTAAATTTTTTATTATGTTCCCTTGCTTTAAAAATTGTTAAAATTTACGTGGGATTATATACCCCCCAAATAAATATTTACAATGCATTTAAGTACTCGGATTACGTGCTGTTTCTTCTCTATAAGAAGATCCAGTACATAGTGCACTTATCGGCTCCTAAACACTTATAGAGGGCTTTGTTTGTTATGTTTGCTACTAAGCAGCTAGTTAAGCCAAGCGGCTAAAAGACTAATTCCAACTTAATAACTATTAGAAACCAGGTAACATTTGACTGGAAACAGAGAGAACTGGAGGTACGAGGAAATACTAATCCGAAATTGAAATTGTTGTCTCTGTTTCATGTCCTGAAGGACAAGTAGGTCTAAGGAAAGTATGAAGAATATTACGATAGCATTAGGCACAGATATGAGAATACAAATAAAAACGAAAAGAAAATCATGAGTGAATAATGGATGTACTGTTAAATTTGGTCAGTCGAGAAATAAATTGTCTTATAAAATTTAAGAAGAAATAACAGAACAGAAGCAGATGTTTAAATGATAAAAAAAGATATGTAAGAAATAACTAAAAGAATTGATTTCTTGGTAGGTATGTTTAAGCACATCCAACCATATTTAGATTATGCCATCATTAGGTGTGAAAGTTTGAAAATAATTAACTTTTGGACAAGTTCAAGACAAATTTAAAACTTATTTTTTACAGCACGGACTGAGGAGGCGTCACTAACTTCCCTACGACACTTCCAAATTTAGATAAAAACAAAAACGAACCAGAAGAGAGTTTAAATCTAAACTCTTAAGTCTAAAATAAAATATTACATTAAAAAATTTTGATATATTGAAATTGTCGCTATCACACTCAGTAAAAATAGTAAATGAAAATTAACTTTACATGTTAAACGTAGTGAGGGTTAATTGAAACCATATACTTAAAACAAAAGCTTTGTTTCTTTAGAATAGACAAAATTCTGTAGTTTTTTCAGTATACATAAATATATAATTTACTATTGATCCCAAAACTAGTGATTATTAAATATGTATTCGAGTTATGAGGGGTAGAGGTTTATATAAAGGCAAGATTTATTTATTAACTAAACGTAATAATATGAAAAGAAAGAGAACAAAAATGCCCAACTTACTCCCATAAGTTTATTAATAAATAATATGCAAGAACACAAAGAATATTTTGAATATTTGCTTTTTTCTTAACAATTAAATATAATCGTAGGGATAGAAACAACAATATTCAAAAATAGCTTCTTACAATACACAATTTTCACAGATATATAACAAAAATCTGCAATAGAATGGCTTCAACTGTGAAGGATTTATTGCTACTTATTTTTTCCACATTAATCGAGGGAAAATCAACCTAAACACATTGTTACCATAATGCGGCTCTTGAAATATTTTATCGGATCTTCAAAGATCCTGAGCTGAAAATACAGTCCATTATTAAAAAATATATATAAATATAATTTTTTCATAAAGAAGAGTTTTCAACAAACCTTTAAGTTATTTAGCCCTCTAAACCCATTTTATTACTTTCATAATATTGACCATGGATAATGCCAATTTAAAAAAAATTGTATTATGAATTGTAGAACATGTAACAAAGGGATTTTAAATGTGTACTATTTTAATGAGCTATGCAAGATTTTGTCGAATCAAAGTGGATAGAGAAGCGCTGAAGAGAAATTAACACAATCAGGGAATATCAACCAATAAACAATTAATGAGAGGGAACAGAATATAAAAAACTATCCAGAAGGTCCAGGTTCGATTCTTGGCGAGGACAGATAGTTTTTTATATTCTGTTCCCTCTCATTAATTGTTTAAAATTTACGTGGGATAAAAAACCACAACCAAACAAAATATTTATAAATTAAAATATCAACCAATGTTTTTATTTCATATTTTCATTCAAGAATAGGGTGTTTAGAACAGGGTGCGCTTGTAGAATGTCTCACCAATACTGGGGAGGGAAGAACAAAAACAGAAAAGACACAATTTTTTTTTTTTTTTTACAGCTACTAAGATATCAAGGTTAAATTCCAATGGAAAAATAATATGCTTTAATTTTTTTTTTTTTTTTTTTGCGTCCAACAAACAATCAGTCGAAGTCTATATTTCTTATTTGAGATCTTATTGATGAAGTATACTAAAAAGCGAATTGTAATAATATTATCATTATGCTGAATAAAAAGAATGCTAATTTATGATAACTAATTATGCTTTTAGTCAGGTGTGCTCAAAGAAAATCCAAAAGAAGTCATTATTGTTCAAGCACTAGAGACTTTTTCTTCTGTTAAGCAAAAAGCCACAGGTTTCTTCCCTGTTATCTAAAAAAGCTAGCATTTGTTCATCCTGCTTTCACATTTAAAAAGTTTTACGAAAATACAGCACAATCAGTTAAAAATGCAAACGAAAACATGCGACTTTACTATTAAAAAGGATATGTAGATATATTCATATATTATAGCGAATAAATGTTCGTAGAGTACGTTGTGAAATTCAAAAATTATAGAGAATAAAATTTCATCAGGGCATTTATAACAACACCGGAATTAGTTATTTATGTCTATAAGTTGAAATGTCAGTCAAAAAACCACGAATATTGAAAGTATTTTAAGAGATCTTTCTTCGCCCTTGACCATATTATATGTTTTAGAACAGTCAAACGGTAAAAACCATAAAAACACAATTATTTAATTTAAAATGTTATTTAGCTCTTTTAATCTCGCGTCTAATTCTGAGGATTCTTTATAAGAATATGACATTGGACATATGTAAAATATATAAGATGGATACCAATATACATTTTAATGAAAGGCTATAGATTTAGCGGAAAAATTATTAAAATTAATGGAGGCTAATGTATTTTCTATAAGACTTTAGACATTAAATTAAGAAAAATATTTAAACTTTCTTGTTTCGAAATCCTGAGAAACATAATGAATTATTCATACTTTAATTAAGAAAAGAAAACTTTGGAAGCAATATTAAATAAACAAAGGAAGTATCCATTTCT
Organism: Oncopeltus fasciatus; assembly: GCA_000696205.2. Classification (NCBI taxonomy): domain Eukaryota; kingdom Metazoa; phylum Arthropoda; class Insecta; order Hemiptera; family Lygaeidae; genus Oncopeltus; species Oncopeltus fasciatus. The sequence goes on along the minus strand of KZ807660.1, from coordinate 77,381 downwards.
GACAACTACAATTAAAATTTTAATAATGAATTTAATGAAAAATAATATATTACAGCTATCCAGCTATCTTCCTATTAACATGTAAGTCAATCTATATAAATTCTGACTAAATAGGCAATTCTTGTCAAAATTGACATAAACAATACCCGGGAATTTGATTTCCAAAAGGTAGATCAGTCTTTTAGAGCAATTTGTAAACAAAGCTACTAATCTATAAGTCATCGGCCCAGGCCTAACGATGATGTAGTAATCCAACCTTAGGGCCAAAGCCTTATAAATATGTATGGCCTCTTATCATTGAAAGAGAAAAATCAGATTTTAATTTTTTTTTTTTTTTAAATGCCTCTATAATTTATATTTTACATTTATCGCGGTACGCTAGCTGTGCCAGTGTACCGGATTTAGGCTTTTANCGTAATTTAATAAAATATAGCAAATTCAGGTTTTCAAGTGTTACTTACATTAAGTACCTGCATATAAATAATTCTGAACATTTCAGTTAAAAAGCCAGATCCATATATATATATATAATATTTCAAGTAAATTCATCATTATGGTTAAGTAATATATAAATGAGTCTCGTTTTTAAAAAGTAAATATGAAATTATTCAAGAGCAATTTTCTATCTTAAGCTTAATAAAATAATGGTTCATTTTTTCATAATCTAACTTGTTAAATAAATAGTTTGTTACAATTAATACAAAAAGTATTACTTTTTTTTTTTCTTACCTACACATAAAATCCAAAATAGGATGTGCTTTTTCATTGGAATACCTATAATCTGAATGCAATTCGAGAACAAGAATATATGTGGGCACGCCACACACAGGCAAATATTCAATAGAAAACTATACAATACTGATTGGTATCCAATTGGAGCCTGACAATAGAACATTAGTCAGTAAGTACATTTATTTGTGTTATCAGTTTCGGGAAATCCATCCACAGGCTAAATATCCCTCAAAATTGGGGAGCTCAAAAATTAATAGGAGTGTAAAATATAAATTCAAGCCTTTTCGCTTTTTACGATTTCTTAAAATAAAAAAAAATTTTTCAATATATGTAGGTATTCTCACATGGACTTACAAGAATATTTTCAAATGGAAACGTAGGCAATTTCAATTTAAAGATTCAGCTGTACGTACACTCTGTAGTGGGTTGCTCCATACAACAAATTGAGTTAAGCTGAGACAGGAACACATTATTAAGGCTTATCAAAAATCAGCGCTTAAAGATTATGGGTTTTGTCCGATGATCAATAGGGCGATTCGGATCTTCGACAAACGACCTACGAATCAGTTCCTGCCTAGGTTAGCAATTGTCCGGAGAAATTCATGACTTATGTTGAATAAAGAGTGGAGAGGATTCAGTAGAATATCTTCGGTTTTCATGGTATATGGTAGTGCAGGAAGAATTCTTAATACTCACTCGACTCTTGTGCAATGTTTCTGAAATTTGTCTACTTCAAGAAACTTTTAGAAATGGGAAAGTACCTAAAGAATGCCGTGATACATTACAAGTCTACTCTTCCGACGTAATTAGATACGGACAGCAGAATTGGAAAACCATGATAATTTCCATTATTCTTTAGTAAAGCAACTGTTCATTAAAATTACTCAAATACAAGTGGCTTTTCCGACAGTCCGCTTCCTTGGGTTTTACCTAGTCAGTAAACTAATCTGGAAGACTCACTTACAGACAAAGAGACAAACACTAAACAGACGCTTTGGGCAGCTCTACAGATTGCTGAACCACAGGTCCAGATTAACAATAGAAAACATAATTACTCCTTACAAAACATTAATTAGACCTATCTGCACATATGGTACATATGGTATTAAATTATGGGGCACAGCGAAGCCATCAAACATTAGATGTATCCAGGGGTTCCAGTCCAAAGTCCTTCACACAATCCTCAACACTCCTTCCTACGAATCCAATAAAACCATCCATTCTGACCTGCAAGTACCTTTTGTTTCCGAGCTCATCCCCTCCAGGTTTGATAAGTTCCACTTAAACCTTCAAGGACATCCAAATCCTCTAGTCCTCTCCCTGGCATGCCACGTTCATCCCGACAACCCTCCCCGACGCCTCAAGAGGAGGTGGCCAAGGGACCTACTCCAGCCAGTTTAGTTACAATATCAAGGGAATGAATGCACTGGCAATTTTCTCCCCCTCTCACTCCCTCCTTGACTCCCTGCCTAGTCTCTTTCTTATTCTAGGCTAAGGCGAAGATGGGTGCCAGATAGTCTATCGCGGGTTAACCTGGGCTCCTCTCTGAGGACGGGTTACGTCCCGGGATATAAGAGCAAGGACAATAATGTACCCCATAAAAATTGACTGTGTATAAAAAAATGTACAGAATAATATTTTTTTAATAAAGAGTTATATATATGAAAAAAAATACAAGTGGCTTTATTTGGAACATAAAGATTCCTTAAGATTAAATACCTAAATCTAATTCTGATTACTGAAATCAACAATTAATATTGAAATAATACATTATAATACAACTTTAATTGTCAGGAGACAAAATGTGGCTATCTTGAATTTGTCATTCAGGCGATATCTACTGATCAACCCAATCACGTAATAATAATTAATAATGAAAGGCATTTCACATACAAACAAACAGTTAAGGGCGAAACATAGAAAGTGCAAACAATATTTTCATTCTCGCTTCCCATTCACTATATATCGCAATTACTGAAAGACAAATATTTCCCCAAAAGTGCAATTAAAAGCCCCGAGAAGGGGGATGGACGGTCAGTCAGGGCCTAGCTATTTCCTCACCTTCGCCAGGGTAAAGATAACCCCCCCATCCCCTTCCTGGCAAAGCCCCGCGCTATTGACCATTATCTTCCTCTTCTCCTACCTTTTCAGGGATTTATGGCTCATATCCTTCGTGGCCCGTAGGCCGAACGTACCCTATTCTCCCAAGTGGGATGAGTTTCTGAATACTGCAGGATAAAGATAGATACTAACGATGTACCGCGTCTTCTCGCAACCCTAGCCTGTCCTGATTCGAGGAAAACCCACCCCTAGTGTTCCCCAAGAAACCATTAATTTTTATAGGCAATAAGTATAGCAAGGGGGAATAACCGGAGAAATATAACTTCCTCTGCTTTCACAAAAATAAGTGAATTGCACACAGAGCCTTTGGGCGTGATAGCTTCATGAGGTACTAGGGACGGATCGATGCCACAGCTCGGCGTGAGGCAATAAAACGTTATTTTTATAGGCAAGTTCCTGAATTCAACTTCCTTCGGACAGAACGAAGGAGCATGATGTACTTTGTAAGTCAGAAACAGACATGTAAGTGTAGGATTGTAACAAGACATGGACAGTTGTCTTCCAGAACACACCAAGAAATTATAGTTTTTCGTTAGCGTTTTTAGATAAGACGTTTCATTAAAAATATAAAAGAAAATGATTTTGGATAATTTCATTTTCCACAGACTAAACACATAAAATATTAGAGAAATAAGCTAATTCTAAAATTTTTATTAACAAAATCCCTACTTTTATCACCTTGATTTCCAATGCCAGAGAGCTATCAATGCATTAAATGATTTAGTTACGGATTTATAGCTATTTCAACATATATTCCAATAGTTTATCACCCTAGAATAGAGTATCACTTTCCTATGAAATTAAGCACCCTGCGAGAGGATGTATCCAAAATTTCATTAAAATCAGTTTAGATGAAAATAGTTTAAGTAATATGAATTACAAATTCAGTCTGCTACCACTGCGAGAAATGAGTAAGGGATCTATTGGTCTGCCATCCTGAGACATGAGGTAAGTGCCTACCACCTATCATATAAATTGATGATATAGAACCCTCTGTCCCATTCTTTAACTCCGCATGGACATTGAGGAAAGTTTGAAGTAGGATCGGGGAGCCAGAGGATAGCTTATAGGATCCGGGACTGGCAATCCTGGCGCTGCGAGTTCAAATCCCGCCCTGGACTACCTTCTGTCGATATAATAGCTTGTCTTCAGCCTTCAGGTTGGTCCTTGTCCTACTGCCATAGCCCAACGGTTTGACAAAAGGTGTTTAGCAGTTCCGGGTTCAAGGTTCATGATGAGGATGATATAGACCTTTATGAAATTCCGATGGTGAATCTCTTGAGACAAAATGGGTGTGTCAATTAGCAAATTTCATGGAGAAATATCTTAAGGGTTTAATAATAATATTTTTTTCTTAAGACTTGAAAAACCTTCTAAACTATGGTTTCCCTACTTTCTCCCAGATAAGTCCTCATGAAAATCCTCGACTCCAACGCCTCCAATCCGAATTACCAGGGGGCTCGGGATCGGAATAAGTATGAAAGTGGGACACATGCTCTTCAAGACTGTACTCCCCTCGCTCAGAAACCCCAGGAACAACATCCTCTGCCTTTATCAGAGAAGATCACGATACGGGCTACCCGAAGGATATGTGTTGTTGGAATAGTACATGGGTGTAATATCACTATGGAACTCTTGAACATGGCTATAACTCCTCACACATTTCGTTATACTTAAAGCCTACAGACCTGTATAACTGCAATTTATTCAACGGCATTATATAATTCGTTTTATTCTTAATCCACGTCCAGAAAGAAGTCGGATGTAATTTATACATGTACCTAGTTTCCTAAATGGGAAAAAGTCACTACTGTAAATAAATTTCTAAGTACCACACATAAATAGTATTTTTACCATCATCACATTTACATTTTACAAGTGAATGCATTTTTCTCTATTTTTAAATCAGTATAGCAGAATATCCGCATTTTAAAAGGATCCTACACGTATGACTTTGAAGATAAGAAGAACGTATCTATTTTTACCCAATAAAATTTGAGAAAATTGTCGACCCCTAAACAGTAAAAATATTTGATTAGGAATTCCCATTACTAATGTAATAAATATATCAGTTGAATTAAAGTTGACTGTTTGCTTAAGGGGTCAGAATAATGCTCACGTTAAGTAAGGCGGCCTCTTAGTAAGTGGCAGGGAAAACTACAAGACCCTCTAAATCGGGGAAGCCGAGTTCTGAAGGCGTAAATCTCAACAAATGCCCTACAGAGAGCAATTAAGGAAAGCCAGGAGTCAAGTGACAAGAGACAGAAGCGTGTTCTCGGCCGACTCCGAAAGGAATGCCAGATGTTAGCCGACAGAGAAGTTGACCGAGTCGCTAGTCTGGGAAAGATGGAGACATTAGTCATACGGAGTTCACAAACTCCTAACCGAGACTGGCTAATGCCGGAGCTGGAACTCTTCCTTCCCGGCAGTATATCACATCTAACAGACGTCCGGCGAAGTACATTTATTATTATTTACTCCTTCCTGTGTGGTAGGAATACATTAGCATACCTTTTTATGGGCATCTTATGAAAATGCGCTTGGTTTCGGATTGGAATAATACTTGGCTTTATGAAGTTTCCCGACTGATTTGTACTTTCTTTGTACTTTCTTCCCTTCTAGGGCGACACGGAGCGTCTAACACGACTCCAGGAAGATACTGTCATACTTGCAAGGCTAACTATCTGGTTTATATGCAAGAAGTACTGTACAATGTTTTATCCGTAGTTCATTGCTTCTGTGTTGAAAGGTGTTCAGATACAGAGACATTTCTATTTGTATTTGTATTGTAATGTTTACGTTTAGTATAAAAAGTCATCATTTAGTAATAAGGAACAAATCTGAAACCCAAAATTTCGATAGAAACAATTTCACAATTTCATTGCGGAAACACAATGAATCCCATTAAATGTTTTTATTTAAAAAATTAAAAATGAAATATTCAACGTTAAACATTAATAGTGGGGGGTTTTGAATAACATGAAAAGTTAAACTAACAATATTCATGAACTATGATGCAGAGGAACGTGTATTTCCTAAAATGTGCTTCTGGTTAGTGCCCATGCATGAAAGACCTTTTCAAGGTGTGTTATTTAAAAATAAATATTTTAAAATAAAATTCAAAGTATGAACGTATATGTAAATAATTTTAAAAAAATAACGAAGTTGGAGACAAATAATGTGGCTTCCCACAAGTTCTACTTCAAAAACCCCAGGCTTGCCAACGTTCGATTACATGATACATTAGGCCGAAAGAAAAAAAACCAACGCGAAAAGCATAAAAAACAATTATGAGAGTTATTTACAAGCCACATGATTTCCTACGATTTAAAATTAATAAGAAAACTTTTAAATTAACCAAAGAATCTTTTCAAAATGTATTCGGACCAATAAGGTTTGTGTAACTTTTCAAATAATAATTTTGCTATATTTTGTAAACTAATTAATTAAATCATTTTAACCAATTAATTGTTAACTCATTTCATGGTATTTGTCAAAACAAATTTTGTATTTTTAGTAGTAGTAGTAGTAGTGTAGTGGATTGAAGGGCAATCAACTTCTAGGTTATTACGCCCTATAAATACCCCTTAATATGTCCACTATAAATTAGTTAATAAAATACAGAAATCAGGATTATTTCGACCACTATGGAAAATTAATGTTTTTTTTTTTCATTTTTATAAGTATTTTTATGTTTTTCATTTTTGGAAAAACCTTGTTTAATATTATAATTTCACGCCCAGCCCCCCCCCCTCACCGAAAAATGTATTAATCATATTGAAGTATTTCAAGTATTTGTGAGTTTGTGTTTGTGTGTGCATGAATATGTTTCGTGGGAACATGCAAAATAGTGCTAGTGATTCATGAATATTTATATAAATATGTTGACTGGCACTCTCTTGAGTGAGAAGCGATAGTTATAATTATGAAGGACTGACAAATTAGCAACTTTGTAAGAAATATAGAATGAGAATGAAACGAAGACCACTCATTAAAGTAATCAAATGGAAAATATTCAAAGTGAGAAATCCCACTAATAACTATAAACAAAACTCTTAATTACAAGGATACAAGAAAATGTAAGAGTTGAAGAAAAGGGCAGAGCGGAAGGCGTCATTATTAGCCTCAAGAATAAATTATAAAACCTGAATAACCTTTAATCTAAGGAAATTACTATTTTCAAGATAACCTAAACCAAGAAGCTCAACTACTTCAGTTAATAAGATACTTAAAATATCCTTTGTTTTTCTAAATTAAGTCTTGGTTATATAAATAATCTAAAGGGTTATTATTACCATTACCAATAAATATAGAACTATCATACCTCCTATTATCCGTCTTCATTGGATTTTGGTCAAAACCAATGAAGACGGATAATAGAAGGTATGATAGTTCTCAGTTATATTATTAGTAACAAGTATTACATCAAAACATCTGTAATTTTTGGTTTGAATTTAAGACAAAACAAAAAAAATTTATTTTTTTCTGGAGATTAAATTAATATTGATCACTCTAGGGATGATATAGATGTTGTCTTTCCTGTTTCAAATAATTTTATATGCGGCCGCTTTTGGTGTCAATACAACATCTTCAGGCACTACAGAGTGTCGCAAGATACACATATTAAAAAAAAGAAGATTAAATTGGAATGAAATTAACGATATAAATGTTTAGTTGGATCAATAAAACTAAAAGACAACACATTTCTTTGGAAAATGATACCCGACATCCAAAGATATGTTAAGTCAAAAGTAATTTACCTAAATTCTATTCGATAGTGGCAGGAAGGTGAATAGTCTGATTTGCGTGTAAGGCCACAGCAAACAAGGGCGAATATAAAGCTGTGAGGAATACGTCTGAGACTAATGGGAGGGCCTGTTTAGGGGGGAACGCCCCCTTGGGAACTTCATCAATTTACAAGTGGGGAGGGGAGGAAGACCCCACAACAGCACATACCTAGCTCAAGGGGGGTTGAATCCTCCCCAGTCAGCGTACGCAAACTGTGACGAAGGCTCGAGACTAGAACTTCACATTTATAGAGGGGGTTCATTCCTCAATTTTATATATCTAATGAATAATTTTTAAAGACTAAACCATAAAGGAATTATGATTATTAGTCTTTTAATCAACCTTTAATTTGGGTTAACAATGAAATCTATTTGTAATTTGAAGATGGCCGCCTTTTGTCGAATACATCTTCACATAGGTCAATCACATATTCCGGAGTAATGTAACTAATGAGGGTGTTCTAGAATTAAAGTCCAAAAATTCTTATGTGTGTGTGTGTTTGTAACTAAATAGATGATCACACGATTCTATTGCCTAAAATTACATTTATTAAGTAAGTTATCCATACAAGTCAAAGGGAAAATAAAATTGGCCCGCGCTAGATTAAAAAGAGCTTCATTTCGTGTGTACTCGTGAGATCGCATGCGCCTTGAAATTTAGTGAATTCCAATTTTTCGACTCTAACAAATAGGACAAATGAGTATTTGAGGAAATTTCTTTTTCTTCAAACCTCATCAATTAAGAGTAACCTAAACAGATAAATTACCTTAAAAAAAAAAAAAAAAAGGAAAGTATATTAATATTAAACTTAGTTAAATCAAGTTTCTTTATAATTAATGACTTTTGAAATTATCATATATCTATAGTCAGTATTTGTTTATATAATGTTAAACTTTATNAAGTTTTTAACCAGTACTCTTACTGCTATATATAATGCTTCCTTATATATAACTGCGACCTTCACTTAAATGAAATAAGCACCAATTGTGTGGTGTTCCATTCATATATATATATCTTTAATAGATAAACAGTTATTAACAGTTTATAGCTGTTTATCTATTAAAGATTACTGACGTCTATAAATAAACTTGGGACAAGAAAAGAAAAGAACACTTTTTCATTAAAAAATATATTTATAAAGTTAAAATGAAATGATAAAAGACTGTCATGGCATTAAATATTTTCATAATTTATAAAAGCACATTATCTACGGGAGGGAAAAAGAGAAATGACCTCTGTAAAAAGGAAGGGAGGAGAGTCCCTCTAAATCAGGAGTGTTCCAAACAAGGGACAGAATTCCATTTCATTGGCTGCGAACACAGATAAAGGCAGGCAGCTCTCGCTAACTGGCTGGAGGCGGACACATCAGTCCGCAGTGACAGCTAATCTTCAGGACCTCTCCGAGTACCACACATTCTGACCGCAATCCTGCCACTCTGTCACTCGTACCATTAGCTCCGGGAGAATGTCCTCTCTAAACACTGGTACTCCATCAATGAATTTCGACGAGATCATATGGGAATAGTGCTCTGTCTCATCGACAAATATACTACAGGAAAAAAGTACATCAAGTTTAAAAGCAAATAAATACTCTAAATCTGAAAAATAAAATATTCCCACAGTATTGGGTAATTATTTTATTATTGCCGTCGTATCGAATTAACTTGTAAGTCATCATCAGGGCTAAAATACAATACACACTATTTCACTTATAGAATTATAGATTAGAATGAAAATACAGAGATGAGGTATGTTATATGACAGAAAAGGATTTACAGATTAAAATAAAAATATTTTGCTATATTATATTATATTATTTNTTTATAGGGCGTAATAACCTAGAAGTTGATTGCCCTTCAATCTACTACTACTACTACTTTTTTTTTTTTTGCTGTGTTAGCCTCCCTTGCAACCACTTAGGGTCATTGGAGGGAGGGGCTATCTACAGGTTGCCACCCCATTCTAAACACCCATGGCTCAGGACAAGCTTCTATATTATAAATAAAAGATTGACGTGGACGGGATTTGAACCCGCGGCGTCAGGATAGCGAGACCCGTACGGATCCCCTGGCTAGCCTGGCGCCCCTCTTTGTTTGTTCATTCGAATCTATAATTTTTAGATTATACGATAGTGTGTATTGTATTTTAGTCCTGATCATAAGTTATAAGTAAAGTCGAAACGTTGGCAATAATAAAATAATTACCCAACAATTTTGGGCACATAGGAAAAACACACGGATACGAGTATCATATTCATAAATTCGTTAGAAGTGGCTTTGTTATAAGCTATCTTGATTTCTTTACGAGGAATTTGTTAAAAGAGCTAAAATAATTGAGCAAGTATAAAATGAGTTCCGATGGAAATCACAATTGAAGAAGAACTCTATGTATATTTTCAAATTATATGCCAACGTTTTGGCTTACATAGTAAGCCATCTTACATCTGGGTTCTATGGTGCGTTAATAGTATCAACTGCAAGTGTAGGTGACGACGTGGTGTTGGTGCCGTTTTTTGGTGGTGGTGTGTCTGCAGGGGAGATCTGGGAGGCCTTGCTGCGTGCCTGAAGTCTGCAGAGAGGTAAGAACACCCAAGTTTCGTTACAACTTCAAAAGGAGAGTTTTTTGACTGTAGATATTATTATTAGGTGTTTTTTTTTGTTGGGGTTTGGTCAAGGTAGACAAAAAAAACATTCAAATTTAAAAAAAAAAGTAAATCATTTAATTTTTTTGTATGTATTCATTTGTATGCATATGACATTGTATTTCAACAGCCATTAAGAAGCCTAAACGTTGGCAGATAATTACAAAAATACGCTTTTTTTTTTTTATGGATCTACCTTGACCGAACCCCAACAAAAAAAAACATCTAATAATAATATTTACAATAAAAAAAACTCTCCATTTGAATATATTCCTTTTCTTTCATACAGAATTCCAGAAAAAAAGAAAATTTGTAATTCAAAATTACTTAGGACAAAATGCAACCCCATCCACCAAAAAAAAAACCTCACGATTCAAATGAATTAAAACTAATGCTTCTTTTGTCCTTTTCTTTTTTCCCCACTGTCCTTCTAAGAGACCTTTTTCACCCTGGACCCAGAGGGGTGGGGTCCCATGAAAAGTGTATGAGAGCAGCACTTGGAAAAGAATATGTCCCTCTTCTATTCAAGAAACCCGGCTTTTAGAATACATTTTCCACATGTGCTTTGCACAAGAGAGATAGAATGAGAGAGAGAGAGCAGATGGCCCAACCAACACACTGTGGGCCTTCCAATGAAAGGAAACTGAATAGCAATTAAGGTTGAGTAGATAGAATGCTTGATAAATGGTCGTATAATATGTTTTAACTTAGATTTGGAGAAAAATAAAATGTTCTCATTGACAACTTCATTTACACTCATTCCTACAAGATTCCATCCCTTTATGAGTATCGCAAGAGAGGCTTTAACATGTTTTACAGGAAGCCATCATGTGCCTAAACATCAAATCCCAAATTGAGTTGAGACATTAGCGCATGACTAGTAGTTTATATAAAATGAAATTCCACCTCTTACAGGCTACAGGGAACAGGACGCTATAGTTCTCCCTCCTTGTTCCTCCTACTAAATGCTGTACTTGGAAATGAGACGGTAAAATTTAAGTTTTTAACCAGTACTCTTACTGCTATATATAATGCTTCCTTATATATAACTGCGACCTTCACTTAAATGAAATAAGCACCAATTGTGTGGTGTTCCATTCTTAAATATATTCTTTAATTAAATACAAATTAATGAAACAACCAACAGAAAAACAATAGCAATCAAAAAATAAGTGACAATACGAATGGATGAATGAATATTTAACAGTTTTTCTACGAAAGTTATTAAAGAGCTTTTAATAATAAGGAATTCTGCAAATACTTAGAAAAATAATAATATCAAAGAAATATTAATTATATCTCAATTTAGCCAACACAAGTCTGCCGGAATCAGAAAATCCAAACCCTAGCAACAATAAAGCCTCCCCAGTAGCATCTACTAGCTACATTCTTACTGGTGTTCCTCATAAGGCTTTTTCGCTTATTGAAACTACATCAACTTCTATGTAATTCACTTTCGCCTACTGAAAATACAGTTTCTAAAAGGTTACAGGGGGGCGGGGGGTATGAGGTACATATAGATCTCGGAGGGCTGGTCATACATGATCTGGTGTACATATATGATGCGGCTAAATTAATTTAAACATACACACACACACACGTTGTATAATTTAACAAATTATGCACCGTAAAAAAAAATTTCAAGATCTGTTTCGCAAAATACATGCTTCAGGATATTGAAGAGTATCTCTTATCTAACCCCTACCTTAAGATAAAATATGAAAGTGTGAGTGGGGTGTGGAGAACAATAGAAGTCCTCAGGCCCTATCGAGCTGACCCCTTGGCGTTCTCAGCCACACAATTCCAAACCAACAGAGATTTCACGAAGATTCTCTTAGGGAAGTTCTCTTTTCTCTTGGAGAGGTACTTAGTTAAGCGAATATTCACAAAACTTATGCAATAAAGTCCTCCCATTCACAATCTGCTAGAGCTAGGCCACTCCACAGAGCACAAAGACATTACCTTAATGGACAACCGGTCGGCCTCAACCTTCATGTTTAACAAGTATTTAAGGATACATAAAATAGCCGACACAGTATTTTACAACAATAAAGTATGATACTATTTTTTTTTTTATGAGAAATTTTTAATACACACATTAAAAAAACAAAACTAAAGGATTAATCCTCATGAATGGCACATTTAGCAACAGACAACTCAATGTAAAATGACATAATAATAGGAGCCAATAATACACAGAAATCATGTAATCATTTATTTTTTTTAACAGTTGATACACACACAATATATTAGTAGTTTATTAAAGCATTTGGATTTTTTTTAATGTTACCAAAAGTATTAAAGTTTTTTTAATGTTCTCAATTATGAGAAACTGAAAAAGAAAGTTTCTATGAATTTAAAAAGAATGAATTCAAATGTAATTTAGTTACAAAGATATATAAGAAAATAATGGGTAACAAAGGGATTTTTAAAATATCTACATAGCAACTGAGGACACTAAGTGATTTAAAAAAAAAAGTGCAAAAACAGAAGATAAAGTAACGTAATATTTTCCGAAATACAAAATGAAATAAATAAAAGTAATAAAAAAAAGGCGAAAAATGATTGTCAATTATACAAATCAATGAAACAATCAACAGAAAAAAATAGTTTTGAAATTTAATGAATAAAACCAGCAAGGGTAAAATAAGCTATAAAATAGGTGACAATACGAACAGATTAATGAATATATCTAATAAGTATTTACTAATTTAGCAATGGAACACAAGAAACTGATAATAGACACACGTCATTTCCGTTTTCCCTAATTTGTCGAAAGCCTCGACTTGAAAAAAGTATTCTTAAAGCATTGATAGTTATGGCATAAGGGGGAGGGGGGATATTCCTCCAATAGATTTTCAAATCTTACAAATGAAAGTCAATTTGTGAATTTGCTGATATAATATATAATATAATTATAATAAAAGGGAGAAATCGCGAAAAATATTCGCCAATTTTAAAGATTAAATAAAGTGTAGGACATAACCGATTAATCATTTAATTTTCTATCAATTTTTGTTCTAAAAATACTCACTAAATTGTGAAGATGTAAAGAAAGATATTTCAGAATGAACCGGGCGGATTGAACACCGATATTTTTGCATTTTGCCATGTGTCCGTTCATTGGCATTGATTGGTTTTTCCATCATACCAGTATTCTATTACTCGTGGAGCTGAATGTATAAAGGAATATAAGAGAGATAGGTGGGGAGAGAGAGTGATCGAGGGGGGGGAGGGGAGAGGGAGAGAGAGAGAGAGAGAAAGACTGGGGGGTGAGTGGGAGGAAAGAAAGAGAGAGAAAACATGGAATTAAAATATTGAATTACGTAAAAGAATAGACCCCTAGGCGAGTCCATTTTATGTTTTAATGAATTTTAAAGAAATTCAGCTAATGACCATGTATTCATGAATGGATTTTTAAAAATCGAAAAAAATCTTCAATGCTCGGTGAATCCCAACTTGTAAAGGGCAAATAAGGGTGTGTAAGGCGCATGATTGCGAATTGAGATTAATTCGGTTGCAGATTTTTTTTTTTTTTTCGCAACAAAACTTCATATCTGATCGGCATTTTATTATGAAAGAAGAATTAGTTATAACCAACAAAATCCGAAAAGGGGAGTGAGAGTATTACTACAACTAAAATTGTTAAATATTTCGGGGGCGTATTTCCAGTGTGAAGAGATGAGCGGAAGCAGCCCTTAACAACAGCAATATATCTGATTAATTTTTAATAATAGTTATAATACATAATTAATTATTAAATTTAGTATGTATAACTTATTATTAATAATTATAATTTTTTATAACCTTTATTTATATATTACATTCTGTAAAAAATATATAAAAAACATTTTGTAATTTGATAATAATGAATAGAAAATAAATGTCATTGATGAAAGTCTCATGAAGAGAGATGGTAACCAGTGACACCACTCTCAATTATAATCTAGAGTCATATATTTTTATCCAAAATATCTTTTGAAATAATGAATCTAAGGAAATGTTTTTGTTTCCCAATCAAAGAAGAATAAAAAGATTGAACAAATAATTCTGAAACAGCAGTCTACGAAAGATTTATCTATTTTCCATGGAGAATGTCACATATCACTCAAAGAAAATGGAAAAACCCCATTTTTAAGCCCAAATAAGGATTAGCCTTTCTCTGGAGTGAGGGATATCACGAAGCTTCTTCTTTAAACCAGCTGTAAACACTTGATTTGCGTCATTGAGATCGTAATGGAGGGCAATCAACTTCTAGGTTCGCGGCGCCAAACTCAGATCAAGGAGTAATTCTCTCTTCCTTATATTTGGCAGTTTATTCCTTATTTTAGTGTGCAGTGGTTTAGTTAACCATGCAAAATGGTTTGTTAGTAGCAATGATTAGTTCGTGAATTTTAAAACAACACTAAGTAAATATTTTATATAACACTTAATCATTTATTTATTCGACCATAGGTAGCATACATTATGTAAGAATAACTGAAGTATTGAGAAATTAGCTTAGATTGTACTAATGGCTTCTGCACAGCTTTTTCCTCGCGGTTAAAATTAGAGTGAGACTCCGTGAGACAGAAATCGATCAGTACAAGAAATTTATAAAAAAACAAAAGACTAAGAGGGCTTCTATAAATATTATAAGGAGAAACATAACAGCATTGAATGTGCGCCCTGCGCAATGAGAACTCCTTCAGGGCATCTCGGATACATTGAAGGAACATGTCGAAAGAAGAAATATTCCTTGACCGATGGGAGAGATCCCTCTCTTACATAAGGCCTATAATGAGAATTCCTCGCACGAACAAGGATTTTGCGATTCGTCATACGTGAATTGAAAATGTCAGAAGCGGAGAGACGGGGAAGCGCGAGTGGAATACATCATTGAACTTCTTTGCACTTTGTACTTGAGAATTAGGTGCTACATCTGGAGAGGCACCCAACAGGACTGAGGAATTCCAACGGCAAGTACAAAGAAAATAGACTGGTTAACAAATAAATTCCACAAATATTGCACATGTGAATTTATTAGTTTCTTATCTAAGCTGAATCAATCGAAGCGTCTTTTGAACATGTGATAATTCGCTTTCAAACTACCTTAGATAATACATATCCGTTACAAAATTGTCATACATTACTTCCGAACTCCAGAATGAAAAATATCATAAGAAAAAAGTTTTAGGTGTCGTAAAACAAACAAATAAAATAATAATAATAAGCAATAACATCTATTTATCAGTTATTATCTAAGACACGTTTATTATATAAATAAGAGCTGATATGAAAGTTATAGAAATGGTCATCTTAACTAATTTATACTATTATATATAAAATGAATTTTTAATTATGAACCTTAAATATCTCTACCTAAGCAGACTAAATTTATAGCTGACTTTTAGGAACTACTCAACCCATTTCGATTGAACTGTTATTCATACAGTGAAACTCAGTTATATTGGGAATATCAAAAATGAAATATCGATATTTAGTGTAAATAAATAATAAAACCAAATGTTTATATTTTTCTCTTGCAGCTTGGTGTACTACTTCAATTCTCCTTTCTCCTTCAGCATTTATTTTTCATAAGTTTACATCGTATAATACCAACATCTTAAATTTAAAATAAACTTTGATGATCAATGCTGCGCAAAAAGTATAACCTACATTATCTGTTTAAATTAAGTTTAACTGTTTAATAGTAGATGTTTCTTTGTTGGGTTTCGGTGGCTATTGCAAGCCATTGTGATGTTCTTTTATTACATTGTAAGCCACCTTAAGGGCTATCATGGAGGTGAGACGGGCCGTCGTGTCACCTGGATCGCATGTTCATGACCTGCGAAACCATGTTAATGTAAGCAGAAACTTTTGCAGNATTTTTAATTATGAACCTTAAATATCTCTACCTAAGCAGACTAAATTTATAGCTGACTTTTAGGAACTACTCAACCCATTTCGATTGAACTGTTATTCATACAGTGAAACTCAGTTATATTGGGAATATCAAAAATGAAATATCGATATTTAGTGTAAATAAATAATAAAACCAAATGTTTATATTTTTCTCTTGCAGCTTGGTGTACTACTTCAATTCTCCTTTCTCCTTCAGCATTTATTTTTCATAAGTTTACATCGTATAATACCAACATCTTAAATTTAAAATAAACTTTGATGATCAATGCTGCGCAAAAAGTATAACCTACATTATCTGTTTAAGTTAAGTAAACTTACACTCACGCAAAATGAAGACTTATGCGTAAAGAGATATAATCATATAAATGGTTATAATCACATAGCAAGAGCAAATCGAATAAGCAATACTTTTATCTCTTTATTTAAATAAGAATTTGCATTCGTTCCTATAAATGTATACTTTATTTCGTGCAAAAGCTAAATTTAAAATATTTATTCAAATGAAAACAGCACAATTAATAAAATGATGAACTAGTCAAAGTACAATATTGACAAAATTATATTAAGTAATAAGTAAATTATGAACTAAATGTAAGGTTTGCAAAACACAAAGATGGTCGGTAGGAGAAGATATTTAAAAGACGGTTGTAAGAGTAGGAAGTGGTGTACAGGCCGGTAATTGGCAGAGATAAGGACTACCACTAAGGCGGGTCATTACAGCTGTGATGTGAGATAAGGAGGCACCATACTGGGGGTAGATTGGAGGACCTGGGGGTGATACAGCTGGCCGAAGGCAATCCACCGACTTCTTGAGAGTGGTAAGAGAGGATCTCGAAGGAGGATCGGAGAATAAGTAGTTCCTCGGGATCAGATAAATTCCTCAAATACCCTCGAGCAGCCAGCTCAGGACTGGATATCAAATAGTCGAACAGTAAGACTCAGACATGGCGAGGCTTAAAGAAGAGATATGTAGATAATGTTTCAGCAACATGTAGAACTGATGTGTTGGCTATCGAAGAATACAATAGGAAGAGAGATACACAAGTTGTATTTGTATTTCTCAAAAGTAGTGTACCAGTGTC
Source organism: Oncopeltus fasciatus (assembly GCA_000696205.2). NCBI lineage: Eukaryota > Metazoa > Arthropoda > Insecta > Hemiptera > Lygaeidae > Oncopeltus > Oncopeltus fasciatus. The sequence goes on along the minus strand of KZ807660.1, from coordinate 60,113 downwards.
AAATTACATTTCACAGAATAACTCAGAATAGAGTTATAATTTTTTAATACAATTCAGCAAGTAAAATATTGTTGAATTACAATAACTGATCACGCTCAACTCGAGGTGTAGCTGTATACATGAAATAATTATCATTTTTAGAACTTATCGAATACTAAACCAGAGAAATACTTTATTGAGCAATCACTGATGATGTTTGATGGCAAACCCTATTTTAGAATTTATTCGATTAAACATTGAATTTAATTATTCAAAAAGACACCCCCCCCCTAGATTTATTTTCTGGCAATCCATCTCCAAAGGTCACGTATGTACCACACCATGCATGTATAGTATTCATCAGATAAGCATGGGTAGAGAGATGTATCGCACAAAGCCAGCCCTCGCAGAAGTGCCAACATCGATTGCAAAAAGAAATACATCGAATTTATTGGATTGCAATCAGTCTGGAAAGTTCGACTTGAGAGAAGATAAGAGGAATATGGAGTATGAGTGGTAAAGTGTAATCTTATAAGTTTAGATAGAATGTTTAATTTTTCTATTTTTTGCATGGTAGGAAAATATTTGACATATATATATGTATATATATATATATATATATAAATCTGTAAATTAAATTATATATAAATAAATATTTTTTTAAATAAATAATTTAAGCTTATTGTTNATATAATATATTTAGTAAAGTCAGTATGATGGAATGTGTTAATTACGCCTACAAAAAATTTATGTTTTTAGTATTTACTCCATTGTATTTCAGAGAAACACTCACATCACTTCAATTATTATATTATATTTTCTCAAATTTAACGGCGAGCGCTTCCCCCACTCTTCCTCCTAGTCCCAGATTACTGGTCATATCTTGTACCCTCACTATTATCTCCGGCTTGAAAATACCATTTAATTTTATTATTATTTATACCCTGTTCGAGGCGGACTTCTTATTCATTATGTAAGTGAATGGAAACAGATGCGACTCGAGGTCTCCTCCAAGTCCACATATCGGCAAGACGGGGGAGGCTACAGACCACACGAGCACACCACATTCTCCCACCCCTATTGTGACAAATGGAAAGTTGGAAAGGTATTATTTTCCTGGAGCCTGCCACAGAAGAACCCCTACAATTCTCCTGGAAGACGCTGGAGTACTGTTTGCCTGAAAAACCTCCCTTGCTCTCATTAATCTCTGTCTCCAGAGCAAGCAAGACTCATCTGGATGAGTTCGGTTCTACTCCTTCCACAATTATAGGTACAATTCGGTGTTATTCCTGACATGTTTGTGCCTTCTTAGTTTCAACATAATTTCCCCAAACCTTACTAACAATCTTTTTAACTTATTACCCGGAAGGAAATCAAGCCGTTCACGTAAAAAATGTAAGAATTTTTCTTTTTAAATGTGAACCTATCTTCAACATTCATAAACTGGAGAAATTAAAAATAAGATTTATATAAACTTGTTAACATATACATTCATTATACACTTGCACCAATCTTTCTATCTAATTATATATATATATATAGCAATAAAGAGCAGGTAGGATAGAGAGTGCAGTACACACACAAACAGAAACAATCACAAGGAGTAAAATCTTCGGGGATCTCTCGCCCTTCGTCGGTGAGGAGTGAAGAGAGACTGTGTGGTGTGTGGTGGAAGGGGTCCAAAGGAAGGGAAAAGCTATTTGGTTTTACCTAATCCTCGTATTATTAGAATTTGATGCCAGGTCTTGTAGTGGCTTTGAGAATGTGGATATAGGCGCACTCTCTCGTCTTTAGTTGCAAATTTGAAGCAGTGTCGGGAAGTTGTTCAATCACTTGAATTTGGAAAAAGGTCATTAAAACTCATTAAATGACTCTGAGCATGCCTCGCTATGGGAAGTTACAAGCGAGCCTTTACTCCTATTATCAGATTTATCACTTTGATTTTGTTCTATATTTAAATGCCACTATGCAAGATGAGCCAAAGGTACAAAATTATAAAAATAAAAAATAAACCGCCAATATATTTAGTACGTAGTAGATAGATTAAGAGAAAGTATCCAAACAATTTTCAAAAATTTTTCTGGCTAAAGGTACGATTCAAATTATTTTCAAAAATTTTTCATGGCAATTTCAATTTGGACATTCCATCAGACGTCGCTAAACGGAACGTAGGATATAAATATTAAATATCATTCAACAGGATTCCTTCAAATTATTGAGTAAACTAATTCATAACATAAAGGTGAAAATAAATTTCTTGGAAGTTGGTAAATTTAACTATTTCAAAAAGAAGAATATAAGAGTGCTTAGTCGAGCGAATCCCTCAAGTGTTGCGGATTCGATTCTCACTCTGGAAAATCTTTTGTTTATTAGAAGTAAAAGCTTTCTCAGTGGCGTGACTGTTAAGAATAGGGTGGTTACCTTCTGATAGACCCTCTCTACATGAACCTGTCAGGGATTTAGAAAAAAAAATTATGAATATCACGATTATTGTAAATAAATAAGCAGTTTAGCAGGTTAAGAAGATCAGAAACTTTCTTTTGGATCTAATTTCATATGCCAAGAAAATCGATAGATCGGAGACAGTCTCCCATAAGAATAGATTGGGTCTTTGGTTGCAACAATCATGTTCAGGTTTTTCGCAGAATAAGCAATTTTATCATTGTGATTATGAATTTTATTTCTATCATAATTCTTCAATTCAAGGGAGATTGCTAAGCTCCTGATATTTTAAATATTGTTAAAAGTCTCATTTGTAAGGTTGTAAGGCAAGTAATAAAAAAAAGCCTATTATTTATGTTTCTATTTTTTTTTTTTAATGTTCATTGGCTTAAAAATACAATTGGCTTAAATTTATGGGAAAAGGGATTTACAAAATTGCCTACCTTTTCCAGTGTATATTTTTTCTATGAAATCACTGTCTTCTTTACCTAGAAAAAAAACAGTTAATTTACGATTTAAATACACACACTTATTATACGAAATTAAAATAAAATTAATTAGAATTGAAACTTAATGACTAGGGAAGGAAGTTAGTAGCTGCTGTGAATATTATTAATCTTGAGGGGGGGGGGGGACAAATACAGCCAAGTTAATACAATTAATTTATAACTTCAAGCCAATGGCGGGCTCATTTATAAAGATAAAGAAAATACTAATATTTACAGGATGTGACCTGATAAAGAAGTTACTCAGAAGTTTCCCTCTCTTGAGGCCTTTTCAGATCCTTCATGTACCTTTTATAGTAGATACAAATATTATTATGCAATTATATGACACATGCGCCTTATAACATGAGAAATGAGAGTTTTAAATAGATTGAAAATTATAAGTTTATAATTAAAATCTCAACTAGCTCTCTCAAACGTTTTCAAAATTAAGAATTAACTACATAGTTCTATAGTTGTAACAGGCCTTTCAGCTAAGGGTTGCCTTGTCTGTTCAGGCTTCTCTGTCAGCCCATTCTCTCTCCTGGACAATCTTCGCAGACGCCGTCTATCAAATATCTCTGTTATCCTACTCCTCGAACTCCGCCTAGCTGCCAGTCCTTTCGCGACTATTTATCCATGGGCACACACCTGCAGCAGACGTACCACCTCAGACATCGCTCTCGGGGACCGATTCCAAGGTTCCCATTCTCTCCCGAATCATCTAATTCCGGAGCCGATCCAGCCATGCAAACTCTAGCAGTCCATCTCAAACGCCTACACTCTGGAGTACAGGCGGGGATGCAAGGCCGACGTTTCAGACGCATAAATGAGAACTGCTTCAGTGGACTTAACTGGACGGGGCATCCCTGCCTAGCGAGCTCTGCCTTCCTCTTCACATCCTCTGCCGATGAACCAGATCTGTCCAAGTTGGAGCACAGACACTTAAAAACATCAGCCTGAGTGTGAGATACACAGTCAACCACGAGGTCAGCACAGATTTACTCCCCGACAACCAATCGGTCCTGTTGGAGTTAGTTTCTAAGCCCTAGTCGCCAAAAACTTTCAGCGAGAAATACATCATATCTACAAGGTGAACCTCATTCCGTGGGAAGATAACTTGATCGTCGGCGAAGAAGATTAATAGAAGGTATTAGTCTTCAAAGAAGATCCCACTTCCACTACATCCGGTTTTCAAGTCCTTCACCTCCTCAAGCAGGAAAATCCTAAAAACCGTGGGTAGGATTGAGCATCCCATTGGGTAGCATGGAAAGCTGGAGACAATGTCCTGCAATTTTTTAATCTGTAATTTTCACCAGAGTGCGGCTTGTATTAGTGACTTGCTTGTCCTTGCTTCTAGAATGTTCATTAATTCCTCAAATTTCATATACAATTTTGAACTAGGTTTCCGAACATTCAACAGTCCAGTATTATTTCGTTTCGTACACAACAAACTTCAATTTATTGAGAATCCACTTCGCAGGGACTTCTCGGGATAATTCCCAGCAATAAAATGGGGTGTGGCACAATTTGCTCCCCGCACTTACACATATTCCAGGGATCCTACTCGTTATAATAAAATAATACGTCTTTTTATTAAATGGTTGTCAAATCTTAACTGTCAGATCACTTCTCCGGGATCTAACAAGAACTAGATTACCATCAAACGGAAGCGCGAGTTCTGCAGGCAGTGTGATGATCGTCGGATCATCCTTTTCAGTCAGTAAATTCATCATCACTGCAAAAATGTCCTGCTACAACCTGGCAAAATACTCTCCACACTTGATGATAAGGCAAATCTTTCCTAACCAAGAAATAATTTATCCTGTTTACAAAATTCTAGAACTGTCCCTCCAGAAGAACTAGATGCTAAACAGAGAAAGGATTGAGACAAATTAATCCAAAGTTAACTTCCAGTTAAGGAAAGATCCTTCTAATATTATGTAATTTAAATATGTACCAACATTTCTGGTAAACATCTACCAGACATCTCAGACTTCATTTTGAATTAAATTATTCAACAAATGAGAATACTAAACTTGAAATACAAGAACTTAACAGATGTAATACAAATCTATAGGTATTATTCCACTGTAAACAGAAAGAAATTGTTATACCTTCTATTATCCGTCTTCATTGGTTTCTGCAAACCATCTTCTGTTGGCGAGCGCTTTCGGACATTGTCCATGGACGATGCATGGACAATGTCCGAAAGCGCTCGCCAACAGAAGATGGTTTGCAGAAACCAATGAAGACGGATAATAGATGGTATGACAGTTCTATATTCATTGGTAGTCATAATAACCCTTTAGAAACAAATTGGTCAGTCTCAAGACTTATTGTGGAACACCATGGAGTTACGTTAAGCCTACTAACAAGGAAAGAATCAGGTACTTCCAATGAAAAACTCTTTGTGTGACAGCAAACCTTCGGATAACGTGTCCAAAGCCAGCCTCTAAAAGTGATATCATTTAACAAGAACCATTGGTCTGGACCAGTACTTCAGTAATGTACCTCGCTCTTTCTGTACCATAATTGGCACCTACAGCACCACCATTCTATATTTGTGAAGAATTGAATGAAGTGGAAAGTTCTAATGCAAATATTTATTATAAACTAAGATACTGAGGAATTAGCTTGTTTAGGCAAAGCTTAGCTCATATTTTCTTTTCTCACCACAGCTCTTTGCAGCAAAAACATATGACGATAGCAGAGCAGAAATTTAAACTCGTATGAGATAAATTTTTTTTTAAATTAATATTTGTACAGGGTCGAATAAAAATGAAAAAAAAATCACTGAGAGACTTAAGATAGACAATGAGGAAATGCACTCGTGTTCTGCTGGTTTCGCTAAAGGAGTTTGGGAATTATAGTTTAAAAGGGAAAATTCAGGAATCTAACGAGGATGGGTCGGCGAGTCCCTCACTCTCTGCTACTAGTCCGTCCAGACCAAACATAGGTGGTCATAACCCAATAGCCAAACCTATCTACGTCATGAAAATTCAGGAATCTAACGAGGATGGGTCGGCGAGTCCCTCACTCTCTGCTACTAGTCCGTCCAGACCAAACATAGGTGGTCATAACCCAATAGCCAAACCTATCTACGTCATGAAAATTAAATTTCCTTATTTAGCTTTATTTATATACAGCTTCAACGAAACATGGGAAATTCGCTTAGATTACATAGCTCCTGCGAGTCGCACTTTTTCAAAGTAGGCCCATAATAATAAATGTAGGCGACGAGAAAACGTGAAAATTTTTAATTATGAAAAAAATAAGTTAAAAAAAATACGGTATAATGGAAACAAGAAAGCAAAAAGATTGAAGAACTGGTGAAACAAAATATTATCAATAATGTACTACAGTATTTAGTAAAATCTGATTTGATGAAGTTTAAATTTCACTAAAATTATACACATTTTATTGTGAAATTTGACCATATATTTCATTATTTAAATATAATAATGGCGTTAGTCATCAAATGGAAAAAGTAATTCCCATATTCCTGAAGGAAATACAACCTTTCATTAAAGATGGATATAAATAAGATTAAATGAGGGAATTGAATTTAAAAGCAGAAGAGAATAGACAGCCAGTGTAGTAGGTATGACTACTAAAGTTGACTCTAGACTGGCCGGGAAGGTGGAGTAGTGGGGGGAGGGCTTTTTTTTGTTAAAATCATATAGAACATAGACGATAGAAAATTACATTTTATACCATTAATGTTACATAATCTTCTTCGTATCTGTAAAACAACGCATTGTCAAAAAAATAACGTTATAAATTTATGTCTCCCACTAAAGCCCAATTTATCATCATTTGATTTTATCCAGAAATAAGTAATTTCAACGGTTTAAATTGAAAGGCTTTAATAATGCCTTTGTTTAAATAAAATTGAAATAAGAGGTTCCAAAATTGCATTCTTAACATGAGTTTTTCAGTGAGACAGTAACGAAAAGCTGATGATCTTAAATTTTGTTTCTCCTTTAAAACCTCCACCAATCCATTTAAAATTTACTAGTTTCAATTTAAGATGAAAATAATTAATTAATAGTTCTTTTCGGATTAGAATAAATAACAAAAATACAAAAAAAAAAAAAAAAAAAAACTGAATCCATTTGATTTATATTAAGCGCTTGGTTTTTTTTTTTTTTTTTTAAACTTGTGATTACTTCATCAACTATGGCAGCAAAATAACTATATAGTCATGAAACTCAAATATGATTAGATTTGGTTAATATAGTTCAGTCGGGAAACTGTAAGAGGAAAAGTAGTCTAGAGGAGGTTTTTGAATTAATATAAATATTAATACTAACAGAGCTATTTGCAAATATAATTTTCCTGAATTTAGTATACATCAATTCAAATGAAGTCGTCAAATACACGTTCCCTACTTTAAACTTTCACTCTATATCAAAATAAACTTTAAGCGAAGCTATTACAAAGTGTATAAAATTAAAAGTTATGTTAGGTAAATATTTGCATTTAAATTAAACAAATAAATTCTCTTGATTCGGAAAAATTGCTTAGTTGTTTTCCAGCTTGCAATAAAATAACAATCAGTGAGAAAGAAGAGAATAATATATTTGTTTTACCTTCACAGAAACGTTCGGTTTTACAAAAAATAAAATAGTCAAATAAACATAGAAAATGGAACACTCGTAGCTGCAATGTATGGAATAAATTAGAACACGCAAAAAGAAAAAATCATCACTTACTCTTCATCAGTGAGGAGTATGAGTTGAGTTTTTCTTCACTCCTCACTGATGAAGGGCGAGAGATCCCCGAAAATTTTACTCCTTGTGATATTTTCTTTTTGTGTGTTCACTGCACTCTCTATCCCACCTGTTCTTGATTACTAATTATCGAAGCCGCGGAGTTCGGTTCTACTCCTTCCACAATTATAGGTACAATTCGGTGTTATTNTTTTCTTTTTTTAAAAAGTTAGTTACTACAATCATATCAAGTTTTAAATAAATATTTTGTATTCTTTTCCCCATTTCCTGCACAAAAAACGTAAAGAAAAAGAAGAGCAAGTGGGTTATTATCGTTTGTTCTACAGTATCTCCAAAAAGTAAAGGGCAAGTAATGCGTATATTTAATTGTTTCTCTGATCTAACATATATAGAACACATACGAAAAACAAAAATATGGTACGCATTGTTTAAACATCTTTCCCTATTCATTTTCCATAAGAAAAATCAAGAGAACTATTGATAAGTATCATCAAAGCCGATAGAGCCATTTCGGAGCAGTACTTAATTTTGTTTGTTGGTTCATTTTGTTTATGGCAATGGACTTTGTCACAAGTTTAACGCTCACAGTGCACAGTTACTTTTATATTTCTGTACTCCTGTGACAATGTGCACCTGTGATTACCCTGTCCCATTTAAATCGGGGGAAAATCTGGCGGGCAGAATAGTCTTCTGTCTACACACCTTTTCTAGTTTAACTAGGGAAGATAATAAAACACAACCGTAAAATGTGTTTCTCTTGCAGTGACTCAGAAGCCAGAAATGGAGGATATATATAATTTATTAGCTTGGTGGAGAGTTGATACCTCTATTGCCCTCAGAACTGGCAGACCAAGGCGCACAACACATGCCGCTAGACTGGTGGAAAAGAGAGAACTCGAGGGCCCCTCCCCTCTAAGACAGTGCATAGGAATAGCTAATTTGCTAAAAGAATTTCGGCACACCAAGAATCAAATTTCATGAAAACATGTAGATTTTACGACCAAATAATTTAGCTTATAATTTTTCTTCTAAATAATATATGGCATATGGTGCAGTATCATAAGGAAACGATAATATATTTTCTAAAATATATGAAATAAATGGATGTATAAAAATATGACCATTTTGTTAAATTCAAGATTCCAAAGAACTATAATTTTTTGATCTTATTTAATAATAACCAATACTTAATAATCCCTTAAGAGCAATCACTAAGCTTGTTAAATCCCATTCGACTTCTTCAGCCTCAGTTTAGTTTTATAGATATATAGATAGAAGACAATATATACATAAATAATAAATAAATTGGAGAAAGATAACAATTAATGAGAGGGAACAGAATATAAAAAACTATCTGTCCCAGCCAGGAATCGAACCTGGATCTCCTGCTATCCGGGCCGGTGCACTTGCCAATTGTGCTACCAGGACGCGTTAGTTGTCTNCAAGGACACCGTAACTTTCATAATTAATCATTTCACAAGTTTAATAGCGTCCGTGTTTTTGGTCTCTCTTTCATGTCAGAAAATTTTGAGAATTTCGTCGGACACTGTGACGTTTCTTCTTGGGCTCTTTTTGAAGAAATCGAATAGAATTTAATAAGATTAATGAGAGGGAACAGAATATAAAAAAAATTTTTATATTCTGTTCCCTCTCATTAATTGTTTGAAATTTACGTGGGATAAAATACCACAACCAAATTAAATATTTTTGGAGAAAGATATTTCGCAACTAGTACCTTCTGTAGACTTTCAAAAAAGATAAGAGAATGAAAATATTAGTGATTTTTCGGCTTAGAGTTTCCATTTTAGAATTTACTTCCCTCCATTAACTTTAAACTTCAACTATTAAAAAACAATTTTTAATCTTATGAAAAAAGTTATAGATTCCGAACGCAGCTAAATCAGAAAAGATACAAAAGCGTGTACATACACTCACATTGAAAGTTTTAGTTTTTCTACATAGAATTTATAGAAAATTGAAATTTTTTCAAAAGTCACGCCACGGGTGTAATAAAATAGCTTGATTTTTATGAAGGAAATCAATTAAAACTAGAGACAATTCTCTACCTGATTCTACACACACACACACACAAAAGTAAGCACGCACGGACGGACACATATATATGTTTTTTTAAGTAAATACAATAGTGAACATATCATTCCTTGATATTCTTGCCCCTGTTTTAACATATTCCCCACAAATTATCTAGGGATTAAACAACAGAAATAAAATTCAGCTTTTCCTAACAGTGTCATGAAATGGCTTTTGATAAATGTAATAAATCCGATTCCTCACAGAAAGGAATAGAGATAACAAATTCAGTAATTCAGCTTCATCAGGTTAACCGCTAGTTGAGTAGAATAAAGGGTAAAATTAAGGGAAGGGTAGGTGTTTGAAAGGAGACTCTATCAAATATTTAAGTGTAGCGTAAACTGTATTTATACTAAATAATACTTTAAAGAATTTCCAACTTTATTAATGAAATCGAACTACCCATATACTTCTATGTTAAGAATAATTTAATTTTGGAAATCTGCTTTTTAAAAAATTTAAATGGTTTATTCATAATGATTTTTAATTTCACAAAGGTGAGGTTAGCAAAGGAAAATTACAAAAAAAAAAATCATTGAAGAAAATTTCCACCAGAGAATTTCCTCTTGTTTGATAACGAAAGTCTACAGAAACGAGGGAAATAAAAACAAATTAACATGATTGCCTTCGAAGGGTCAAAGGCAATCCAATAATTTCCACAGATAAATTGAATTAGGCCCGTCAAAGCATTGGACGAGCCTTATCCATCAAGAGACACTTCAGATGTAAACTGAATGGAAAAACAAACTGAGAATTATGAAAAACAAGTCATGAAGATGAAAATAATACTGGTGATCTCTTTTGTATGACAATTAAATTTTTAATAATTCTTTAAAAAAATAATGTTCCTGCGAAGAAAATTGAACAAGTTCATTTAAAAATAAAGAAAGCAATAAAAGAAAAAAGTTTAATTCTTTTCAAGGATTTTTCTTTTTTTAAAAAGTTAGTTACTACAATCATATCAAGTTTTAAATAAATATTTTGTATTCTTTTCCCCATTTCCTGCACAAAAAACGTAAAGAAAAAGAAGAGCAAGTGGGTTATTATCGTTTGTTCTACAGTATCTCCAAAAAGTAAAGGGCAAGTAATGCGTATATTTAATTGTTTCTCTGATCTAACATATATAGAACACATACGAAAAACAAAAATATGGTACGCATTGTTTAAACATCTTTCCCTATTCATTTTCCATAAGAAAAATCAAGAGAACTATTGATAAGTATCATCAAAGCCGATAGAGCCATTTCGGAGCAGTACTTAATTTTGTTTGTTGGTTCATTTTGTTTATGGCAATGGACTTTGTCACAAGTTTAACGCTCACAGTGCACAGTTACTTTTATATTTCTGTACTCCTGTGACAATGTGCACCTGTGATTACCCTGTCCCATTTAAATCGGGGGAAAATCTGGCGGGCAGAATAGTCTTCTGTCTACACACCTTTTCTAGTTTAACTAGGGAAGATAATAAAACACAACCGTAAAATGTGTTTCTCTTGCAGTGACTCAGAAGCCAGAAATGGAGGATATATATAATTTATTAGCTTGGTGGAGAGTTGATACCTCTATTGCCCTCAGAACTGGCAGACCAAGGCGCACAACACATGCCGCTAGACTGGTGGAAAAGAGAGAACTCGAGGGCCCCTCCCCTCTAAGACAGTGCATAGGAATAGCTAATTTGCTAAAAGAATTTCGGCACACCAAGAATCAAATTTCATGAAAACATGTAGATTTTACGACCAAATAATTTAGCTTATAATTTTTCTTCTAAATAATATATGGCATATGGTGCAGTATCATAAGGAAACGATAATATATTTTCTAAAATATATGAAATAAATGGATGTATAAAAATATGACCATTTTGTTAAATTCAAGATTCCAAAGAACTATAATTTTTTGATCTTATTTAATAATAACCAATACTTAATAATCCCTTAAGAGCAATCACTAAGCTTGTTAAATCCCATTCGACTTCTTCAGCCTCAGTTTAGTTTTATAGATATATAGATAGAAGACAATATATACATAAATAATAAATAAATTGGAGAAAGATAACAATTAATGAGAGGGAACAGAATATAAAAAACTATCTGTCCCAGCCAGGAATCGAACCTGGATCTCCTGCTATCCGGGCCGGTGCACTTGCCAATTGTGCTACCAGGACGCGTTAGTTGTCTCATTCAATTCCCTCTACATTAGCAAGAGCCTAACCCACGAGAAAGGCGAGAACTTCGTCTTGTACTCGAGGNGAAATTAATGAGAGGGAACAGAATATAAAAAAAATTTTTATATTCTGTTCCCTCTCATTAATTGTTTGAAATTTACGTGGGATAAAATACCACAACCAAATTAAATATTTTTGGAGAAAGATATTTCGCAACTAGTACCTTCTGTAGACTTTCAAAAAAGATAAGAGAATGAAAATATTAGTGATTTTTCGGCTTAGAGTTTCCATTTTAGAATTTACTTCCCTCCATTAACTTTAAACTTCAACTATTAAAAAACAATTTTTAATCTTATGAAAAAAGTTATAGATTCCGAACGCAGCTAAATCAGAAAAGATACAAAAGCGTGTACATACACTCACATTGAAAGTTTTAGTTTTTCTACATAGAATTTATAGAAAATTGAAATTTTTTCAAAAGTCACGCCACGGGTGTAATAAAATAGCTTGATTTTTATGATGGAAATCAATTAAAACTAGAGACAATTCTCTACCTGATTCTACACACACACACACACAAAAGTAAGCACGCACGGACGGACACATGTATATCTTTGTTGAGTGCGTGTGCCAATAATATAACAATATGAATACATATTATTGACCCGCTACAAGAGAAATATAAAGAAGATAGAGACCTGTAAAGCCATTTTCAACGAAAAAAGCAAGAATTTAGTTTGTGCATTGCTACATTCTTGTCAGTAAAAACACTTGAGAGCTCGTTATATTTAATTGGAAGTTGTTTCATTAGACTCGCTAAATTGCAGGCATCCTTCATGGCGATAACCTCTCTCCACCCGCTTACACACCTCACAAGTCACGCACTCATATAATAAAACTACAGAGAAACATTTAATTATCAACTCAGTTAATAGATAAATTTAAAAACTAATTCATACTTAATACATGTCATAAAGTAATAATTTAAAAAATAAATCGGTTGTTTGTGTTATGTCAGCTTGTGTTCTTAAGTTACCGTGTGTATGTCTGAGCACGCGCGTGAATACGTATATGCTTACGATCGTGCTTGTCAAGTGGGCAATTTGCAAAAAGACAAAATATCGCCCTTTTTTTTCTCTTAAAGATAACAAAGTAAATCAGAATGTAAATTTTAGATAACTATAATTTTATTCTATTTTATCTTTTACACATTTCGTTGCAAACGCTAATAATAGAGAATATAGTACACTTACAGAGAATAGCGTCTCAAACGAAGCCATCTTTTCTTCATGTCTGATTTAGCCATTCGTATCGTGTTTGAAAACGGTAGGCCGAATTTCGTAGCAAAAACTGAAATGTGTTGAAAGGCACACAAAACACACACATTTGCATGGTCTTCATGGTCAGTCCCAATTCGAGTACCGGCAAAGTGAGAAATCCTCAATGAGCCGAGTGTCATACTCGAAGGACGCCATTCGCTGTCAGGAGCGCTCCTGCTGGAATTCAAGGTTCACCAACTGAGTAAACAAATTTCAGAAGAGGCTTTCAGACAGAGGCCAGTGCGCACTAGGACCACCGCCACGATACATCATACAGCAAGGTAAACAACTTACAGTCAGCATTTGTTGATCGGAAAACTTCATTTGAAGCCGAACTAAGTCTTTAAATAATACATTGGGATATCATTATTTATTGAAAGTATTTAATGACCTGCTTTACATTAGACATAAGCATAATAATTACGGTAAAAATTAATAAAAAATAATGTTTTTCGAGAAAAATACTGATGAAATTCATCATGTAGCTGTTAAATGTAAAACAGAATATTGCAGTTCGTTATTGAGATAAATCGGAAAAATAAAGTGAGGCTTCACTTGTCATGTACAGTGCGAGAAAAAACGTTAAAATGCGAGATTTTCCACCTTATGGGCGTAAATGTAAATTAAAATACTATTTATAGAGTGAAATCGTATGCATATACGAAATATAAATATGAAAATAACATGTGTGAATACACTTGTAATAAGTTTTCTGAAATAGGAGGGAGGAGTGGACTTACATTGAATTTAGAGTAGTTAAGCTCAACACAGGTTTGCTTATTGATGAGTATTTGTTTTACAGCAAAATTTATTTTATAAAATTTGGAGTTTACAAAAGCATTACTAATTATTACTTTTATTTAAACGTTAGCCCCCTTTTCTAACTCTTAAAGTCATTAAAAGAGTGGCTATCTACAGGTTGCCACCCCATTCTAAACATCCAAAGCTCAGGACAAGCTTTTATTTATCGGTATAAGCCCTGTTAAATCGTTAAAAGCCTTTATTTATAGCTCTTGCCCCGGGGCGGGATTTGAACCCGCAGCGCCAGTTCTAGCGAGACCCGAACGGAACCCATGAGCTACCCTGGCGCCCCTATTACTTAATAATGAATTTGTACATAAATATTTTTATATCAAAGAACCATGGAAGTAATATTCATTAAAAAAAAAATTTTAAGACAAATTGAGTGATTCAGTGTTGGTGGTCACTTTTCATTGGTCAGTTAAGTATATTTTATACCATGATGCCCAAATAAAGATAATATACGCTATTAAACAAAATTTATTTACCTACTGGAGAAACATTTATTTTTATTACACATTCCAATCATTCAACAGCTAATAGAACGTAGCAGACAATAAGTACTGAAAATGGCAAAAAAAAAAAAAAAAATTAATTCTAATAATGCAAGGAATGAACAGATCTGATCTGTTGGCCCCCTCCTGGATCGGCCTATGTGATATAAAAAAAAACAAAAAAAAACTATATATTTTATATAATATGTGGTTATCGGTCACGGTTTTTAAAAAAATCACTGCTATAAAAGTGCAAAGCCTTTTTTTTTTTTACTTTAAGTCAAACGCGAAAAAAGACGATGTAACTTTTCAAACAGCTAACTACTAACTCGAATCAATAAATATTTCTTATAATTGATCTATTCGAAATATGCTTAATCGTTTTTATTCATGCCTGTAATAGAAATGGAACTGACAGCAAACAATAATTCATTTGTGGGTTTGTAATAAAGCTTCAAGGTTGAATCGCCTGGGGCTATCATAGTCGCCGTCCTCTGTTCCCGTCAACAGTCATTTGTCATCCCATCTAAGTAAAATATGTAAAGACTCAAATGTAATAACCTAGCTAGAATAAACAAATTAAAACTACCTAAATAACTCTAGCTTTTCCCATGCTCAAATAGATTTCCCGGTACCATTATTAAGGATAGAATTTTTGGCAATGAGTATGTCAAATTTCCAATTCTTTGCATAACATCAATATACATAAACGATTAGAGATATTTCACAATCGTATAAATATGATTCTTTTATTCAGTAGTAAATAAATAAATAAAATAATACATAGGAACAGAGAAGCTTTTACTAATTACTACACATTAAAAAAAAGTCAATAAAGAATATTTTTAGTATATAAAACCGATTTAAGATATGATTGAATATTAATTCCTATATATATTTTATGTGATTACAAATAGGATAGATAAAAATCACAAAAAAAATTGAAAAACAATATAATTACCTAATATTTCATATTAAATTTCGTGAATTTAGTTAAATCCCCATGTTTTACAATCTAATTTTAACTATTTCTAAATGGATTCTTATTCTTTCTTTATGAAAATACATAAAATTAATTTTAAAGTTCATGCTCCTCCGAACAATTATATATACATATATAACAATATGAATACATATTATTGACCCGCTACAAGAGAAATATAAAGAAGATAGAGACCTGTAAAGCCATTTTCAACGAAAAAAGCAAGAATTTAGTTTGTGCATTGCTACATTCTTGTCAGTAAAAACACTTGAGAGCTCGTTATATTTAATTGGAAGTTGTTTCATTAGACTCGCTAAATTGCAGGCATCCTTCATGGCGATAACCTCTCTCCACCCGCTTACACACCTCACAAGTCACGCACTCATAAAATAAAACTACAGAGAAACATTTAATTATCAACTCAGTTAATAGATAAATTTAAAAACTAATTGATACTTAATACATGCCATAAAGTAATAATTTAAAAAATAAATCGGTTGTTTGTGTTATGTCAGCTTGTGTTCTTAAGTTACCGTGTGTATGTCTGAGCACGCGCGTGAATACGTATATGCGTACGATCGTGCTTGTCAAGTGGGCAATTTGCAAAAAGACAAAATATCGCCCTTTTTTTTCTCTTAAAGATAACAAAGTAAATCAGAATGTAAATTTTAGATAACTATAATTTTATTCTATTTTATCTTTTACACATTTCGTTGCAAACGCTAATAATAGAGAATATAGTACACNGTTTTTTTTAAATATTTTTAAAATATAGAAATCAAATTAGGTTTTTATGCTTTTCATAGCAATACATAATACCAAACTCTTAAAATTATGTTACTATAATAAACGGGTGATAATGTAATTTTATATTTAAAAAAACGCACAGAAGAAAAATATTTAAGATTATAACTTCTAGGGTTGAGTGGGTTTTTTTTAAATATTTTTAAAATATAGAAATCAAATTAGGTTTTTATGCTTTTCATAGCAATACATAATACCAAACTCTTAAAATTATGTTACTATTTATGGTTGAAATTGAATAAAGTAAATGGGAGTTTTAGAAAGAGAGAGAGAGAGCAATATTTATAACTTATTTATGTTCTACAACATGTTTATGAAGAATGCTCTTTTAGTAAAAGAAAGTAGGAATTTGACTCCAAAGGGGGGACTCTTTTCCCTGGCAAGTCCAGACTAAAGATGAGGGATCATACCTATCATTCTTCACTGCGGATTTAAATTGAATTTAGTCATATACTCTTCTGTATACCCACCTTTAGCGAATCGAAGGAAATGCGCTTACATAACGGAATGGATTAGAAGGAAATTGATTTATAGACTTCACCAACTTCCAGCCACAAGTCATGACTCAAACACTCTTCAAGTCTTCGAAATATCCATAAGCCAAGCATTGAAACACCCTAATCTTATCTAGCAATTACTAATTAGTCAATAGACTTACGATGTCTCAATCATCAATAATAAGCTGCAAATAGCCATTGACATACAAGCCTTCTACTCTTCTGTGTAATGTAGTAAGGTAGGCTAAACACAATGGAAACATGGTGAAATAGTTAACATTAATAATATTTTAACTATTTTACCATATTACATAAAATATAGTCAAATAGCATTTATGTAAGAATTAGAATAAATAAATACTTTAACATGCCAAAATTTGTTAAATAGTTATTGTAAAGTAGACTACAATCTGCTTTTGAAATCCCAAAAATTTGATTCTGATAAGGTATTAAAATATGTGATATATAGGTTATGATTTAAATTAATTATTATTAACTTTTATTTATGTCCTAAAAATAGTTAAACAATGGGAAATAAGAGATATTCATAATTTTACCACTAAAAATCAAATTTAAACCTTATTACGAACTTCATAGATTATATCACAAAATACAAATGTAAAAAATGATTAAATGTTCTTTGAAATAATCTTTAATAAATCACTAGGCAGTGGAGTAATTACTGAAAGCTATTTACTTTCAAATAAAAACACACAATTCAAATTAGAAACTGAGAATGCAATCTGATATTGTACTATTTGGTGTATACAATTAGCTACACCCAGCAAACACTTCTCTCGAGACATACCAATGTCCATTAAGAATCGCGTTATGATTTTTTTTTTTTTTTTTTTTTTTTTAACTTCTGAACTTATAGTAAATTCTTTAAAATTGTCATATTGTTTTAAGTAATTTACTTTATCCTCAAAATTTAATTTATTTATTTAAAACAATGGAGAAAAGGGAATTAAATTTGGTATTAAAGAATTAGGCCAAAATTTATAACCGTGAGATCTTATTTATTAACTTGGAGAATAATAGGGGAAATATATAATTTTCACGAAATTAAAGAAAATAGAATTACGATGATACTAGACTTCCCCCGAACTCTTACTTCCCGGCCAGTCTAGAGTCAGTCCTTTCCAATCCGGCTACTCGTGCCGATATCTCTTGATAGACGGCAATCTGCTGGCGCATCTCGAGGTTAAGGACAGCCACCTCGGGAAGATATCCTGGAAGAGGTCCTGCGACCTTGGAACGCCTCATTGCTCCTCCTAACGGGGCCGTGGTACCGCTAATCCCACACTATCGCGGTGCCTTTCACCTAGAGCCGGCCATCCTCCACTTCAGATAGCCTTCCAAACAGGTCCCATTCACTAGGCCTCCAGAATATCTTACCTTCGCACCTGGGCCAATGAAAGACGGCTAATCTGCAATTTTAGTGACTTTTAAAGATTTACCTTGAGAAATACAAGATATCAAGAATTACTCTATTTTTTGAACAAGAAAGACAGAGATATATCATAACCAAACATCAAAAGGATAGCCGACATTTGGGTTCAACAAATAAGTCGTACAACAATACAAAATGAACAACTTAACGATGCTCAAAGCTGTTACTGTAACTTCTATTTT
This sequence comes from Oncopeltus fasciatus, assembly GCA_000696205.2. Classification (NCBI taxonomy): domain Eukaryota; kingdom Metazoa; phylum Arthropoda; class Insecta; order Hemiptera; family Lygaeidae; genus Oncopeltus; species Oncopeltus fasciatus. The sequence goes on along the minus strand of KZ807660.1, from coordinate 41,685 downwards.
CCTGGATACAGGAAAGAGGATAAGAAAAAATTATTTATATTTGAAAGTTCAAAACACCTTTATGTATGATCGAGCGCAAGAATGTGTATTTGAGCAGAAATTATCCTACTCGTGGAAAAACTACCCGATCGCCTCCAAAACGTAAGGAAGGTATATATCTATCGCACAGACGGAGACTGGAGATACCTTGGTATTATCAATTCAACTGAATACATACCTAATCGATACAGATTGTTAGCACGCGTGACTCTCATAGTAAATGCCTTGGCTTCCAACCCCAATTCAACAATCGTTTTTCCAACTATTAATCATCCATAGTGAAACTTGTTAGTAGAGTGCAATATATTATAGAATAATCTTTTACTAACTTTTGAACAATTGGGTACAGATATTTAGCTCCGAACATGAGAGATGAGATCTGCGGGACTTATGGTGAAAACTCTTCAAAGAAGTAAACTAATACACAGAATCCCATGTCTCCCCACCACCAAAAAGCAGGACGGATATTTGGCTGGAAAAACTAATCCGATCCCGTACTCTTAAATCTTTTAGAGTTAGCGTAAGGTAGGAGTCCCTGAGGCCTCGTCAAAGACACATCAATACACCAAGAGGCGGCTATGGATATCTCGGGTCTTTAAATCGTAAATCAAGAAAGAAAAGTGTTTAAATATTACTTTAATATGCATATAATAGGTGTAAGACACTCCTATTAATTTGTATAACAGGTGCAGATCCATGAAAAGTATTATAAATACGAAGATTATTGACACACGAAAAATATATTATTTACAAGAACGAAGACAAAGTTAAAAAGAAGTAATAGAATATTTTTTGTCGATGGAATAGAAAGTAAGATGGGACAGATGAAGATTTTTTTCTCCTAAATCCGAATAAAAACGTCAATGTGATGGAAATGTCCGAGGAAAAAGTGAATGAACAGAAATGAACCTACAGGAAACTAGGAGGAAAAGGGCCTTCTCAATCCGGACCTAAATGAAGAAATGCCCTGGAGACGGGGAACGAGGTTAGGCCCTTTTTCGGTGAGGATGTTCAATTTGAGGTGGAGGGACCAGCCCGAAATCCCAGGGCAATAAAGCCCTGATCCGGGGGGAGGAGAATTTATTCAGTGCGGCTCCGATACCACTAACAAGCTGGAGGACCGATGGCAGAGGCTTTCCTGCCACCCTAGCAATCTGCACGATTGAGAGCACGACTATGGAGTCCTTGTAGCAGGTGATTAGTCGACAATATGGTCTCTAGGTGAATGGTAAGAGGCGGTAGGTGACGTTCTGTACTCGACTGTGTCCATAATGTCGAGGCTTCTTTCTCTAGAAATATACCACAAAGATACTAAATATATCTAGGAATTATGTAAATAATTATAACCTTCAGAAAGGATTCAAGAACAATAATGCAAAATCTAAACTCACAATTTTTCACATTCAATTAAGTTAGGTTAATTAACACTTTCATTTCAATTCATCAGAGTTGAATATTTAATAAAAATTATATTTTACTCGAGCTAGCTCACCTGGGACAAACTGAATTTTACCCCTTCTTTTAAAAACATTTCACAATAATGTTCAACCTTTATATGATAGAAGAATGATAGTATTGGGAAAATGAACTGTCCATTTCAAATGGAGATTTTTGGATTGCGGAGATTATTAGAGATAGAAAATTAGCAGAGGTTCGGTCAAGGTTCATTAAAAAAAAAGGTAATTTTTAAAGAAGCGTATAATTTATTACACTAAGTATTAATGGAAAATATACATTTTCAAGTTGTATTTATTTGCCTGAACTTTAAACCCCAACAAATTGTCTGCTGATGAATTGTTTACTGTGTATCAAGACTGTTTTTAACAAGAACCTGGGGATCTGAGCATCTCTGAAAACGCCTACACATTTCAAACGATTATTAATTTCATTTTTGGCTTTAGTTTTATATTGTCAAAATTATTGATATAAGATAAATGAACTTCTCAAGTTAAAAAATTAAGTTTTATTTTGTTCGTTTACCAGATTCCATGAGAGGAAATTAAGTTATTAAAGTTTATAATTTGATTCACTTTTACAGATTTTAACCCATCCTACATTGGATCAGTTTAAAAAAAGCTCTGTCAAAATTTATAAACGTATATATTTGATTGTAGGCATTCCATAGTCCAAAATTTTAAAAATAATCTAACTCAATCTCAGCTTCTATTTGAAAACCCTTGAAAGCATTCATTTTCAGTGGAAATTGGATAAGGGAAAGGGTGGTATTAGAGGAAGAACAAAATTTGGAATCCTAATACCTTTGTTGTAATTTGAGTTCGGAAACAGTTTACAGAACATAATAGGAATAAATTGAATTTTCTAAAGTTTCTATTTTCTAATATTTTAGCAAATAATGCATAATAAGCAAGAATGCAACTTAGATGGGTGAGCGCTTCCTCAGCTCTATATTCCCGGCCAGTCTAGAGCTAACTTTAGTGGTTAGGAGATAAGTAAGTCTTTAAGACGCATTCTTCGTAAATTTCCTTACTTACTCTCATTTACTACCGAGTTTAACGAAATAAGGAAAATCCTACATGTCGGACATTATTTGTTTTCTTTTTCAATAATTTTATTTTCATTTCATATATTTAAATCCTCACCGAAAACCCTAACTATCATTAACAATATGTCTTTAAATAATTATGACAGTTAAGTGGCAGCGATGGCAATGAGAAGGAAGGTCTCCTTAGATTTCTAGTCAGAGAAGTAAACCTTGGACAACTAACCTTAATATTTTATGTTTTACACTGCATTCTAGCAGTTATATGTTATCCGTGCGTGCTATGAAACAGCAGTAAGTATTTAATTTCTGTGTTATGATAAGTTAGTATAGCGATGGAAGAGAAATTAAAATATTTTCATCCCGAGCATGATATTTGGTTTTGTGCTGCATACGTGTGAGCTCGTTTGTGAGTGTCAGCCTACTGTCAATTTGTAAACTGCCGATGTAAATTAGTGTGCTAGTTTTTAGTTTTACCGTGAGAGTTATTTTACATGATTTTATTTTACTTTCCAGTCGTTGCAACACTTATGAATGGATTTTAGGTTCATATAGAATGTGGTTGCCCTTAGTTGGATTTTAGCTTGCAATAGAATGTGGGATGCATGAACACGGTTGTTAAAAGTTCTCTGCACTACATATTGAGCAATTAGTGCATAGAGGGATGATGGATAAATCACGTAGAAAGAAACGTGCCAATTAATAAACTAATTGGCGTAAAAGAAGAAGAAATAGGAAAAAGTGGCATTTCGAATATTGAACCTTACAGTGTTGAGAGGAAACTATGACTGAAAGACACATCAAGTAGTGTCTTTGTAGCTATGAGATCCCACTCTACAAGACTTCAGCACAAGGATTTCTCGACGGATATCGTGTGATTCGATAATGGGTGGAGAATATGACATATGAAGCGGTCTGCATTAGGCCTCGTCTTTTAAGATGTGACGGTACAGTTTGAAAATACATGATTGGGGTTGATCTCCTGGAAGCCATGTGGAAAATTATTTTTCTTTCTTAGTTGTTTCGAAACAAATAAAAGTTCATTTATATTAAAATCTTCAAAAATAATTTTCTGTTATTATAGTAGAAGTAGAGCAAGAAACTAAAGGTAGTTTGCTTAATTACAATAATCTAAAAGATTTTTATTTCTTCAGGGCTTTTATTTCTCCAGGGGTTCCTCAGGGCAGTGTGCTCGGCCCATTCTCTACATACTATACGTTACTTTCCAACGACTTCAGATATACTCTTTATATGGACGATACGGCAATCGTCGCGTACGATCCTGACCCCAGTGTTCCCATTAATTTCATTCAAAAACACATAAACCACATAGCTGCTTGGTGTAAGAAGTGGCATACAAATAAATAAAATACAAAAAAAAAGAAAAAAAGATTGTGTAAGTCACAGTCACTCTCCGCACCAAGCCTTGGCTTAACAATTTCCCAATTCCACTCTGTAAGATATCTCGGGTTTTACTTGGACTCAATAATTACCTAGAAAGAACTCATAAAGCAGAAAAGAAAAGACCTAAGCAAGCGCTGCGGACTATTTATATAGACTACTCGGACAAATATCGCAATTATCAATATACAACAAACTAACGATATAAATAACAATTATTAAACCTATTTGAACATACAGTTCATGGGGCACTGCTAAACCTTCTCCCATCCAATATATCTAATCCTTCCAGTCCAAAGTCCTCAAGACCATTGTAAATGCACTCTTCTATGTAACCAACTCTACCCTTCACAATGAACTCCAAATCGACCTCGTCACAGACGTGAGTCGGGGCATCCGAGCCAGGGTAGCTCAGAGGATCCGTTCGGTTTTCGAAATCCTAGCGCTTTTATGATAAACAATAATAGTAAGCTTTTATAATAAATAAAAATATCCCGAGTCATTGATGTATAGAATGGGATGGCAACCCTAGAAGGTATACAGTCCTTCTCTCCAAGACCCTAATTGGTTGAAAGGGAAGCAAACAACACACACAGACGAACGCACACACACAAAATACCTAATTCCTTCTAGTTTCTCCAAATTCCATTCCCACCTCTTGCAACATCGTACTTCTATAGCTAATGAACTATCTTCCCGAACCCATCCAGATAATTCTTCACTACGACTCAAACTAAGATGGTCATGTGATCTACTACAATCTACGTTAATTATACATATAATTTCTTGTATCTGTTATCAATTATTATTTTTGAGTTGTGGCACTGACGGTTCTCCCCTCCGTGATATTACAGCCAATTGACAGCCCATTATGAGCTTTTTACAATATGTAATTTGATTTACATGGTGTAGCAAATAAAATTAAAAGAAAATAAGAAAAAAGATTACAATAATTATATGACTACTAGCGCCTTCAGTTGACTGGCATTTTTGGCCTAAATTTCCTGATATATACAAAATACATAAGAAAATTGAGACTTCCTGATCGAGTGGAAAGAAGAGGGGCACAACGAAACAATTTAGGGGTGCGCAGTTACTCAGCCTGTTTGCCACAGACGCAAGGCATTCTTCACCCTCCACGGCCTATCTCCCCGACCTCATAGGCCATGAAATAGAACCATCAGCTGGCCTTATATATTCCTGACAGTTAATAAACACCAGCATCAATCTTCTACTGCGGCTAAAGAGGATCCAGCCCAACTCTCGCCACACAAATGGCCTTCCCACAACCATATCATATTTGTTGTTCCTAGAGACAGCCGTATTTCCAATTCCATTTAACACGTGTCTTCAGATATTATACATTAATCTGTTGTTGTTCCTAGAGACATTCATGGCGCAATAGCTGCGTCAACTAAGTATATTTCCTACATTCCATTCAAGGTTGATATTGATGGGGGTAAATAACTTGTGAACTTGCTAGCCGGAGAGAACAGTGAAGGAAAAAGTATAGTTGTTGGGGCTGGTATGACGAGCTTGGAGAATGTTGGAGAAACACCTTCCTCCTTTTTCTGTAATAGGCCTTTTTTCACGAAAATGTTATACAACATTAACAAAACTTCAAATAAAAATTAGAGATAAACCATTGTTAACTATTTATGTACATGTATGTAGTTCAATTTACAAAACATGTTGTTTAACATTTTTACGACAAAAACGCTCATTAAGAAAGACATTTACTAAACTAGCTACGTTGGGTGAGCTCTAGCTTTACCTTCCCGAGTAGTCTATTCCAAAATTTAGCTGTCATACCTTTTACGCTCATTCTTCTCTCCAGCTTAAAAACTAAATTTCCTTATTTACTCTCATTTATATCCATCTTTAATGAAAAATTTGAAATCTGCTTAAGCCCAGCATAACGGCCATTAATATATTGTAGGGCTATTAATGACAGATTTATAGTATTAAGAGAATAAATAACAAATAGAAAAGCCAGGAATTAAAACAGATAGGGCCATGGAGATAGTAGCTATCTACAGGATGTCATCCCATACTAAACATCCTTGACGAAGGACAAGCTTTCATTCATCGATAATAAATTGTCCATGGCGGGATTTGAGTCAAAAATGTGTTTTTCGTATATAGCTTGTTTTGTAATGGCAGTTTTGTATTAAAGTATTTATTGGCCATGGTTGATGATTTGTTGGCCGTCTCGAATATCGTGTGAGAATGGTCGGGGTTTCGGCCAGGAAGAAAAAAATATACACCACAATTTGGAGTAATATAATGGAGTATTGTAATACAATGTGAACAGACACCGCCCTGGGGAGATTTTTCCACCCAACACCATTGGTACATATCACTTTGTAATATGTTTTATTCCTAACTATAGTTAATATTCTTACATATCCTTTTTCTTTTTGTACAGATATTTCAATTTTTATGCATTATTGTTATTTGTGTGTATTGTCTTTTTAGCCCTGATGATGGCTTTCTAGCTAAGCCGAAACGTTGGCATNTAAGTCAAGACCCCACTCTTAATTGTCCAGTTTTGTGGGTAAATGTACATAGCCTTTCTTTTTGTGTTTAAATGAAAAACAAAATTTCATATAAAATATAAAACTGTGGCTGCTGGAGTGTTTTCACACAATCACAAAAATTTAAGTGACCATAACTTTGATGATAGATTGATAGATTTTTTATTCCCTCGCATTAATTGTTTAAAATTTAAGTGGGATAATACACCACAACTAAATTAATATTTATATATAATTGCATTTGTGATTGAAAGAAGGGCTTCAATAAATGACAAATTATTTTATTACGAAGGACAATATATTTGAAGGAAACATTCAGACATTTAATTTATTATTGACGTAAAAAAGAAGGGGAAAGTTTTATTATGAATAATATGGATTTCGAATTTTTTTTATTAATATTTGGAATAGAATAGAAATCTTAGATAAAGAAGCCCTTAGAGAGAAGTATTGTGGAGTGGGTAAGAGCTCTGTGGATGAGGTTTTGGCAACTTGGAACTCTTGTAAGAGTAACTCTTCTTTGTGTACAGGTCGGTAAGACGGAGCTATTGGAGTAACAGATGAAGAGGGCGTCAGGGTAAGGAATTTAGAGTTGAGATTCTATTTCAATAGCGAATTTCTTCAGGAGGGAGTCATAGAAGTTGAATTCAGAGAGGATTTAGGAGGGTTTTCTGTAATGTATGGATTAGGACCAGACCATTAACATATTTTCTTTAAAAAGGGAAGAAAGGATTGAATGAAGGAGGTCGTTAAGGGTATTATTAAGCCGTTAGGTAACTACTATAAGCATATTGACTAAGCTCCGGGCGAGGTTAGTCAATATGCTTATAGTAGTTACCTTCGCAGATGGGGTAGCCAGTAGTGAAGCTAAGGGATAGGGATAGGGCGGAATAGGGTGGTATGGTCTTGTATAGTTCGTCAGTATCTGGGTCGACAATTTAGGCAGCGGAAAAGAGATGAAGCGTAAACTTCATATTAGATATTATGGTTTAGGAGCAGGTTAGACAAGAGGATTGATTCGGGATTCTGAACTGCAGATTCGAGACACAACCTGGGTATTCTTTTATTAAGAAATAAAAACTTTTCCATTGCTATTGGTGTTCATTATAGGGAGGCTGGTCTTGGCCAAGCCTTGGCTGTAATTGGCTCAATATGATATGATAAACACTACAGAACATTCCCATGATCCCGGAAGACAGAGTTCAGCTCAAAACCATTATTATCGTGAAAAGTAAAAGATGAAATAGATTCGACCTTCGAATTAGCTTCGCGAGGGAAGTTAAATCGCTCTAATTGTTAGCATTGTACAATTGAATTAGAGTAGGCATGAACTAGGGAAGTGCAAAATAAAAATGACAGAAAGAGGCATACCAAAGCATCTGATGAAATAGAAAACTTACCAGGAATTATTGTTTTTGATTTTAGCCAAATTAAAGAATATGGATTTGTCGGTATTCTATTATTTTTGTACGCTCATCTAGTAATATGGTTTCTCGGATAACAATGAAATTGAAACAGAAAACATATATATTTAAGTAGAAACAAAAGCAGTAGACGGGAAGATATTGGCGGAAGTTATGAACAAAAAATATCGGCTTTTGTTATTAGGGAAGACGAGCTTCCAAGGAAGAAATTTTTTTTTTTTTAACACTTTATTTGTGAATTACATCCTGCACAGCGTGCATCTTGCAATGTGCTCTCAAAAAATATAATACATATGTAAAAATAAAATAATAATATACAATATAAATTAATATAAAAAATATACGAAAAATTATTTTAAAAAAACAAAACTGTAATACATAAATATTTAAATTAGCGTGTATTTCGCTTGATGGAGAAGCTGCCCAATGAAAGCACTCCTATATCACTATTAACAATTGTTTGATTGGTTTTTTTCTTCTTTTAATTATTATTAGGAAATGTCATAGTGGAGTAAGGAGTTGGCGACGTAATAGGGTGCATCAACTATGATTCTGAGGATTTTTGATTGGAAGGACTGTATTCTTTGGATGTTGGATGGTTTAGCAGTTCTTCACAGTTCGACTCCTTACGTCCAAATAGGTCTCAGTAACTTCTTATAAATGGTAAGTTTGTTATTCACAGTTAAGGTTGACTTGCGGCTTAGTACCTTGTAAAGTTGTCCAAATCTCCTATTTAGTTCCTATCTTTTGATTTTTGTATGTGTGTGTTCCATGTTAGTCGAGAGTCAAGATAAAAGCACAGGTAGCTGACGCAGTCGGAAGTCGGGATAGGAGTATCATTAAATTAAATTCTGCCTGGCTGTTTCTTCCTTAGTGTGAACGTAACATGACAGCATATACCTTCGTTGACCTTAATGCGCCAGAGCTGGCTTCAACGCTGTATGTTCATGAGATGCCGTTAGAGATTTTATCTGGCAGTAAGTGAGTCGGCATCGGAAGAAAGGATTGCTCGGTCATCCCAAGGAAGAAATAAACATAAAATTTAGATTTGAGGTTCTTATATCGGCTAAATGTTACTCAATGAAATTAATGACACTTCACAGCGAGTGACTAGTGTTATTAATTATAATTGGTCAAAGTACACTTTTTAATTAATTGAAAATAAAACAGGAAAGTTTCAGTAAAAGAAAATTAATTAAAATCATAAGACGTTCAGCTCTCGAGTAAGCTGAAGATATTCGCTGAGCAGGGAGACATTTCTTCAAGATATATAGTACAAATACAGGAGGCAGTGGCTGTCATGGGAGGAGGGGGAGGGGGGCGCCTTTCTTGAGGGAAGATGAGTGACAGGAGATGAAGGAGGCCGAGGTTGATAACCCGGGTGGGGGGGGGGGAAGGGAAGCCGCAGATATGCAGTTGTGCGCGGTCTCTGTGGCGTCACAGGACTACATACTAACAAGGCAGCAAGGGTAACACACAACAACAACAACAATGGCAACAAATCAAGTGGCTGCCAGAACAGAGAGAGGTTAGTTAGGGGGGCGCCACGTCTTAATTACCACTTATTTCCTGTAGTAGGAGTTCGCGTACCTGGAACCTAGAATTTAATTTACCCGAATCTAAGGCAGAATAGTTAGTTTTTCTTAATTGAATTAGGCATTTCATTTTTAAATGCAAAGAGTAGTGCTGGGGGTTTACATAATTTGAAAACATGATATACTAACAACTAATCAGTAAAATTTGTTCCCTAAGATTTATCCTGTATAACATTTTTACCAAACGCAACTAAGAAGAATGTGATAAGAAAATTTCAGCACTCCCCTACTTTTATCTGCTATACATTCCAGAGAGAGCAATAGTTTTTTGTTGTTTTTTTTTTTTCACCTTTTTGCGTGGCCTTATCTTTATCTCGATATTAAGGGATAAATACTTACTAAAAACTAAGTGTTTCACATTAAATGTCTGATAATTTCGAAGACTGCTTTCAGTTATAAAACGAATGACACGCTTTCAAATTCAAACCAAAAGTTATTTGTAAATTTTGTATATTTTGGTTTACATTAATGGGCACATGAACGATGATAAACAGAAAGTTTTTTTTTTCATAAATATATCACACCTGGTTATATGTTCCAGGCTAAAATTACTAAAGAATTGAAACCTCAAAATTTTGAACTATTACCCTTCTAAGTATGTAGGATTTTTTTTTTGGTTTACTTAACAGTGCTTTAATAGAGCGTTTCTTTAAAATTTTAAACTGTATTCTTTAAAATTCTTAAGCTAATATATATATACAAAATTCCTTCGGATTGCAAAAGAAGCATTTACGTATAAATTAATACTTCCAAAACATGTTCCTATGAAACACTAATTGCTTGTAATGCAATAATAAAAACATAACGATCAATACCCACAAGTGAAACATTAACATGAAAAGCAGGCCAATACTATTTGCTTCATTTTAAAGCAAATGCATTGCCTTATAATTTGCAGGACAAACCATTTTACCGAAATTTCATAACAACAGGCAGAGCCCTAATAACTTCTCCCCTCCCCCCTACCAAAAAAAAACCTTTAAAGTGCATGATATACCATATTTCAGGAACAGTAGACATTTTGTGAAATAGAAACTGCAGAATTTGGGAGTTATTTAAGAGCCAATGAAATTGCATAGAATTATTCCAGTGCCTACCTAAGCTGTAGTACAGTCCTTTTGGACCCTGTAAATGGGAGCTAGTGTCACAAAAGATTTTAGAAGAAGAGAAAATACGTTCAGTTCCTAAATGTTTTCGAAAATATAGTGGCTTGCTACTTCTGTTGCGTTGTATTGCAATAATTAGAAGAGAAGACATTGAAATTTACGGAATTCTTTTTTTGTCTGAGGACTGTACTATATTTTTATTTAACTTTGGTACAATGTTCTGAAGTGTATGTAAAAAAAAAAAAGGAAATAGCACTAAGTAGGCATGAATCTTTTATAATTATATATAACTAACCATGAATTCATTAACTGTGAAGATCATAATCGGCCCGCCATCTTGTCGAATTCTTATTACACAAAGGCAGAATTTTTATTTTCTGACTTTTTATTTTTACGTTTAGACAATATTTACAAGAAAGTAAAATGTTTTGACAGAAAATTTATAATATTTTGACAAACTAAAAAGAAAATTTTAAAAGCGTCTTTTACGAAGTGTTTTAATCAATAAAAAAAATTTATTACTGTTGTTATTATATTTAAGGAAACACATTACACAATTCTAAGATGATTTTAGTTGGGGATCGGTCAAGGTAGATCCAAAAAACACAAATTTTAAAAATGTATTTTTTAATAAAGGATTATCTGCCAACGGTTCGGCTTACATTGCACAATAGGTCTAACACGACTTTTTTTTTTTAACTTTGTAATATTTAATTGGTTATAACACTTCGGCGGTAAGGGTGATAATATAAGTCACTGAATAGTAATTTAAGCTATCATTAATTATTTTACAATTTGATTTAAGAGTATTCGGTTCTTCAATAAACCGATTATTATTTTATGCCAGCCCTAAATTAGAAAGGAATGAGACGTGATAAAACTTGGAGAGGGTTATAAAACTTGATTTCCTTATTTTTTATCCTTCTGTAAAAGAAAGGAATCTATGAAAGACAGAGGAAGACGGCCTAGTTGCCAGCGAGGCGAGACGAGGGTAAGAGTAGTCTATGGAAGACTAGTCCCGATTGGTGGATTACGTTTGGCTCCGACCAATGGGAATAGATTGTTATAGACTGTTACACTGACTAACCGCTACAAACGACTCAGCTATCCAACGAGAACGAAACGAACTAAACAATTCACCCAAGTGATGCAATATTTACAACAAAAGGCTACTTCAACTTGAACCCTATATTACTTTTAATTAAAACAAATCAGAAGCGCCAAGGTAGCTCATGGAATCCTGACGCAGCGGGACCGAATGTTTCATGCGTGTTCGTTTTTGCACAGAAAAAGTGTAGCACAAGTGACACTTTCCTTTATAATTTTCTCCGAGGTTAAGTACGATGCTCCTTTACGAATAATACACTTTTGAAGATGAAAAGTATGTTTTTCTACTTGGACTCAATACTCCATGCAGTACATGTATTTAAAGCTCCCTGCTAGCTCCTTCCCTAGGAATGGTACAGAGCGGTATCGAGGACTACGTGAAGCTGAGCCAACAAGGAACTTGGTTAATGGAATTTCTTTTAATGTGTTCGCAACAGCTCTTGGACTTTCTCACTGTGTTCCCACCATTCCTTTCTTTGAACAGCCTTCTTTTCCTTCTTCAAAGTTTTAATTTGCTCTGAAAACACTTCTGCCATTCTTCTATTTTAATTTCACTTTCCGTTCTGTACTTTCCGAACTGCTTTCATTTAGTAGACGACGGTCGGTTCCAACTTGTTCGCTCTGCATCGAGTTTCGCTGATATTAAACAAGAATCAGTAACATAAAATAAATCTAAACGTAACATTTTAGTCCATTAAGTCAATATTGAAGTTTTTATATTAAGGCCATTTGCATAATTCCTTTATTTCGAAATTTATTACAGTTTTACAAATATTAAGAATTTATTAATTAAGTTTACTTCGTAGGATATGAGGGGTTTAGGAGTCCATTCTCATTTTAATATCTCCGAGGGATATAT